>JBBCBC010000027.1:18117033-18539185 GCA_037126765.1 Stenogyne calaminthoides | reverse complement strand
CTGTAAGTTATTCTTATGCTTATTTGGTTCCAATCCGTCGACTTTCCGCAGATTGAAAACTCGATCCGTAACTTTTTAATTTCGACATTTTGGTCAATAACCCATTGTTAGGACAACACTCGGTTGAGATGGATGGCAGTAGATTCTAATTGGTCAACGAATGTTTTACGCCTCTTACATCGATTAGGACCGAATGTCAAAAATTGAAAGTTCAAGATATTTTAAAATTAAGTGAAAGTCAATGAGACTGAAACTGAAATATAGATATCTAACAGGACAAAAAAACTAATTTCTGTTTTTTCGTATGATGATTTCATTAAGACATATGAGTGTTATTCATATTATTAATGTAATAATGTTAAAACACATTTGGTTCGATACACTATCAGAATTGGGTATCGAGGCTTTTACTCTAGAACACCGTGTCTCTAACTCCAAACACTGTGAACGATATCCATAAACGAGAGGGAACCATCCTGGGGACATCTCGAGGTGGTCATGACAAAAAAAGATTGTTGACAGCATTCAAGACCGTGGAATTAACCAGGTAAGTGAAATCTCTTGATTTCCTCTTTTTGCTATATGTTAATCAAAGTTGTTAAGAATATGAGAATTTTTATCACAGCCAATTTGATCTTGAAATTGCAGGTCTACATAATAGGTGGAGATATGGAACTCTGAAAAGGCAGCAGTGATTTTTGAGGTACTGCTCTAGTCAACTGTTTTGTCACAAGCTTTAGAGTAAAGCTTGAACTGCTCCCGATAACCATTTTTATAATGGATTGCACCAGTTGCACTGTGAAATTGGTGCACAATTAGTATTGTTTCTGAAAACAACTAATACTAGCCAACTAATATATTTTAGTAAAATAACTAATACCATTTAAAAAATGCACTTGGGTTGGATTGTGCAACTGGTGCATATAAGTATTTGCCTAACATAATTTGATCTACCAGGAGATAAAGGCAGCCAGTCTCAAAGGTTGCAGTTGCTGGAATTCCCCAAAACTATGAATAATGACATTCGGTATTTATTCTGTTGTATCTAAGGTTTTCTTATTTAAATTCATCAATACAATCGACTGAAATCTTCTATGGTTGAACTATATCCTGATACAGATAATAGACAGATCTTTTGGTTTTTGATTCTGCTGTTGAGAAGCCCGAGCGTGCCGTACTGCTGCACATGTTGAAGCCCGCGAGTCATGAGCGGAATCCGGTCTTGTTAAGCTAATGGGGAGATATAATTAGTGCAGCTGTCTGAGATTTTTTGTTGGTTTTATTAGATGGATGTATGCTTTATTTAACAGATCATTTAAATCAATTTAAGTTTGTTTAAATTAGTGGGACATGTGATGAGTGCAGGATTTATTGCTATATGCATAACCCTTGCTAGTCGAGACTTTGATTGCTGCCTTATTCGAGTCACCCGTTTTTATCTGAAAGGCCGATTGGGCTTTTGAATACATAAACGGCTTAAGAAAATGGACACATGGTTATTGTGTCATAGCTGAAGGTGCAGGTCAATGGATGCTCTCTGAGAGTTTTAAAAATCTTCAAATCTACAAGATGCTTCGGAAACAGGCTTCTACAAGATGTTGGACTCTGGATATCACAAGAAGAATTAAGGTTTGATCACCCTCTCCCTCTCTCTCTCTCTCTCTCTCTCTCACACACACACACACACACATTCTAAGGACTCGTTTACTACCGTGTGTGTGACAAGGAATGAGATGATAAAAAAGGATTATTTAGCATGTAGCATTGTTCAATTGTTTTGCTACAAAAATTAGCTACATCTGATATCTCGAGAGTATTTGTTATCTAGAGTATTTGGGTGTTGTGCAGATGTGATAAGATGCAAATGTCAATTTTGACCCTCATTCAAACTAACAAAGAAGAGTAGAAATTAGGGGTATTGTAGTGAAATTGGTTAAAAAAAGTAGGAATTAGGTTGGCACAGGCATGAGATGATGAGATATTAGATAATACCATGGGGGATAGCTTGAGTTTTAGAAATGGAAGCAAACACAAGATAAAATGAATAATGCATCAATACCTGATTTATTCCCCTAATAAGCGAGACCTGAGTGTAATGGCAAATTATTATGAAAGTTATGTTTTCTCTTAATTAAATAACTTTTTTTCTGTCAAAATTTGTATTGGTTAAAAGCTGAGCTTCATCTGATTAGCAGAAACATATTTGATTGATTTTTCAGGATCACTTTTGAAGAAAAAGAAAGCTCGAATTAATCTCAAATATATAGGTTAGTATCCTGCAACTTCTCTGGTGTTTATCTGACTGAAGTGAAAGTGGTGACAATTAAGAATTTGTGTTTGATTTACAGATCCTACTTACATGATTCGGCTATTCCTAGCAACGTCTGACAATGTGTACTGCGCTTCTTGCACAAAAGTGCAGTTCACGGAGCTATGGCTGGATATCACGGGCTTCACAGTCGGGCTTGTAAAATGGACAACATCGTATATACCCTTCCATGTGAGTTTCTCAATTACATCAATTTTTTTTTCATAAAAGAGAACACTTTAAAGTTTTGTTTGGGATGAAAAGATTTGAAAATGAAAAAAAGCAAAATCTGTTGGTGTTGTCTGCATAAGGGTTTGCAGAATGGACTCATAATCTGTCACTTCCATTATGAACTATTTCTTGAACACTCTTGTTAGTGAATTTGAAATCCACCAAGGGTGTGTTTGTTTAGAATTCTGTTGGATTTGAAATCCAGTATATGGATTTTTTATGAATAATAAAGTTGTAATTAGATTTGCAGTTTTGATATGGAGACGCAGTGGTCACCGTATGGAGCAATTGATCTTGGCTTTAAAACCGGCGTATCATTCAATTAAATAATTAAAATTAATTTTGAAAAAAAAACCCTACACCTAAAATCTAAATCATGAACCCTAAACCATGATCCATGGGACGGGTGAACCATGAACCACTCGAGGCGTAGTGAACCATGAACCACTCTCGGTCGAGGTTCGGATCCGTAATTTAATTTACTTCATTAAATAATTTAAATTAAATTTTGAAAAAAATATAGCTTTTGCACTAATTAAATAATTTAAATTAAGTTCTGGATCAAACCCGGCCCGAGTGGTTCATAGTTCCTCACTCGAAGTGGTTCATGGTTGGATTAAATGGGTCATGGTTTTAGGGTTCATGATTTATATTTTTAGGGTTTTTTTAAAATTAATTTAAATTATTTAATTAGGTAATGTTGATGAAAGTCAAAAGGTGAGTTCAGGTGACGCTCGTGCCTCCATATCAAAATTGGGACAGACTAACACATATGTGGAAATTATAGACTTTGTAGGGTAGAATTTTTTGGAAAAATAGGTGATAGTGTGATTATTATCTTGTTAAAAGTATTGTAGAAATGATTGATGTGTTGTAAAAAGTAAATGAAAAGGGAGGAGAGAATGTTGAGTTGGATAGATAATAATAAATTAAAAAAGTAGATGATTGATTCGTATTATAAATTGTGTTTGAAAAAAAGTAAAATATGTGTATTATAAGGTATGCATATTCTTACATAAACCAGTTTAAACAGCGCAACTGGTTTGCGTTTTGTTTGTACTTTTTAACAGTATTAGTTGTTTAATTAAAATGTATTAGTTTGATAATGTTAGTTGTTTCACTAAAAGGTATTTGCTGTTATACTATAAAGTGATAGTTGCAGAAGGGGGTAAAACTGTTTACATAAGACCTACCTCTTAATAGGTATTCTACTGTAGAATTTTATAAAATTTACCAAAAGTGGCACACCATAACAGTTAAACCATTAATTCCAAATCTCTTGATCCAAAAGAACATAGCTCTTCCTTATGTCGATTCTTGATTTGGAATATGATTAAAACTCAAAATGGCTAATGCAGAAAATTAACGAGAGACAGAACAAGGTGGTGATCACGGACAGAATGTGGGCCAGGCTCCTATCCTCGACCAATCAGCGAGTTTCTTGAGCACGAAAAGATATTATCGAAGCAAGCACGGAAGAGGAGCCGCCTACTGCATTATTAGGCGGCTTGGCTTACAGATGGTGAAGTGCTCAATAAACAAGTAGTGTGCTAAACGACAACTCTTGGTGTGTCGTATTTTGGGAGGTGGCATATGAATAAGCCTCACATCAGTGTCTGTGTATATAGAGGCTTCTTATTGTCAACATCAGCAGATGCTCATGAGATGCGTGGAAGGGTAATGTAGTATATTCCATTTGCAGCAGCCGTCTTGTTTTTTGTTATTTAATTGTGCTGAAATAAGTGAATATATTTTCAGAAATAATGAATCTGGTCAGATTCGTTCTTTTTAATGATAGAGTTGGTAGTGAGATTTGGGCATTATAATTAGGGTATCTTGGTGGGGTGATTTAGGGATGATAAAAGTAATTCGACATTTTAGGTGGTGTATTATCGCTTTTACCTTAATTAAACTTTTTTTTATGAATTAGTGGAGCTTGTTATCATTAGGGTAAAATAAAAAATACAAATTCACCCGGGTTCTTATAATTATAAGGCCGGGATACATATTCTTAAAATTTTACTTTTTTTTTCATTTTCAACTCTCTTTCATTTGTTGACGATGGAATCAATCATTTGAGAGCTAAATGTAATATTTAAAAAGTTTCTTGAAATTTTTATAATTATATATAGAAGAACAACCAGTGTGTTTTGAATGAGGGTAAAGGGCCTATGGTTTTTGAAGAACGCGAAAGTTCATGAAAGAAAGCCCAAACCTCCGGAAAGGCTAGAAAATCCGAACAAGCAGTAGGAAATCCTAAATTTAATCTTGAAGCCTCGGACTAAGAATACTAACACGAAGAAATGCGCTCGAACCGAACCATGGAGGTATCCTATGAAGAAAACACTTTCGAGAGAAATTCTCCCGGATAGAAGACCAAGTCTCGGGATACAGAAAGACCTGATTTTTAGTCTGGACAACCTAAACCCACTTGCATAAGGGTAAAGATTTCACGAATCAAGTCGTGAGAGAGATCAGTGCACCAAAGCGAAAACAATGGAACAAAATGCTGAACCTAAGAATTCAAAGGCTCATCATTTCATGTTAAAGGTGACACCATCTGTGAATACTTCAAGGCACCTGGGGTGGTGAATGTGTATGTAGATGTTTATGGAAGACCAAATCGGCCGCTCTAAAAAAGTCATTAGAGTTATCGGTGATTTGGGTTCCAAAATCTATTAACCTAGTAGGACCTCTACAGAAAAGTCGCAAGGCTAATTTGTTTTTGTAGGTGAAGGATAAGGGCACTAAGTTGAATGAAAACTGACATATGCGATGAGTGAAACTAAAGTTGCACCCCATTGCATGGTACTTGGACAATGGATGCTCAAGACACGTGACGGGATACAAATATTTGCTCCTTGACTATGTTGAGCAGAAAAGACCCTCGAGATAACTTTTGGAGATAATTCTAAGGACAACGAAGGATATGGAACTCTTGAAATTGATCACGGTTCATATCCATGGTGTATCATATATAATGCGGTTTAAAAGCATAACTTGCTTTCTGTCGGTCAATCTGTGATATAGGATTCGGTGTTGAATTCTCAAAGAACTTGTGCTATGTGAAAGATAATGTTTCACAACAAGTATTCTTTTTGGTACTAGAAAAAATGTATATCTTCTGGCGATTGGAGACTTACTCCTATGGATACATGTTTAATGGCGAAGGCTCTTTGAAACCAGTTGGTTATGGCCTGGTGAACCATTTAAACTTCAAAACTCTGAATAAACTTGCAAGATTAGCACTTGTAAGGGGTTTACCTAATGAAGTGTTCAATCAAGATCATGTTTGTGATGCTTGTCGAGAAAAATGAAAACAGTTAGAGCATCATTTAAAAAGCAAAGTGGAAGTTTCTCTTGATAGAATACTTCAAGCTGTTACATATGGATCTCTTTGGTCGATAACACTGTGAGTACTAATGGCGAGAAAAATATACCTTTGGTAGTAGTTGATGACTACTCAAGATATACATGGGTCATTTTCTTACTTAGTAAGAAAAAACTCAAACCAATTTGCCGGAGTTCTTGAAAAAGACTTCGATCTTGAAAAAGAATCGAGGTGTGGTCAAAATCGAGGATCGGACAAAGGCCTTTGAATTTATCAACCATATTATATCGATTATTGTGCGACAAATAGAATAACTTCGTGAAACATAAATTTGCAAGGACCCCCACAACAAAATGGTGTTCTTTGAAAGAGAAAAGCGAGGACTACGAAAGAAGGCTACCAAGAACAATGATTCTTTGAAGTTGACATTCTAAGAGATTTTGAAATTTGAGGCGATCAACCTTTGCATGCTACTTTGAGAACAAATCCATCTTGACCAAGAATCGAGGAAAAACTCCATATGAACTGTGGGGTGAAAGGAAGCCCTCTTGTTTCTTTCTTTCGTGTATTTGGTTTAAGCGTTTCATACCACAATAATGGTAAAGATCAGTTAAAACTTTTGATAGCAAAGGCGATGAAGGATATTCTTAGGATATTTTGAAATTAGTAAAGCCTTGAGTTTACATTTGTAGGACTCTTATTGTGGAAGAAACACCTCATGTTGTTTTTGATGAATCTACTTGTGCTCATAAGAAACAGAAAGTTGATTAAGGAGACTTGACAAAGAATCACCCGGACTTAACACGAAAAAGAATGTCAAACCATCATCTGAACACGAAAAGAAGAAAGTGATCACTTACTTATGAATGGGGAAACCGACTCGAGAGGAAGAGATTCGAGGATAAATACTCGGTGGTGGTACTCGGGATATGATTCTCCTCGAAGGAAAGCCTTGACCTGTTTGAAGTTGACCAATCTGAACAAACACCAGTTCAGACTCACGTATGTAATGCCGATGAGGATGTGGTCACAGTTGAGGCAAACTCTGAATCTATCAACCAAGGGGGAAAATGTCACTGACAATGTTCAAAATGAAATATCCGAGGGAAGATGATTCACTCTTTCCTTTCTTATTGTTCCTGAGTTTAATGAATTACCGAACCTAACATTTCCGATGTTGAGGATAATCTTGAAGGGAACATCGAGGAAAAGAACATGGTTAGATAGTCACCCTACAAGTCAGTTGTGGGAGAATTATCTGAAGAAGTTAAAACAAAAGGTTCCATGGAGAAAGTGCTTTTTCTTATGCTTCTATCGAGAAAAAACTATTGAGATTGAAGAAGCTATTCAAGATTCATACGGATTATGGCTATTTATCTGAAGAGCGAAATCACTAGGAATGAAGTCGGGAGTTAGTAGATAGACTAAGAAGACAATGTGATTGGAACTAAGTGGGTATTCAGAATAAAAAGAGATCTGAAAAATGTCATTGTAAGAAAAAAAGCAAAATTTGGTTGCAAGGTTATTCGAAAAGACTTGGATTATGATGAAACCTTTGCACCGGTTCAAGGTGAAGCCATTAGATTGTTTCTTGCATATCTTCGCATGAAATTTAAGGTATATCAAATGGATGTAAAAAGTGCATTTGAATTGTTTATGTGGAAAAACCTCAAAAGCCTGTCGAATGACCAAGTTCTGAGGCTCGGGGAAAGCCTTGTATAGTCTAAAAGCAAGCACCCGAGCATGATATGATACTCTATCTCAATTTCTTCTTGACCATGGTTTTACCAAAGGGTATTGATAGAACCTGTTTGAGGATAGAAGATGGGAAATATATCTACTAATTTAGGATATATGTGGATGACATTATCTTTGGATCCCCAAATCATCGGTTGTGTGAAGTTTTTCTACAGCGATGAAAGGTAAGTTTGAGATGTCGATGATGGGGAGATGAATTTCTTTCTAGGACTTGGTGAAAGCAGATCAAAAAAAGAATTTTCATCAATCGAGCAAAATATACCGGAGATCGATTGCAAGTATGGTATTGAAGCGCAATGCACTTAGAATTCCCATGAATACTAACTTCAAGATGGATCGATCACGAAGGCAAATCGATTAACCATCTTGCGATTATAGAGGATCGTTGGATCATTGCTCTATCTCACAACAAGTAGACACGACATTACTTTTTCTTTGTTGGGATATGTTCAAGATACCAAGCTAATCTAAGACTAGTCACATGGAAGTCGCCAAGAAGATCTTGAGATATCTAAAGGGCACGATGAATAGAGGATTATGGTATCGGTGATGATAACCTTGAATTAGCGGTTATTCGGATGTTGATTATGGTGGTTCTTGAAATTGACACGAAGTCCGCCGAGAACTTGTAAATTTCTTGGAAGCAAATGGTATCGGTTTTATAAAAGCGGACCTCGTAGCAACTAATACTTCCGAAAGGAAATGCGTGGGCTGCGAGGAAGTTGTTGTGCCTGATTCTTTGGCTAAGGCAACAATTGAGAGATTATAAGATTATGGCCAAAAAGTTCCCATATGCAGTGACAACAACGGTCTGATTGCAATATCTCAAAATCTGTCTTTGCACTTTAGATGTAAGCATGTGGATATCGGGCACAATTTCATTAGAGACCATGTAGAGAAGAAAAGACATCGGGATGGAGAAAATTCATCTTGATAAACAAAAGTCGATATTCTTACTAAGCCTTTTGGTTGGTCAATTCGAGGAACTATCGATTGAATTAGGGATGTTGGATCCGGTGAGTAATTTATACGGAAGAGAAGTTCTTGAGATGCATGAAGTTTTCGGTAAGAAAAACTTCGGGACAAATACCACTCGGGATGGGCGAGAATCGGGATGGTTTTGTCACGGTCGGTTTGATATTTACTCACTTGGCTTTGTCACGATTTACTCTGCGCATTTATTTGATCATTAATCATTTGAAATAAATACAAAGAGACACGAACTTTTAAATTTGGAATGTTTGGAGAATTATTATTGGCTAAAATTTTGGCGAGCACCAAGGGTTTACCTCGATTAAGTGATACATCATTTTGTCACCCTATTTTTTCTTGCCATTAAAAGCGCTTTTTGCTTATTTGCTATTAATAGCAAATAAATCTTGAAATTATTACAACCCAGATTAAATCTACCGATTCATCAAATTCAATCTTAGCCATTGATCCATTTTGTGCGATCATATATAAACCATAATTTACTTCTTTTGCAAACATTTCTACACTCTGTCCTTACTCAAAAACACTCGGAAATTTCATACACCAAGAAATTTCAAAGCCTTCATTTCTTCTAAACCTAACAATTGAGTTTCCTAGCTATGGGATGATAAAGAATCTTGCGAAAAGAGAAACCATATTTCGAGCATGTCGTTGCCATGGTGGAAAACAAATGAGCTGATTGAAGAAGAAGCCCTCAACATGCTTGAATGGCCGGTTAGACAAAATTTGGTTAATAACACACCGAATTGAGTCGCCACAAGAAGTTTTACAATTCGTTGTAAACTAAAGAAGGAGACAACGGCTCCCTAGTTTTCTAACTATGTTTTGGCACCCATGCCATATCAAAGTAAAGTAGTCGTCACCGAGAGGTACAACTATCGCTTCAAAATATTAACTTTGTTTTTTGAACTAATTGATAGAGGTGATGACCTGCTTCTTTATATGATTGAGTGTGAGCAAGAAATTCTTGATAGATTTGCAACATTGAGTAGAGTTGAAAGGGCATTAAACAAAAAGTGTCTAAAACATGTCTATAAGGTGTTGATAGATATTGTAGCCAAGTGGTTAATTAGCACCTCTGGAAGTCTAGAGCAGGTGAGCCGGAACAAGTTGAGGCTCATGGCTGCAATAGAGGACTCACCATCCAGGGATTTCAATTGGCTAAAGTTTTTTAGTTGATTGTATCTGAGTTAGAGCCCCAAAGTTGAAATATGATAAAGGGGCGTTTAAGAAATGCGGGAGGGTATTGTTTGGGACGAAGATAAGCTTTTTGGTAGAAACATTTCCAAGGAAGAAAATGTTTCTATTATCAGGAAATGAGTTTTCGAGAAGCGAGAATCATGTTGAAAAACCAAAATCACGAAAAAGTCGACAACCTCGAGAGAAGCGGGGAGTTCAACGCTCGGGATGAGCTTTGAAAAGCGAGTTGTCAAAGTGAGCTTTGAAAACCGAGATAGAACAAGTTGAAATAGAAAGTTACGATGCGAATAGGACGGACTTACTATTGCGATTATTCGATCCCGAGGAAATAAGGTAGTTGAAGCAGGTCGTGGAAGAGCTGAGAGAAGGAAGAAGGCCCTTGAACATTTAAAAGTCAAAAAAAGAGGTTGGTGAGCGGAAGAAAGCTCGGGGGAGGAAGAAGAGGAAAAAAAGGCTGAAGAAGGCGGTGAGATGGCTCGGGAGAAAAATCTCCATTAGATACACTTGTGAAGGCCATTTCACAAATTTCGGCCGAGAATTTGAAAGCTACAAATATCCACTGAAGAAGATGTATTCGTGTTTGAAATCCTCACCACCGGCATTGGGGATAGATGAATTACGGAGAAATCTTCACGGGTTCCCAAAACTTTTGTTGAAGAGGCAAATCTGAGGTCCCGACCACTTACCCCGCCAGGCAAAAATGCCCATACCTTGAGGCAATCTCTAGCTCGAAGAGTCTTTGTTCTTGAACTCGAAAAGGTGAAAAGTGAAGAAAAAAAAGTGGAGATTGAAGGCGGGGAAGATTTGTGTTGGACAAATTTCTGAGCTTGCCAACTATCGATCTTTTGGATATGTTTGTAAAATTTGAAAAGCTGCAATCTTGATAGTGAACGATATTTTGCCATGATCTTTGAGGATAGGAAATTTCGAGAGGAGAAGAATTTTGGGCGAAGAAGGGTTCTTGAACTTGATGCCTTTTTTAGGCTTAAGCAAGAAAAAGGCGAGGATTAAGGCTAATGAGTTTGAAGAATTGGTGAAAAAGAAACTTGATGAGAGGATGGAGAAGGATCAACTTTGAGAAACTTACGAGACTCGGGATAAAGATAGGGATTGTCGGGACCCCTGAGGGGGTCAAAAAATCTCTTTGAAATTTGGAGCATCGGCTTAGGGGGAAAAAAGCTGTGTCGTTCAGAACCCGGTTAGTCCTGATGGATGAGCCCCATCAAGAGCAATGGGAGAAACCTCCTTGAGTCTGTTGAAGTAGGTCTTGATTGTGAAATTTGAAGGAGATGCATATTCCACCTCAACCGACTTTTGATTTCACACCTATCTGGGAAGGCCGGCCAAGTTCGAACCCGATAATTGATCAAGTGGCATTGCTTTCGAACCTTTGGTGGATGAAGTGTCAAAAAATTTGATACACAAGTTTCTCGGGATGAAAATTTATAAAAACATTGAGCTCATCCATGGTAACATCGGATCGGTAACTTTACTATCTTCTTCTTTTGATAGTAAACTTCGCATTCGATTACAAAATTTGAGGATGTTCTTAAGGAGATGAAGGATGAGTTGGAGGAGCGGTTTGACTTGAGATCTAAAGCTCTTGAGGATTTCACGAAATCAAGATGAAGAAATGATCAAGTCTGTTTGTTGAAAGAGATGAAAGCACCCCTTTGATGGAAAAGATCACGAGGCAACATATCGGTGGTCTTCTTTGAAGACAACAAGCACCGACTGAATGTCTTAAAGAGGATTCAAGATGAGCATTTCCATGTGGCGGCATAAGTAAGGTCCATTGGCAGGGAACAACTCCACATTAATGAGAACCTTATCTGGTGATAGCGATTATGATGCAAAAAGGGGAAAGCTATGACAAACTTGCTGTACTACCACCTCTGGAAAGAATCGAGCAGGTTTCCTCTTTGAGATCGAGAGGAAGAGGAAGAAATTTGAAGTTTGATTCACCCTGAGGATGCCATGGAAGTAATTGAACAAAGGGCAAAGAGGCAGAGGACTCGGGAATCAAGTAAGCAAGGAGAAGCTCATGCCATACTGAACCCTTAGAAGAAACCTACTGTTGCATTTGTTGAGAAGCCACTAAAGACCAAACAGTTGGCTAAGCTTGCAAGTAGGAAGCCCACTCAGAGGAAGTTGGTTGCTGAATTTGAGGAAGATGTGGAAGAAGTTGCTCAAGAGATTGCTGAAAAGGATTCAAAATCAGAGATGGATGATCTGTTTAAAAGAAGGATTTGGTGAATATGATATATCCACCAAAAGATTAAAGCTGGGATTGGTACAATCTTTGTGAAGGTTATTGAATTTGAGAAGAAGAAAAAGTTGCCACCTCGGTTGAGGATCGAAATGACAAGAAAGGAGAGGGAAGAAGCTAAGAGAAAGCTTGGAGGCTTTCAGAGAATGATCAGAAGGAGAAAAGACACAAAACCAAGGAAGAGGTAGTGGCCACACATAGACAAATGAATGCCTAATGAGGATGAATAGCGGATGGGAGACAACCACGAGAGAATTTATCTTCAATAATGACATTATTTGAACCTGGTCTAAACGAATCTTGATAGAGATGAAACATTCATTGCCTACCCTCTTGCCAAAACTACTGCGACATCCGCGAGAAATGGTTTGATATATTTGACACCTTGGGATACCGACCCCAAAAGCTCGGGGACGGATCAAGTACCCTCAAGATCTGAAGCGGAATGATCAACTATGATTTCATTCATCTTTGATTTTGTGCATCGGTGGAGTATCTGGGGTGACAGCGGGGCGATCTTTGAGACTCTTGAAAAAAAGAAGAACCGAAGATCGAGATCTTATGACCTTTTCAACATGAAGCCCACGGTGATGAGATTGATTCGATGAAGATTGATGTATCTTGTTACGTGTTTGTTTTGCTTGATAGATAAAATCTGAGAAAACCTCTATAAATCTTGTATTGATGGTTTTGGACATTAATGAAAAATCTACTGATTTGTTGTTGATCAAAAGATAATATCTCATTATCTTACTGATTACTTGATGGTTGCCTTACTTGTTTTTACTTGCTTTATGAATTGAAACCTGAATAGATGTTAGGTTTATTTCTGCTTGCAAGCTTGTAACAAGATGGTTTTGGCATCATCAAAGGGGTGTTGGGAGATGAATTTAATAAAGATTTTGATTAGATCCCAAAACCCCCCGAGTATGACATGTTTTGAGGACAATCTTGATAGTATAGGATCGGGGTTTCATATTGTTGTTAAGATTAGGATTATTTGCACCATGTATAGTCGGTGAGATATAGTTCATGATAGTTTAGGTTTGGAATTTGTCTCGAAGATCTTAGAAGATCCACGAACCAAAAACATCTTGAAGACAAAAATCATCTTTGAAAGATCGATGAAACTTGAAAGGCGAAAAGATCCACGAAGACCGAGAAGATCACGAAGATCATAAGACCCTGAAGACTCTTGTGTACTGAACCAAAAGACTCTGAACATAACACTTCGAGTTAAATAGTGTTTGTTCATTCTTAGTACATGCAAAGAGAATGTTATACGTTCATGGACACTAAGGAAGATATCAACTCAGTGTTGGTTAACTAAAAGAGCCGTTTTTGTTGTCTCTGTTCAAAGGAAGATGTCGACCAATGAGGAGGCGACAACATCGTACTTTACTGACACTGAAAGCGACATTTCCCTGAAATATGTCAGCATAGATATTTGTCTTGTTCACAGAAATTGGTGATTGGCTGCTTGTCTGGATATTTTCTAAAGCATGCAAGAGCTCGTTCAAACCCTAACAAAAGCTGGTTCATCAATTACTCCAAAGAAGAAACCCGAGATGCTATCTCTCCAGCGGATAGTTTTTCAAAGGAAGACTTCGTGAGAGTTGCCAATAAATACCAGAGACCTTGGACACTTCAAGGTTACGGGAAATTAAAGCAACCCACAGAGCTCATTCGTATTCAAGCATTCTTGTGAAGCACTCGAAACCTTTAGAATTTTCCAAGTGTTTCATCATTGAAGAGAGCTCATTTACTAAGCCTAGATTCAAGATCTTATCCAAAGCTTAGTTCGAGATATCCTAGCCTTTTACTTGTGTCTTCATTTTAAAAGGATATCTCACCTTAGTTGGAAACCAACCAAAACTCAAACCCTTTGATTAGGTAAGTTTGTGTGTGTAGTAGTTGGAAGTGAGAGTTGTAAAGAGTAAGTAAGCTGCTGTGTTCAGTCTGAAAACTCTAGAGAAGAAGTTAGTTAGGTGATTGTTGGTCTGAGCAGCTTGTGTGTGTATTGAGTTAGTAAGGCTGCGGTAGTTTGACGAAATCTTGTAGTAGAAAGTTAGTAATTTCTTTGAGTTGGTCTGAAAGCTTGAGGTAGTAAAAGTAGTGTATTAAGGAATTTCTCGAAGATCGAGAGAGAGTGGGCGTAGGAGCTTGAGCCTCACGAACCACTATAACTTCTTTGTGTTATTTGCTTTACGCTTTGCATTAGTACTTGTTGCATATTTCCTTTGAAAGCATTTCGATATCGATTGGAATCAATCATTTGAACTTGCATTAAAATTGATCCTGACCTTAACCTTTGTTTCATTAAGGAAAGATTTTTGACAAAGTAAAAGCAGTATAAACTTAGGGCCTACACTTTCCGCGCTCTAGATATAGTAGTATAGATAGTTTGTGTTGATAAACTCTCTTGAGTAGTCATTAAGATTATTATCTACTCCAAGCTTATTTAGACTCTGTAAAGAACAAACTTCGGGATCGAGTTGAGCTAATCTGAAGTCTCTGGAAAAGCCAGATGTTATTGTCTCGATGAGACTTTGACTCGGGGCAATTTGTGCTTCTCGGAATTTGAAACTCGGGATAACCTCGCTTGATTTGGTAAAGTTTTAAAAGTTGAAAAAAAAACACTATACACGTGTATTCCCCCGTACACACTGTGAGACTTCGTTTAGGGACCAACATGGTCTAAGCTTTGCTCTAAGTTGATCTTATATTTTTTTGCCTAATCCTTGACAAATTTTTCAACAATGTTGCACTAATACGATCGAGGTTTCTCGATCTATTCTATCGATTGAAGTTCCCTTTCAGCGGTTATTCCATTACATTCGGTTTCAAGCGATCTATCGTCGATTGAGATTCCCTTCTCGGCCCGATCTTATTATCCGGTGGGCCAGTAACCATCTGGTCTTGGAGACTAATCCACCAAAGAATTCTGGTGCATCTTCTCCTAAGTCCAGTAGCCCTAGCTCAACTGATAATTCTCTAAATCTGATTTTAGCTAATGGTTTAGTTAAGGTATCGACTCTCGGTTTATCAATATGGATCTTTTCCATTATGATATTCTTCTTTTCAACATGATCTCACGATGAAATGATGTCGATGTCCACATCTTTGCATCTTGTATGTAGGCGGGTTTTGGTGATTACAATAACATTATTACGGTCACGAGAATATAGGCACATTTCGTAGCTAAAATGTTATAATCCTCAATTCTTTGACTAAGCGAGCGGTTGGGGAGCAAATGAACTTCTTTGCGCATATGTATTACCTTCACTAGTAGATGTGGCAGCGGATATGCATTTCTTTGAGAACAAGAGATCGGTTTATTTCCCAAAAGCCCGACATGTACCGAGGTTGATTTTACATCAATCCTGCAACCTCCATAATCAAAATCAGAGTACCCACTAGCTCTAGATTATCATCTGATGGGTAGCATAATCCAACATTAATTGTCCCCCGGATACTTAAGAATGCTTAGGTGCTTCGGTGGCTTTGCATTGGATTTACTGAAATCGGCACATACACCCTCATAAAAATGTTATATCCGTCTCTTGGCGGTCGGTATAATAGAGATCGATGAGAGCCCTATACTCTTTTACGATTAGTTTTTCGACCATTCTAAATGCGGATCCATCTTGAAGGAAGTCATCATTGGAATTCTGGCAGTCTTGCAGTTTTGTGTTCCATACTTGGCCAACAAGTTTCTGGTATATTTGGCCTGACAGATGAAGATCCCTTCAGTACTTTGTCTCACCTGAAGACCTAGAAAGTAGTTCATCTGACCCATCATGGACATCTCGAATTTCCCTTGCATTAACTTCCTGAACTTCTCACATAAGTTCTGATTGGGAGATCCGAAGTTAATATCGTCCATGTAGTTCTGAACCATCAGAATATCATCTTCGTCTTCAATTCTGAATAAGATTTTGTCTATCAGTCCCTTAGTGAATCCTTTGTCTATCAATAACTGGGATAGTGTATCATACCAAGCTCTGGGAGCATGTTCCAGGCCATAAAGAGCTTTTCTTATACGGTACACTTGGTTGCTTGATTTAAAACCGGGAGGTTGTTGACATAAACTTCTCGGCTAGTACCCTTTTAAGAATGCACTTTTTCGTCCATTTGATACCTGATAAACCCTCTGTGAAAGCGACATAAGCGAAATAGCGAATGGCTTCGGTAGGCGATTTGGTGCAAAAGGTCTCATCATAATCAATCCACCCGATTTTGAATACCCTTCACAACAAGTCTTTCCTAGTCGGGCTCTCCTTGCGCTCTCGCGATCTTTCCGTCGATATTCCTTTTTTTAGGCCACATGGATGAGTTGTTCAATCGATCGAGGCTACTCGACATAAAAACCCATAAGCAATCATGCCGAATTCACCAGGGGATTTTGCACGGGCACCGTGATGACTTCGTTAAGCCCATCTGGCTTTTCGGTGGATATAGCTTTATGCCACGATGGCCACAAGGCCTTCGAACTAGCTAACCCGCTCAGCTTACTATTGCATAGACTAGGTGCTGCTGTTGGTTTACCTGATCTTAACTTTGAAAAAGGAAAAATCTGTGGACCATGCTAGAAAGGTAAGCAAGTAAGGACAACACATCAAATGTTTTCAGCATGTACAACAAACAGGTGTTGTGAGTTGATTCATATGGATCTAATGGGTCCTATGAAAACTGAAAGTTTAGGTGGAAAGAGGTATTCCTATGTTCTTGTAGATGATTTTTCTAGATATACTTGGATTATCTTTTTAAAAGAAAAATCTGATACCTTTTCTGAGTTCAAAATTCTTTACAAAAGGTTTAAAACTGTTTTATGTTTAAAGATCAGTAGGATAAGGTCTGATCATGGAAGAGAATTTGAAAATAGTTTGTTTACTAATTGTTGTGAAAGGAAAGGTATTTTGCAAGAGTTTTCTTCGCCTAAAACTTCTCAACAAAATGGGATTGCTGAAAGAAATAATAGAACTTTGCAAGAAATGGCAAGAGTTATGCTAACCTCAAAAAGTCATTCTAAGAAATTCTGGGCAGAAGCTTTGAATATTGCTTGTCACATTGTGAATAGAGTATATATTCATTTTGGTAGTAATTGTACTCCATACGAGATTGAATAACAAGAAACCAAATTTGAAATACTTTCATGTTTTTTGGTTTTGTTTTGTTATATTTTGAACGATAGAGATCAGTTGCACAAGTTTGATTTTATGAGTGATAACGGATTTTTCTTAGGATATTCTAAGAATAGCAAGTCATATAGAATCTATAACTTGAGAACTGAGAGCCTCGTGGGGAGGGTCATCGTCGCCACTAATAATAATTCACAATCATCCTTTTGGGAATTTATTCATGTGAAAACCATCTTTTGGCTGTTCTGTGGGGGAAATTTCTCCAAAAGAATTCACAAATAAATAAATCATGGAGGTCAAATTTGACGTAATTTTATTATCAGGAATAAAATTTGTCAATGATACATACTTAGTAATTTTTGAAAGTGAGATTTTCTTTAGACAATTCTAAGTCATGGAAACACATTTAAACAAATAAAATTGCACGAATTTAAAACAAGCATCAAGATAAAATAAATCAAGTTGGACACATATATCCAGCTGTCATGATTTAAATTCCAAATCTTGATATTGAGAAATCGTCTCTTCTTTTTTCCTTCATCGTTCGTCTCGAAAGGCTCCCACTGAATTCGTAACAATTCTTCAAAGAATGTCCTCCGTTTTGGGTTAGGACGACATCCAGAAAATGAGTAACTCACGACCCGGAACTCGAGTCGCGTCTCCCCTAAACCTGACCTCAGTCTTGGCTTAGCCATCTGCCCGTCGCCCCGACACATGTGAGCGAACATCGCCTTGGGATCGTCTCGCATCCGGGTCCTTTCTCCCGCGTCAAAACAACCAACCTCTGGCGTTAAATCTGCGTCTCGCCTTAGGCGTCTGCCGTGTTCTTGCCCCGACCCAAGTCGGCCCCAGCGCCCTAAGCGCTTTTTGCCACCGTCCGTCGGGTCCCGTCTAGCGATGTCTTGCGGTTTCTGGGCCTTGGCCTTACTTTAGTCGCATGCTCCACCTTGGTGCGCGTGCGTCCGGGCACTTGGAATTCCGTTTTTAATTCTCCATCTCCGTCTTTGTCTCAGTTCTCGATCCGGTTATAATTTATTTACAAAATAAATAAACCTAGATCTAGACTAGTCTATTACATTAAACAAATCAAACAAATACTAATCTACTCGTGAATTTTCTCATGAGGCAAAAATGAATCCGAATGAATCGAATTAAAAACTACAATTTATTTGCATGTAAATTAGCACATTAAAATACCATGACAATTGGATACCTGCAAAATAGACCTAAGAGTTCTACTATCTGTTAGTGTTAGTGTTCTAGAGACAATCCTTTGTAAGGACATAATACTCAGATAATATTCATTATTGGTTTAATATTATTATTTATTTAATATTAAATATATGGCGTTGCACTAATTAGAATATTATGTTTGATTGTTTGCATTTATTCTTATATGTGTTCCCTTGAGTCACTGCTGTCATTGAGTGAGTGAGAACTCAGATGAATTAAGCATGATTCTTAAATAGCCCCAATCGAGGATTATCAAGAAAGGGATATTGATGATGCAATGGAGATTGGTGTGCGATCTGCATCATACTCTTAGAGAGTGTAGTAAGATCTCACGTACTACGAGATACTAGATATCTCATGATGGATGCACAAATACCTTAGAGGGTATTGATATACCCATCCAAGAAACCATTTGATGTAGTTCCATTATATGTGTCTGGTGTCTCGGTTAGTGGGGGCGATGTGATACTCCTTTGACTTGAGGTCAATCGCACAACATGTGTGGAGTGATGAACTTTGACCATAATGACGCTTGCACCCGTCTATGGGTAGATATGGCTTGGATTGGGTTCATCACGAAGTGCGTAATGCGTGGTAGTTGAGCAAAAAGAATTCATTCCTCAAAGTGGATTTAGAGAGAATACTCATCTTCTCATCATAATTGGATCTAAGTCATTGACCAATGCACTTCAACTTAGACTTTGTGACTAAGTGTGACACTAATGATCAATTAGTGATTTGAGATAAATGGATTAAGTTATTTGAATAGACACTTCATCATGTTCAAGACTAATCGAGTATTAAGTGAATGAAATGAGGAAATCGCAATTAGCCCCACGTTTTGAATTCTGGGACGGTTTGCATGTTTCGTGAACGCGTACCTCATATATTGAGAATGTCTAATTTATTATTTGGGGGTTCAATTAAGACCTTTAGTTTGACTAATAAATTTCGGTATATGAGGGCTATGGGTCACACAACAAGTAGTTCCTTTTACGGATTATAGTTGGTTGATTAAATGTTAAATTGGATTTAATATTTAATTTATGGAGAAGTAATTAATAATAGATTAATTTGGAATTAATTATTATTAATATTTAATTAAATTGGATTTAATTAAATAAGAATTTCCAATAATTATATTTGGAATATAATTATAGGATTTAATGTATATGAAAATAAATCGTAGAGATTTTCATATAAGGCATTTGAATTCATAGAGATTTATATTTAGGGAATTAAATTAAAAGAAATTAATTTAATTCAAGATTAGGGATTTTATTTCCCTAATTGGGCTATTTGGAAAATAAGCTAAGCCTCCCTATATATACAATTTATTGGGATTCACAAAAGCGATATCACTTCATATTTTTTCCATAAGATCTAGAGTTTAGATTTTCCTAGCAAATCGTCTCAAAGGATTCATTTGGCAAATCTGTGCAAGTCCGTAATTGGGGATTACGTGGATATCGTAGTAGAAATGCGCTCTCGAGTTCTTTGTAAGATTTCTCGTTATGATTATTATGTCGATTATGCAATTAATTGTTCGTTGTTGGTGAACTTTAATTTCATGCGCATTATGTGATTGACGTGTTTTACGTGCCTCTATATTCCAACATTATTCAATTTCAATTTTAATGAACAACAATTTAAATTACAGTTTAAAATATCAATGCCCGAACCAGGGCTCTGACACCAGTTGTTGGGATAACATCTGCCAGGATCTATCGGGATGACCTCATAAACACAAATTTAAATTAACAATTATTACTAGCATGAATTAACCTAAGTGAATTCAAATAATAATTAATCAACAATGACATACAAATAAAATTCACGTAAGAGATCCTAGCATGCGGAATTTCTAGGAGTTTACGTAAACGTACCCGTTGGAGAGAAGGTCCGATATATATCTGAGGATCAAGTATGTCACGGATACCACCAAAAGTCCTTCTCAAGTATTTCCAAGTCCTCGTTCAATAACCGGTGGAAGGTTCTCCAATGAACAATTTATAAAACAAAGGAAAAATAAATAATTGTTGCACCACCTTGTGGATTTCTAATATTTCCAACACATGGATGTAGGGGATGAAAAGAATGCATCC
The DNA here is from genome assembly GCA_037126765.1 of Stenogyne calaminthoides. Lineage (NCBI taxonomy): Eukaryota > Viridiplantae > Streptophyta > Magnoliopsida > Lamiales > Lamiaceae > Stenogyne > Stenogyne calaminthoides. The sequence goes on along the minus strand of JBBCBC010000027.1, from coordinate 18,518,616 downwards.
TAGATTTATAACATATGAATTGGTCGAAAATATTGGCTAAGAAAGGGTTAGGAAAGATCTTTTCTTGATCTACAAGAAATCTTGAATATATCTCATATATTCTTCTTTCCATGTGTTTTTTCCACAAAAATTCCACACACTTATTTAGTCCCTAATTTTAAAAAAATAAGGAGAGATTTACGAGATTGGATCTTTCTTACATTTATGAGATATTCTTGTATTCAAGAATACATATCTTTTTCCATAAAATCTTTCCAAGAAAATCAAGAAAATCTTTTATTCTCCTTATCCCCCTATATTTCAAAATTTTCACATTAAAGGGACCGTGGGAGATTTCTTGAATTTATGGGATAATCTTGTATTCCAAGAATACTTATCTCTTTCCATAAAATCTTTTCAAGAAAATCATTCTCCCTCTTTTCTTTAATAAATTTCGAAAATAAGGAATAATTATGCAACAAATATTTAATTTATTTTAAGCACCTTTTATTTAATGAACTTTAATTTGGGCTACTTGAGGGGTCTTTAGAAGAATTAAGATGGACCTTCCAATGGACTACTAAATTCCAATATTGAGCCACAATATAAATCAGCCCATTAATATTAATTAATACCAATATATAATTAATATTGCACTATCCATTTTAACCCATATTATGGTAATATGACTCCCGGTTATTATTTTCCATGTTTAAGATTATTTAGTCCATTAATTAATTAAGCCACTAAATTTTTTTATATTAATTAATATTTTTATCCTTGGAGTAAGACATTTCAACTTTATTATCCATCTTGGGAAAATTAATTCCTTGCAAGATTTGGTATGATAAAGGTTAAGACTGACAATGGGACCAATCACGCAAGACATTGCAAGCACACGATTCTCTGTATTAATTTAGCAACTGTCGTGCAACTAATATTATTGCTCAAGATATAGGGTATCGAAGTCGCAATGATTCTCTTCCCATTTACAAGTCAAAGCAATAACAACTAATCACACACAGTCCTTATTAAGTGACAGAGATTAAAAAATCAACAACCACGAAGGTCTAACTCTTCATCCCTTAAGTCAGTGCAAATGAGTTTATCCTCTCTGTAGGTCCGCTTCAGCGCATCAAATGCACTAATGTAATCTCTTGGTCAAGACAAGTCAATCTGAGCCTTACACATCAACTTCTACCAATAGATTGTTCGGATCTATCTAAGTTGTGAAACATGCACTCGTTTACAAGGGACTGTTAACATGATCTTCTGTGATCTGGTATCACCACGTAAACTACAATGTAACGCATGCTCTTATATGAACGATTTACTATAAATATATATAACATTCAATCATATTTAAAGCAACATTGACAAATAATTTATTTCAGTAAATAAGTGTTTAATACATGGGTTATACAAAGTAAAAGCATACTTTCACTTATAACCCCAATAACATATAAATCTCAGTAAGCGGAAATTATGCATGATGTTGTGAATCTTTAAAAAAAAATCCTCCCCATGCACTCTCTTTTGAAATCACCCATTTATTTATGAAACACTCGCAGGGCCCCTAACTCACTGTAATACACCGGCATGAGCTCATAACATATATAAAATGGTGGCCTACTCTGGGCAGCCCGCCAGGAGTTACCTGATCACTACCACTCCCAGGTCCCCCCTTCCGTGTGATCATAAAATAGTGGCCTACTCTGGCCAGCCCACCAGGAGTTACCTGGTCACTACCACTCCCAATCGCCCCTCCCGCGTGATAATAAGACGTTGGCCTACTCTGGGTAGTCCGCCAGGATTTGCCTGGTCACTACCACTCCCAGGTCGCCCCTTCCGTCCTCGGTGTATAATCAGTGACCAAATCACATCATTTGATCAAATCTCTTTTAATGACAATGCATGATATGCATGATACAATGCAATGCAGCACATATTAACTCAAACGTTTCACATATAACATATCCAATTTACATCAAATATCGAACTCACCAGCTCTTTCCACGGTAATCACTGAATGTCAATCAAATCTCACAATTCACATATTATCCACGTATTATCAGTTAATCACAAATAAATCACATAATATTATGTTTATGCATTGTAGTTACAAATATATTTCTACTTACCTCGAATTCGAAAATGTAGAAATTCTTGGATAGGTGGAGTTTGAAAGACCCAAGGGAGAGAAAATAAGTGGATTTATGGCTAGTTTTGGGATTTAAATCTGTTGAAGGCTGGTAATCGAATTATTGATTTAACTTGAAAGATCTCACATAGTAGACATAAATGTTGCCCATTCTGTTGACAACATTCCCTACAACATTACACAAGTTGATGGTAATCCTTCAATACTGTTTTCTAAAGAGTTTGTCATTAAACAACTAGATATGTTGCAGAGACAGATCAGTGACTTGGTTGAGCAACAAGCATTCTGGAGAAAGCTCATTTCTACTCCAATAGGGGGAGGATCACCTGATGCTGGAGATAGTGATGGTGATGATGGAGCTGGAGCTGGTCCATCAGGTTATGCAGGTGAAAAGGATGTTGATGATGAAGATGTTGCTCCCAATGCTGATCAAATTGATGATGCTGCTGACAAAGAGGTTGAGGATGCTATCGAAGATGTTGTGAATGCTGTTATAGAGGAAGTTGTTAACGCTGCAATCAATGAAGTGTGTTTTTACACTAGTCACTTGAGTTAAAAAATTATTTTTGGGAAGTGTGTTTTTACACTATACCTTTTAGGATCTTGTAAGAGGTTCTTGTGTATCTCCCTGCTTGTTATAGTGATGATTTTAACCATGAGGCTTGCATAGTCTGAATTAAGACTATACACAATTTTAAAATCTTTTTGTAGGTCCTGAACGAGTTTCAGTGAGGGTGGAAGTCTAGAGGGGAGGGGTGAATAGACTTCCAAAACTTTTTGGGATCATGTGTAATATGCAAGTATGCCTGATCAGAGTGCGGTGTGAATCAATATGGACTGATATCCGACTTAATGATCTGTATGAACCAGACCAGTTTGGCGTCTATCAGTTTAACTGATGGTGCGGAAGATTAGTTAACCCATGTGAAAACCAGTTTTACTCAATCAGATTCCAGTGCAATCTGTTTTAGATAAGATGACTAAAGTGTCAAGCTGATCAGTTCAGTAGCTTGATGCTAATCTGAACCAGATTCAGAATATGCATGCAGATAACAAGTAGTGTGCAGTTAAGTGTAAAGCAAAATAAAGGCACACAAATTTATAGTGGTTCGGACAACTTGTCCTACGTCCACTCTTACCTATCAACAGGGGCACCAACTTAACCAACTGGACTTAGTTTAATGTGTTAGTCCAACACAGTACAACCAACAGATGTTTCACGAGTTCTCACTCAACCGATCCCAGAAATCAGATCTAGAAACCCTAGACTGAAATCTTGCTATAACAAACTTAACCTAACTTTTGTTTGGGTATAAGATTTGTAATGTTCCAACTGGAATACTATCATATCTTCTAAGTAGCCTAAGGCTGGAGGATAAGTATTCTATGCTAAGAACAATGAGATGAACACTTAAGAGTAAATCTTGAGTTTGTGTTCTTCGTGCGGAAATCTTGATAGCTTGAGCTTGTGTAGAGTTTCCGTAGCCTTACTATGAAGGTTTGATTCCATATATATAGGCACGAAATCGAACTAGCCATTGGAGAGCAATTCGAATTTCGATCTATTTTAGGTAGGTCTGCAGGCTGGTCTGACGTACTTCAAGGGCGGCATGGCCGAAAGCATGCAAGCTTGTCCTTTCTAGCCGTTTGACCCTGAAACGTCCTCCTGCAGTTTGTCAGTGCTCCGTACGTGCGTTGTTGACTTCTTATTGACTATCAAGTACACTTTCCAGCGCTTGAATTAGCAACAAGGCATTCTTCTTGTCTGAACACTTGGCTCGTACTAGATAACATTGAAGTAGTCACCTGATGGAGTTGACACAGATCAGTTCGAACACTGATCTGTCTACCTGATTTAGGTCATCTGTTTGTAAGTTGTCTTAGCACAACTTGCTGACCTTTCCTTGTTGTCATCTGATGTAGATCTTCTGGACGGTCTTCTGTCTTGAAGTCTTCTGGTCTTCAGCTTGTCTGCTCCATTCATCAGATCTTCAGCGTATCTGATCTTCTAATCTTCAAGACTTAACATATGCATATTGAGTTCCCCCTCAATATGTTACCTATCTGTTACATCAGTTGTCTATACATTTCACCTGGTCATCTTATCTGCTATCTAGATTATCAGTAAGCTAACAGGTCTGACTGGTCCTATTACATTATCTGTTTTGGAACTTCCATCGAAACTACAAATTTCCTAACAATTTCCCCCTTTCTGATGGAACCAAAACAGTTAAACAGAAAAACAGATAACCAAATGTAAATAATCTAATAACAACACACAGTTCAGAAGACAATGAGAGGTTGTCTTAGGATCAGAAAAAGATAGGATATTTTATTATCATGGATATGTGCTTACAGATTACAACAAAATACCTATCATCTGATTCTAAGAGTCTTCTGATCTTCATCATCTGTGCTTGAATTTCTGGAGCTCCTTCGGGATGCCAAACAGTCTGTACATCCGCTGCATTAGGTTCTCCAATTTGTCTCTCCCAATGATCCCTCCTTTCTTTGCAAACTCATAGTAAGCTTTCTTAAAACGAATAGGATCAAGGGTTTTGTCTGGACACAGAGGTGGTAGGAGTTGTTCGAAGGGAGGTGCTTCTGGTATCAAGGACATGATCTTACCTTCCTTCATAACAACCTGGTAGAAATCAGGATACTTCGTTTCTAGCCAGTTCCAGAATTTATCATCATTCACAACTTGGTCTTGATGAATCGAAATCCACTCCAAGATATATACGTCGCATAACCAGTCACCTCTTATCTTGTCCCTTTCGAAGCGAGATCTTCGAAAGCACAAAGAATGTCTTTGAATGCGGCGGGGAAAAAGCTCTCTCTTCGAGACAATGTCCTCTGCGGCGGCTTCCTTCGATCTCTTCTTCCCGATGTATGCAGTGTTAAGACCTTTTCTTTCTTTGCCATCTTACCTTCTTGATAGCTTCATCCATCACCCTTTGTCTGGTCTTTTGCTCTTCAATCTGCTCGGGGGTCATCTGGATTCTAGATCTGGTCATGATCTGCTGACTTGGCTTCTGAGTTTCAGCAGTTGACTTCTCCAGCTTGCCCTTGCCTTTCCTTCTCTTCAAGGCTTGTTCATTCAGTTTTCTTCTTACGCAATCATCTTCCGGCAAGCTCAAGACTCTTGCTTTGAACTTCTGCTTCATGTCTTTTCTGAACGGAAGAAGAGAAGTCTTTTATCTTGTCTACCCTTTGAACCACTTCAGATAGAACTGACTTCTGTTCTGAAAAAGCTTTCTCTTGAGATATAATGGCTTCTCCAGGCTGTTCAATTGTTTGAAATAATTCCACCAGTTCGGTGTCAGGAATATTCACAGTTGGTGTGACAGATTTTGGCATGGTAGATGGTGCAGGTGCAGACGGAGTAGGTACAGATGACATTCCGGTTGATGGCATGATTGTTATCATCTGCATCTGTTTTTCCTTCTACTCTTCCCCCTTTTTGGTTGCATCAAAGAGGTTTGTCAATCTGGCATTCAGGGCATTGAATTGTTGCCCCAATTCATCTTTAACCTCTTCGACTGCAAGCGGGGTTATCTGGACCGTTGAAGATGTTGGCGCTGGGCCCAGTAGTCTATTTAGACCATCTTCAATGGTCTCCCCGGTCCGTTTAATCGATGCCTCAAATCACTTCCACCCGGCGTCTAAGCATGTGTCTGTCCTTTCCAGAGAGGACCAGACACTTTCCAGCAACTTGCCAAGGTAAAGAAGCATTGATTAATGCAGGCTTAGCTTCTCCGTGACTGGATCGACACGCTTCATCACAGATTTAGTGATGATGTCATGTAAGTGTAGCAATTTGTCCACAGTCACCTGCCTCTCTGCATTCACAAGAGTCTGTTGCTCTTCCCTGAACCTATTCAACAGATCAGTTGCCAGGCTGGTAAACTGTGCTTCAACTGATGACTTCACCCCATCTTGAATAGTTGTAGTGATCTGCTCAAGGGTTTTGTCATCAATGACAAGCTGTCTTTCGGATGTTCTTGACCTCTCGGTTGGGTCACATCTGCGGACACCACACTGGTTCATCGATAGATTTCCATTCGCCTCCAACTTCCATCCAATCTCCTTCCCTTTCTTCCTCAATCAGGTTGAATTCCAAAATACTCATAGATGAGCCTACGACGATATCATCATCGGTGTGATTTCAACAACACTTTTCACTCCAGCCATTTCCAAGCATCTGGTGTCTAGGTCGACAAAGTAGTCAGCACCTAGGACCTCCATCAAGATCAGAAATTCTTAATTCCTTTTGATCGCACATCCCTCCAGAATACTATTTCTTCAATTTTGGGCTGGAGATCAGGATTATTGATCAAGTCTGGACAGATCTCATCCAGATAGGACTTGACTTGCTGTTTCAGTACATACAACGTGGAATCCTCCTCTTCTTCTGGTGTATCAAGTTTCAGCTTAGTGTTGAAGGGGTTGTGAGACATCGAGACATAAAGATCATCTCTGGTATGATCTCAACAAGTTCTTCAACAATGTCAGTTTCAGGTGGAGATGAGGGAGTTGGCTCAGGTAGTTATATTTGTGGTTCAATAGTTGTTTCTGGTTGAGGTTAGGGTTGGGAAGGTGTTGAAATATTTATTTGTTGTTCTGTGGGTTGAGGTGCGGATGGGATTTCTGTAGGCTGGAGAACAAGGGGAATTTCCAGTTGAGATGGGGGTAGATCTGGTTGAGTTGTCTCAACTGGAGGTGAAGATGTTATCTGGGTCGGAATTGAAGTGTGGATAGGGGATCTGTGTGGACTGGGTGAGGGTGATTTAGAGGTTGGTGTTGGTGAACGTGCTCTCCTAAACACCGTGCTGATTGGTATGGAATCAGATAACTCTCTCCCCTCAGATGGTTCTCTCCCTTCTCCTTCTCCTTCATCTCCTCCTCCACCAATAATTCCTCTGTCTGACCTCTCCGCTTATGCTTGATTTTTTCTCTGGGCTAGCAATGGCTTCTGTCGATTCGGATGAATCGATTCCGTTCCTTCTCAATCGGCTCGGGCTTGCCTCGCTTTTGAAATTAGCGCAGTTGGTCCAAAACTGCGTTCTGCAGAATAGAAGTTATCTTCTTCTGCCTCTGGTTTCTTGGCCAGAGCCTTTTTTTTCAACTTCTTGGGGGCAGTCTGCGTCTTTGACTGTACAGACGACGTGGCAGCTTTGGCACCCTTGCCTTCACCTCTGGGCTTGGGAGTATATGGGTTCAGATCCTCATCGGACTGTCCAGGAAAAGCCTCATCCTTCAGGAGTATGGCTTTCTGTCTAGCCAAATACACTTTCTTTCCCTCTTCCTTCGATCAAAAAGTTATGCAGCGGTTTATGCGAAATGATGATGGAGATTTTTGTGAATGTAAGAGCACCTTTGATACGATTTAAAACAGAAGACGATATTTCGAGATGGGGTACTTTGACATTAAACACTTGATCGTTGTTGGCAGGTCTCAGCAAGACATCCTTCAGATATGTCTTCTCATCCAACTCTGTAGTAAAACTGGTTGGATCAATGCTCCCAGAATGAGACTGAAGATTCTGAACAAATCTTCATCCGAAACTGTAAGGTCAAAACCCCCTACAGATGACTTTAATCTTCCTTCGTCGTCTTCCTCGAGATTGTAAAGGAATTCTAGAGCCTCATATGTATGAACAATCTCTTGGTGGAGAAAGCAGAATTGATCGAGTCCTACGGCCCGGAGACGTTCCAAAATCTCATTTGATTCAGCATCATTTGTGGTATTGAAAATTACATACTTCTCATCGACAATATCCTTCTTCATCGATAAGAAGTTGCACATTTTCTTTCCTTGTCCTAGTTTTGGTAATATGTATATCAAAAACATCAATATCTCAACCCAAATCATCAACTAAGACACAATCGGCACATAAATCACACTATAGGCATATACTCATATACTTGTAAAAATGGATAAAACCAAGCAAAACCTAAAGCAGAGATCTAAATCCAAAAAATACAAGTAAAGAAGACCGCAGTTCATCGAGAATACATCAATAGTGATGAAGAACAGTGAAACGCACATAATAACAAGCAATATTCTCTCATAAATTACCAGAAATCGATTCGAGATTTTAGGGTTTTAAATAGTGCGAGGGAAAAACATTTTACATAAATTCCCACAAATACTTGAGTATTTTTGTTTTCAAATAAACGACTTAGATTAAGAAGTCGTAAAGTGAAAAGATCGTGCGGTCAAGAAAATTTACTGAAAGTATTTGGACGCGAAAATACGTATTAAAAGCTAATAAATACAAAAACCCCACGTCAGCATTTAATGCTTGCGGTGCTTGCGTCATAAAGTAAGATAAACAGTAATCATTACAGAAAAGTAGATAAGATCAGATAATTTAAACAGAGAATGTATCTGACTGGTTGATATTGTAATCAACCAATTACCACTCGTATCTGATCCAACTCTTCTGATTTGTTGATCTTACTGTGTAGCCTAAGCCTTAGCAAATTTTTCTAATAATGTTTATATCCCTCAGATCAGTTTCCTTCTGATCTGCACTATTTGATCAGTTGAAGTTCCCCCTTCAACTGTTATTTCTATCAGATCAGTGTCCAACTGATCCTACCTGATCAGTTGAAGTTCTTCCTTCAACTGACCTTCTTACCTGGTCAGGTACGCAGCCAGCTGGTGTTGGAGATTAAACCACCGAAGTATTCTTGTGCATCTTCTCCAAGATCCAGCAATCCTAGCTCATTGCACAGTTCTCTAAATCTGACTTCTGCTAGGGGCTTAGTTAAGATGTCAGCTCTTTGCTTATCTGTATGAATCTTTTCCATTCTGATATTCTTTTTCTCCGCATGGTCCCTGATAAAGTGATGTCTGATATCCACATGCTTGCATCTCGTATGCAGAACAGGGTTCTGAGTGATAGCAATCACACTATTACTGTCACAGAAGATAGGTACATTTATAGCAATTATGTTGTAATCCCTCAGCTGCTGACAGAGCCAGAGCAGTTGGGAGCAACAACTACCTGCAACCATGTATTCTGCTTTAGTAGTAGATGTGGCAACAGATGTCTGTTTCTTAGAAAACCAAGAGACCAGTTTGCTTCCCAAAAACTGACATGTACCTGAGGTTGATTTTCTGTCTATCCTACAACCTCCATAATCAGAATCAGAGTACCCAGTAAGCTTTAGATTATCATCTGTTGGATACCATAAACCTAGGTTTACAGTACCCTTCAGATACTTAAGAATCCGCTTAGCTGCTTCCAGGTGGTTTTGTTTAGGATTTGCCTGAAATCTGGCACATACACCAACTGCAAAGGTTATATCTTGTCTGCTAACAGTTAGGTATAATAGTGATCCAATCAAAGCCCTATACTCTTTCTGATTGGTTTTCTTACCACCTTCATCTAGGTCCATTTTGAATGAAGTCATCATTGGAATTCTGGCTTCCTTGCAATTCTGAACTCCATACTTAGCCAACAAATTCCTTGTGTTCTTTGCCTGGCAGATGAAGATCCCGGTATGAGCTTGTTTAACTTGAAGACCTAGAAAGTAGCTCATCTGACCCATCATGGACATCTCAAATTTCCCTTGCATCAGTTTACTGAATTTCTCGCATAGCTTCTGATTTGGAGAACCAAATATTATGTCGTCCACGTATATCTGAACCATCAGAATATCTTCACCGTCTTCAATTCTGAACAAGGTCCTATCAATCAATCCCTTGGTGAAACCATTTTCTGTCAAGAACTGGGATAGTGTATCATACCATGCTCTAGGAGCCTGTTTCAGTCCATAAAGAGTTTTTCTTAAACGGTACACTTGGTTGCTCATTTCAAAGCCATGAGGTTGTTCAACATAAACTTCCTCAGCTAGTACCCCGTTTAAGAGTGCACTATTTACATCCATCTGATACACTGTAAATCCCCTATGAGCGGCATAAGCTAGAAACAGCCGAATGGCTTCCAGGCGAGCGACTGGTGCAAAGGTTTCATCATAATCAATCCCTTCTGATTGTGAATATCCCTTAGCAACAAGTCTTGCCTTATTTCTGGTTATCACATTATGCTCATCCTTATTGTTCTTAAAGACCCACTTAGTACCAATCACATCTTGATGAGTTGGTCTGTCTACAAGTTCCCAAACTTGATTTCTTTCAAACTACTCTAGTTCTTCTTTCATGACTTGAATCCAGCTTGCATCTTGTAGAGCTTCTTCAACTGTGAGTGGTTCCTTCAAAGACAGATAACAACAATACATTGCACTTTCACCAATCTGATGTCTAGTTCTGACTCTATCAGATGGGTCTCCGATGATCAGGTCAGTTGGATGACTGGTTATCCAGGTCCTTCTGTCCTGATTATCATCAGTTTGGAGAACATCATCCTCTTCTGATAAAGATTCATCACTAGAGACTGGGAGAGGTACTTGAGTAGGATCCACTTGGCATGGACATATCTCAGCTGATGTTGGACTCATCATGTGCTGAAGTCTGTCCGCCGGAACATCAGGTGTTCCCCCTGAACCAGATGGTTCAGTTGTTACTATCTCAGCTGTAACAGCTTCTTCACTGACATTTGTACGTACCTTGGGGTCTGACTGACCTGGTGAATCGTCAAGGTCAAAGTTAGGAACGTATACATTGATGTATTTTGGATCCTTTTCTTTGAGCCTTAACTGATCCATTTTCAGCGATTCTGGTTTGTCAGGTACATCTTGTTCTGAGGTAGATTTCTCTTGATCAGATGTTGACTCATCAAAGACCACATGAGGTGTCTCTTCCACAACTAGGGTTCGTTTGTTGAAAACCCTAAATGCTTTGCTGGTTGAGGAATATCCTAAGAATATACCCTCATCTGACTTGGCATCGAAGGTTCTCAACTGACTCTTCCCATTGTTGTGTATGAAACACTTGCACCCGAATACATAAAAGTTGAAAACATGAGGTTTTCTGCCCTTCCACAATTAATAGGGTGTTTTGAAGTAAATCTTAGTCAGAGAACATATGTTCTGTGTATGACATGCAGTGTTGATAGCTTTTGCCCAGAAACGGCTTTGTGTTGCATGTTCAGCTAACATGGTGCGTGCAGCTTCTTTAAGTGTTCTGTTTCTCCTTTCTACTATGCCATTTTGTTGTGGTGTTCTTGCATCTGATGTCTCATGTTGTATACTAAACTCAGAGCAAAAATCAGATATAAATTGGTTCAAAAATTATGTACCTTTATCCGATCTGATTTTCACTATACTGAGAGCCTTCTCATTCTGAATCTTCTTGAGAAGTTCAGGTAGCTTTGTTGTAGTTTCACTCTTCTTATACAAGAATACAACCCAGGTGAACTTGGAGTAATCGTCCACGACCACTAGAGTGTATTTGCGTCCACTGAAACTAAGAGGCGTAACTGGTCCAAATAGATCCATATGGAGCAGCTGTAGTACTCTGCTGGATGGAGGCGAAGGTATCCCTTTGAATGAAGCTTTTACTTGTTTTCCCTTCTGACATGCGGCACATGTCTGATCCTTAGAGAATACTTCATTCGGGAGACCTTCAACCAAGGACATCCTTGCTATCTTGTTAAGAGTCTTGAAGTTCAGATGGCTCATTCTCTTGTGCCAGCACCAATTGGATCTCTTTGAAATCTTAACAATCAAGCATGCATTTCTTGGACAACTGTCCCAATCTGCTGTATAAATCGTTCCTTTTCTGGAGCCAGTTAGCAGAATTTGTTGAGTCACTCGATTTCTGATTGTGCATTGATCAGACGAGAACTTAACACTAAATCCGTTGTCGCAGAATTGTGATACAGATAACAGGTTGTGCCATAAGCCATCAACATATGAAACGCCTGTAACCTGTACATCATCGTTCACTAAGGTTCCAACTCCTCTGATAAAACTAAAGTTGTCGTGCCCATAGAGAACTCGTGGGCCTGGTTTTTCAATGTAGTTGCTGAGGAAGTGTTGACTTCCAGTCATGTGCCTTGAGCATCCACTATCTATGTACCAGATAGTTTCTTGTATATCTCCTTTATTGGCCAGTCCCACTCGAACCTGCGAACGAATCAGATTTTAGGTACCCCAGTAGAATCGGGTCCTGGGGGGTTAGAAGTACCTTTCGGGATCCAAACAAATCTGACACCTTTGTTGAAAACAGAGGGCTTGATTTGTCTCCAATAAACATCTACATAATCATACGTCTCTTCATATGCAATCTGGTCAGTATGATTATTAGTGTGAGCCTTGGATGAATCAGAATATTTGGGAATTTTCATTGAAACTTATCTTCTTTTGATCCAGTGGGGCTCAGGTGCATAAGCCATATGTTTCTGATTGTAAGGGTAGGTACGACTGCTACCATTAAAAGATTCATATCTTTTTGGAATAGGTGGTCTTAGCAGTTTACTCTTAGCTTGCTTGTTAGGTAGCTTGGACTGAGTCGACTTTAGCTGTGACTGTCCCTTACGAGATGGTCCAGACTGAGGCCTACTCAGCTGATTCGACTGAGGTTTCTTCAGAAGAACAAGATTCTTTTGTTGATCCCTCGGCTGATGTCTGATCAGTTGGGGTCCATTTTTGTTCCCTTTCTGATCCGGCACTCGCCTTGCCTGGTCAGCCGATCATTTTCCCTTATCTGATACAGATTTGGCTTTTCGTGTATCTTGATTAGAAACTCGTTTGGTTACACTTTTCTGATGTGAGCCAGACGGGGATTTTGAGGATCCAGAAGTGTTCTCATACCCAATTCCCTTCTTATCAGTTGGCGTACAAAAATAGTTGTTCAGATCTTGAACGGTCTTAGATGATTTCGTGAAAACCTCTATTTTCTTACGCAAACTGTCCTTAGTAGTTTTCAGATTCTCATGCATTCGGAAGAGTTCATCAAACTTAGCCTGAAGGACTTTGAATTCTTCAGCTTGTTGTTCATTGAGAGTCAGCTGTTCTTTAATCAGCTTTCCTTGATCAGTAGTACTGACTTTCATAAACTCCAGTTCTGTAGTCATTTTCTGAACAGTTTCAACTGATTTTAGTTCAGCTGCTTTACTTGCCTCAATTTCCTTGACAAGCCGGATATTCTCAGCCCTTAGGTTATCGTTCTCAACTTCCACTCGTGTATAAGTATCTATTGCATTAGAGAGATCATCTAGCAATTGGTCATTGTAGATCTGCAGGTTAATCTCTCCAGCAGATGTGCTCAGCACAACAGGTGTAGAACAGAGAATCACAAAAGATTTAGATATTACCTCAGATTGGTCAGCTTCTCTGGCCATAAGACAGATGTCGTCATCATATGAGAAGTTCATATCATCAACATCATCAGTTGTGGTAATCAGACAGAAATCTTCAACAGATGAATAACCTGACTCATCTGAAGGCAGATAAGAATCATCAATGCCAGATGTGTCAGCAACCATTGCTTTTCTATCTTGGAACCTTTGTTCTCTTCTGTTTCGCTTCTCCTCTCTCTCCTTGGGAGTCAGGTCGGGGCAGTCAGCACTGTAGTGACCTGGTGTCTGACAGTTGTAGCAAACCCTTGAATCTTCAGAACTTCCTCTGTTTGGAGAATCATTTCTTCTGTAAGATATGTCAGGAGACTTTCCACCTTGTCTGTAGTCGGAAACTCTCTTATTAGATCTTTCATCTAGTCTATTCTCTTTGCGATCCTCTCTACGATCATCTTTCCTTTCATCCCTGTGATCGTCTTTTTGTTCATACCTTCTGTTATCCCTATCATCTGAAGAACGATACCTCTCTTGTGATCTGTCAGAAGATCTTCGATCTCTTCCTCTGTTTCACCGATAGTCATCGTAAAACTTTCTGTACTTACCCATCTAAACATTTGTTTGTTCAAGTTTTCTTGTTAGTAGTGCAATCTGTTCGGCTTGGCTGATGATGTTTCCAACTAGTTCAACAATTCTTGAACTGCTACTGGTTGCCTGGAATGCAACAGATTTAGTAGAATTTGCAGCAGCTTGAGCAGGGACATCATCTGATCCTTGTCTTCTCTCAATCAGGTCGAACTCATGTGCTTTCAAACTGAAGATTAGGTCATTCGGCTTCATGGTAGCAATATCTTGACAATCCTTAATCACGGTCACCTTGGTATCCCATTTCTTGGTCAGCGATCTGAGAATCTTGTAGTTGATATCTTTGTTTGACATTACGCGTCCTAGATCAACTGTTTCATTCGGTAGCATCTTGAGTTTCTCAAATATCACCAGTTTAGCTTGCAATCTGCTGTCCTTAATCTGTTCATTTCCTCTGCAGATTTCAGCAAGTGTATCCCAAACTTCCTTAGCTGTCTTCAGGTACTTCACTTTCTCTCGTGTAGTAGCATCCATAGTTTTCATGATGAGATGTCTGGCAACAGTATCTAGATTTGACAATTTCCTCTCATCTGCATCCATCAGAGAAGAACTCTTTCTGATTCTTGCTCCAACTGGTTGAGTAGGGTCTCCTTCTTCAGCTGGATTATAGTGATAGATGATAATCGGTCATATCTCAAGAATCTCATCCATTCTGTTGCTTATCACTCCCAGATGGTCTCTCATGTCGATAGACCAGTCTGCATACTCATCAACAGAAAACATGGGTAAATTATGATGCATTCCTGAAGTGTTATCCATGCTTGTGGTGATTTTGTAAAGTATGAGTTTTAAAAACGGTTTTTAAAGATTAGTTCAAGTGACCACAAAGGTTCTTCCTCAAGAACCAATTATATTCAAAGCCAGTGTTCAGAAGAACCACTGCTCTGATACCACTTGTAGGTCTCGAATGGGTTTCAGTGAGGGTGGAAGTCTAGAGGGGAGCGGTGAATAGACTTCCAAAACTTTTTGTGGATTAGGTGTGATATGCAAGTATGCCTGGTCAGAGTGCAATGTGAATCAGTATAGACTAATATCCAACTTACTGATCTGTATGAACCAGATTAGTTTGGCTTCTATCAGTTTAACTGATGGTGCCGAAGATTTTAACCCGTGTGAAAACCAATTTTACTCAATCAGATTCCTGTGCAATCTGTTTTAGATCAGATGACTAAAGTGTCAAGCTGATCAGTTCAGTAGCTTGATGCTAATCTGAACCAGATTCAGAATATGCATGCAGATAACGAGTAGTGTGCAGTTAAGTGTAAAGCAAAATAAAGGCACATAGATTTATAGTGGTTCGGACAACTTGTCCTACGTCCACTCTTCCCTATCAGCAGGGGCACCAACTTAACCAACTAGACTTAGTTTAATGTGTTAGTCCAACACAGTACAACAAACAGATGTTTCACGAGTTCTCACTCAATCGATCCCAGAAATCATATCTAGAAACCCTAGACTGAAATCTTGCTATAACAAACTTAACCGAACTTTTGTTTGGGTATAAGATTTGTAATGTTCTAACTAGAATACTATCCTATCTTCTAAGTAGCCTAAGGCTGGAGAATAAGTATTCTATCCTAAGAACAATGGGATGAACACTTAAGAGTAAATCTTGAGTTTGTGTTCTTCGTGTGGAAATCTTGATAGCTTGAGCTTATGTAGAGTTTCTGTAACCTTACTATGAAGGTTTGATCCCATATATACAGGCACGAAATCGAACTAGCCGTTGGAGAGGAATTCGAATTTCGGTCTATTTTAGGTAGGTCTGCAGGCTGATTTGATGTGCTTCAGGGGCGGCATGGCCAAAAGCATGCAAACTTGTCCTTTCTAGCTGTTTGACCCTGAAACGCCTTCCTGCAGTTTGTCAGTGCTCCGTACGTATGTTGTCGACTTCTTATTGGCTATCAAGTACACTTTGCAGCGCTTGAATTAGCAACAAGGTTGACATTCTTCTTGTCTGAACACTTGGCTAGTACTTGGTAACATTGAAGTAGTCACTTGATGGAGTTGACACAGATCAGTTCGAACACTGATCTGTCTACCTGATTTAGGTCATCTGTTTGTAAGTTGTCTTAACACAACTTGCTGACCTTTCCTTGTTGTCATCTGATGTAGATCTTCTGGACGGTCTTCTGTCTTGAAGTCTTCTCGTCTTCTGCTTGTCTGCTCCATTCATCAAATCTTCAGCGTATCTGATCTTCTGACCTTCAAGATTAACCTATGCATATTGAGTTCCCCCTCAATATGTGACCTATCTATTACATCAGCTGTCTATATATTTCATCTAGTCATCTTATCTGCTATCTAGATCATCTGTCTGCTAACAGGTCTGACTGGTCCTATTACATTATCTATTTTGGAACTTTCATCGAAACTACAAATTTCCCAACACTTTTGCACTGCGTTTTTAATACTTCCACTCTCATATCTTGTTTTACATGTTGCATAACATTTTTGTTAACACTCTGAAAAATACACGCACACACACTTTCACAAACTATTCATGAAAATTGCCTGATAGTGTTGATGAAATAGGATTTAATTGGAACAAACGTAGTAGTTGAGTTTAGGCTTATAGTAGCCATTGAATTTTCTTGACTAATTTGAGTTATTTTATTAACTCATAACATGATTATGTTTTATTACGTTTATAATAATAAATGTTTTTAAGCATATATTTTCATGTTGTTAAGTGGAAGTTTTAGCTGTTTATTGAATTAAAAGCTAGAACTAATTTTGTTCATGCTTTGGAATTGAGTCTGATTAATAAGGATACTTAATGAGATTGATGATTAATGGCTTTAAGTTATTTTTTTATATCAAAATTTGTACAAAATTTTCAGATGTTTGTGAGCATAACATTGAACATATTAATACGTAAATGAACATTAACTCATTGAATCACTTCAATCAAACAAAACAATAACTTCAAAATCTATCAACATCGAGTTAAATAAAATAAAATATAAACTCAATGACGATAATTATGACATGTGGCGTCATAATTAATTATATGTTCTTGGAAAACAAGATACATTGAATACTATCTATCATGTTATGAAAGATTTTGGGATTGGGATGAAGATTTATATCAAATTGGATCAAAAGATGTGAGCTCGGTTTTAGATAACATGATTCTAGAAATTCATTGTAATTATTTGATTAAGCATAATGTTTTTTTGGTGCTATATTTATGACTCAATTTTATCCTTGTGGATTATAGATTCAGGAAATACATGTCATTGACTAACGACGGATGAATATTTTATTTACATCATCATCATGTTCAAGTGGGACGAGATGAATTAATGTGGAAACTAAGCTCGAGTTGAAGTTTAGGGACTTGTAAACTTGAGGTTGACAATGGTCAATGTTTCATACTACTTAATGTCTCTGTTTTTCTCTGGAGATCATTAAGGATCTCACCTCTGTATTTGTTCTTCTATGATTGGGATGTGATTTGCAATTTACTTTGGAGATGGTTGTGATAGTATATACAATGTGAACTATGGTACTGGATAATTATTCAATGTTTTATATGGTTTTGGACTGTATGAAAATAATTATTTTAGTATTATGATGATAATTCATGGATTACTAAATATTTGTTCCTCTAGTTGTTCTTGTGTGAATGATGACATTTAGCATGCTAGATTTAGTCACATTGTGCAAGATTTGAATAATGGGGGACTCACTCTAAGATACAAAATAGAAACACTTTTTATTATTAACTACAAGCCATTTATTTCATTACTATTAACTACAAAATGACACATAATTTGACAATAATGTCCCTTTTCATATTTTCCTCAAATTTTGAAACTCACACCCCTAATACTATACCCTTACCCAAAACCTTCTCTCTTACCATGAAAAAATTGTTCAACAAGAATATTTCACTTGTTGGTCCCGGGGTAAACGAGTTCCACACGTGTATGGGGGGGAATACACGTGTATAGTGATTTTTAACTTTTCAGAAAATACTATAATCAGAGAGTCAGGTTGTCCTGAGTTTCAGTCCTGAGAAGCACAAAATGCCCTGAGTCAAAGTCTACTAAAACAATAACACTGAGCGCCTTTCAGAGACTTCAGATTAGCTCAACTGATTCTGAGTTTCTACAACAGAGTCCAAATAAGCTCGGAGTAGATAATAATCTTACTGACTACTCAAGGGAGTTGATCAGTTTGACAACTATCTATACTAGCTTATCTAGAGTACTGAATGTGTAGGCCCTAAGTTTATACTCGTTTTACTTTGCTGAAATTTTTTTCTAAATGAAACAGTGGTTAAGGTTGTGATCAAGTTAGTGCAACTTCAGTGGATTGTTTCCAACTGAATATCAGAAAATTTCAGGATGCTTTCAGTGAAAATATGCAACAAGATAGAATGCAAAACAGAAAGCAAACAACACAACAATTATAGTGGTTCAGAGGCTCAAGATCCTATGTCCACTCTCTATGATCCTCAGAGAAATTCCGTAACACACTACTTCTACTACCTTAAGCTTTCAGACTGAACTCAGCAGCTTACTCACTTTCTACCATGAGTTTTCAGGCTGAACTACTGCAGCTAACTAACTCAACACACACAAGCTTTCAGAGTGAACACAAGCAGCTTGCTAACTTCTTCTCCATCCACACCCTAAAGGCCGCTCCCTACATGGAGAAAGTCTGGGCCCAATCCGAGACCGAGCTCTCCAATTTGGAGAAGGCCCGGGTAACGACCTCCAAGCAGGCCAAATCGCTGATAGCTGCCCACGAGGTGCAAAAGAAGCTGGAGGTTGCCAAGGCTGACCTGGCCACAAGGGTCTCGGAGATTGAGGGCCTGCTGAAGGAGGCTGAGGGCGCGCTCAGGGCGGAGAAGGATGTCGTGGCCCGGCTGAAGGAGGAGTTAACCAGCAAATATGTCGAGGTCGGGGAGAGGTTGGCTGCCAAAGATAAACATTTCAAGCAGGTCGAGGAGCAGAATGCCAACTTTGCTTATGTCGTAGCGGTCGCAGGTGCCATCCGAGTTATCCATCGGATGAATCCTGATGCCGAACTCACCGACATCGTGGCTGAGATGGCTGCGTATGTTCGCGACTTTCCCCCCGCCCCCGACGTCGTCCTGGAGATTAAAGATCCGGAAGAGATGGGCATTGACCTGTCCTTCTTCCCCAACCAAAGCCAGATCGTGCACCCCACTCCTGCCCTGATGAAATGCAGCCTGGAGACTCTAAAGTGGTCTTCGAGACTCAGACGGGCGAGGCTGGAGGCCAGATGAGGTCGCTGGGGCGTCGGGTGTGTTCCCTGTTGGGGTTATACGTGAAAGTATGCTTTTACTTTGTATAACCTATGTATTAAACACTTATTTACTGAATTTATCACTGTTGCCTTAAATATGATTGAATGTTATATATATTTATTGCAAACCATTCATATAATAACACATGTTACATTATAGTTAACGTGGTGATACCAGATCACAGAAGATCACGTTAACAGTCCCTTGTAAACTAGTGCGTGTTTCACAACTTAGATAGACCGAACAGTCTATTGGTAGAAGTTGATGTGTAAGGCTCAGATTGACTTGTCTTGATCAAGAGATTACACTAGTTCATTTGATGCGCTGAAGCGGACCTGCAGAGAGGATAAACTCATTCGCACTGACTTAAGGGACGAAGAGATAGACCTCAGTGGTTGTTGATTTCTTAATCTCTGTCACTTAATAAGGACCGTGTGCGATTAGTAGTTATTGCTTTGACTTACAAATAGGAAGAGAATCATTGCGACTTCGATACCCTATATCTTGGGCAATAATATTAATTGTACGACAGTTGCTAAATTAATACAGAGAATCGTGTGCTTGCAATGTCTTGCGTGATTGGTCCCCTTGGTGGGCTCGGAACCTTTATCATACCAAATCTTGCAAGTGGAATTAATTTTCCGGTATGGATAATAAAGTTGAGCTGTCCTTACTCCAAGGATAAAGATATTAATTAATATAAAGTTTTTCAGTGGCTTAATTAATTAATGGACTAAATAATCTTAAACACGGGAAATAATAATCGGGAGCCATATTACCGTAATATGGGTTAAGTTGGATAGTGCAATATTAATTATATAGTGACATTAATTAATATTAATGGGTTGAATTATATTGTGGCTCAATATTGGAATTCAGAAGCCCATTGGAAGATCCATCTTAATTCTCCTAAAAGCCCCTCAAGTAGCCCAAATTAAAGTCCATTAAACAAAAGGTGCTTAAAATAAATTAAATTATTGTTGCTTATATTTTCCTTGTATTTTCGAAAATAATTAAAGAAAGAGGGAGAAGGATTTTCTTGAAAAGATTTTATGGGAAGGTGTTGGGATATTTTAGTTTTGATGAATTATGCCAAAACATTATCAACTTGTGTTTTTGAAGCTAATCTACAGATAACAAGTTAAGGAGGAACGAGAGAACAAATTGAGGGGGAACTCACGAAATCAGACATAGATGATCGAGATCAGACGAGGCTGCAGACGAGACTGATCGAGATCAGATGAATAAGATGAGTTCCGGAGTTAACTGATGAGCTGTGCAAATCAAATGTGAAGAAAAGCTAAAGCCAACAAAACAGAAGAGAGGGTTGCAGATCAGAAGAGGAGCAGATGAGACTGATCAAGATCAGACGTGATCGAGATCAGATATGAAGAGGAGCAGATGAGACTGATCGAGATCAGACGTGATCGAGATCAGATATGATAACCTGATATGCTAACCTGATGTACTGACCTGATGCTATCCTGATATGTTGATCTGAAGAAGTGTTGATCTGATCAGTCGAGCTGATCAGATCAGGCAAAGAAGAAATCAGATAGCCTGAGTCAATGTGACCTGAGGGTCAGGATGTCTGAATTCAGAAGAGCTGAACTCAGTAAGCCTGAGTGTCAGTATGCCTGATCAGACAAGGTCCGCTCAAGAGAAGTCTGCTGAATCAAGAAACCTGAAGGCTCAGATAACCTGAAGGTTCAGATAACCTGAAGGCTCAGATAACCTGAAGGCTCAGATGCTCAGATAACCTGAAGGCTCAGATAACCTGAAGGCTCAGATAGAACTGAAGATCCTGAGACTCAGAAGATCCTGAAGAATATAGCCGTTAGAATCAGCTGACGTGGACCAATGAGAGGAAGACAACAAGCCTGAAAAAGCTGCAAAAAGCTACAGAATAGTATGGATTTGAATGTGATTCTCTCCAACGGTAACATTCAAATCCACACTATAAATACAAGTTCTTCCTTCATTCTAAAGCAGTGGAAGGTGTGTGAAATGCGTGATCCATCAAGCTACAAAGCCAAATCATCTAGCATCTCCACCATAGAAGACAGAGCAAGAAATACACTCATATATTCAAGAGTGTTCTACCCTAGATCTAAGCACAAATGTAATATCTTAAGCTTAGAGAGATTTTACCATCCTTATCATTGAGGCTAAACAAATGTAAGGGAAAATCTCAACCTAGTTGGAAACCAAACAAATCTTTACCTAAACCCAAAAGTTAGGTTAAGTTTGTTCTGCAAGATTTCAGACTAGGGTTTCTAGTTCTGATTTCCGGGATCGGTTGAGTGTGAACTCGGTAAACATCTAGCAATCCCAAAAGGGAGGGTAGGCAATCCCGTGAGGGAGATAAGTCCCGTTTGAGTGAGAACTCGGTAAACATCTATAGGCGATCCCGTGAGGTGTTGGGGACTAAGTTGCACAGATCTATTTAGGGTGAATATTTAAATACAAATTTAATTCTTTAATTATTACTAGCATGAATTAATCCTATATTAATTCAAATAATAATCCAACAAAATATCATGTATATAATAATTCACGTAAAACCTACGCATGCAGAATTCTACGAGTTTACGTGAACGTACCTCTTGGGATGGCAACGGTATGGCTGATTAGACTAACCGCAAGGACTTCCCAAGTATTCCCTAAGTCCTCGTTCTACTATCCGGTGGAAGAATTCTTGTGAACGATTTAACAAAAGGAAAAATAAATATGTTGCACCACCTTTGTGGATTTACTAATTTTTCCAGCACATGGAATTGTACTTGGGAATGAAAGAATCATCCCCTATTTATAGGTGAGAGGTGGTCGAAATTTTTGATGAAAAATCAATGTGGGAAAAGACTTTTCTTGATCACCAATAAATCTTGAATATATCTCCTATATTTCTTTTCCCATAATTAAAATATTCCACAAAAATCCCACCTCCTCAAATTATGGAATTTTTGAAAAATATAGTCTTGCAAGATTCCAAGATTTGGATCTTCTTGAATTTATGAGATATTCTTGTATTTCAAGAAATACATATCTTCCATAATATCTTTTCAAGAAAATCAAGAAAATCTTTCTTGCCCTATATTTTCTAATTTTCGAAAATATCATCATGAGTAACCAAGTGGGAGATTTCTTGAATTTAATGAGATAATCTTGTATTCCAAGAATACATATCTTCATTCCATAACAAAATCCAAAGAAAATCTTTCTCCCTACCTTACCCATAATTTTCGAAATATGTAGTTGGAAAATTAAGCAACAATATTTATTTTATTTTAATCACCTTTTCAGTTAATGGACTATATGTTGGGCTACTCAGGGGGCCTTTAGGAGAATTAAGATTGGACCTTCTAATGGACCTTGAATATCTAATATTGAGCCACAATATAATTCAAGCCCATAAATATTAATTAATCCCACTACATAATTAATATTGCACTATCCATCTTAACCCATATTACAGTCAATGTGGCTCCCGGTCATTATTTCCCGTGTTTAAGATTATCTAGACCATTAATTAATTCAAGCCACTGAAATAGCTTTCCATTAATTAATATCTTTTATCCTTGGTCAAGGAATGGTTCAACATTATTATCCATACCAGAAACTAATTCCACTTGCAAGATTTGGTATGATAAAGCTTATGAACCTCCCAAGGGGGCAAATCAAACAAAAGCGTGCTTGCACATTACGATTCTTCAGATTAAATCTTAGCAATCACATGTGACTAATAATATTTCCCAAGATAAAAAGTATTGAATCTCATTGATTCGCTACCCATGATAAGTCAAAGCAATAGTTACCAATCCCGTGATCCTATTTAAGGGGACGAAGGTTAAGAAATAACGAACCACCGAGGTCTAATTCTTCCTTGTTTGATTCAAGAAGAATTTATCCTCCCCAGAGGTCCTATTCGATTGCATCGGTCATGCACTAGTGTAATCTCTTGGTCAAGACAAGCCAATCTGAGCCTTACACTTCAACCATTCACGATGGGTTGTTCATTTCCATCTAGGTTGTGAATAACGTACTTTTAGTTACAAGGGATTGTTAATTTAATCTTACGTGATCGGTATCACTAAATTAACTACAATGTAACACGCATCGACTTATTGAGCAGTTATGCAAATAAATATATGTAACATTCAATAATATTTAAAGCATCATTGATAAACAATTTATTTCATAAATAAGTCCGAAATTGGTTTCGATTATACAAAGTAAAAGCATACTTTCCAGTATAATCCCAACAATCTCCCACTTATACTCAAAGTCTGCTTTTAAGTATACTACAACACGTCTCGCGTAGTCCGTGACATCTAATGTCACCTACACGAACCTAATAATTTCTCCCACTTATACTCAAAGCAGTTAAAAACGGTCTTGACACCCATTCCACCCACATGTCTCTTGAATGTATTGAGGCGACTCTTTGTAAATGGATGCGCGCCAGTTGTCCTCGGGCGTTATCTTTGCCACATCTATATCTCCTCTCTTAACGATTTCTCGTATAAGATGTCTTTCCTTTAGTGTGCTTGTTTGACTCGTGGACTCTTGGTTCTCTTGAATTTGCAACTGCCCCTAGCAGATATTGCTAGACAAATTCAGAACACCATCCAAGTCCACTAAGAAGATCTAGAGCCCAATCGGTTCTTTCACTGCTTCACAAGCAACTACTTACCCGACTTCCATGGTTAAGTCAGTGATGCATTTCTGCATCACACTCGTCCATGTGATGGCTACACTTCCCAAATGGAAACACACTAACTGAGGCAGATAGTTTCTGGAATCTAAGTCTGATTGGAAACCGAGTCCGTGGTAGCCGATGGGGATTGGAGTATCGATCGATAAATCAACATTCTATCCCGAGTTCTTTTCGGACACTTCGAATGTATTTAAGCGTAGATCAATGCTCTTTCCTGGGTTACTTTTGATATCTTGCCACCATGCCTACACGGCAAAGCGGATATCCGGGTCTCATACAAATGAATGCATACATAAGGTTTCCGACAGCCGAAGCACAAGGAATACCTTTCATGTCATCTATCTCCTCTTTCGTCTTAGGGAACATTTTCTTGGATAGATGGATTCCAAGTCTGAAAGGTACGAATCCTTTCTTGGAATCTTGCATGCTGAATTGTTTCAAAACCAAAGCGTCTATGTATGAAACTTTGATAACCCGATCATCCTTTTTAGGTGATCTTGAGTTATCTTGATCCCAAGGATATGTTCGGCTTTTCCTAAGTCTTTCATATCAAACCTGTTTTTTGAAAACCATGCCTCTTATAATACGATCACACCTTCACATCGTTCCCGATGATCACAATGTCATCTACGATAGTACTAAGAATACCAATGCAGATTCCGGCATGCTTTTTTATACACACAACTTTTCAAACTCGTTTTGATCAAACCCATAAGACTTTATAACATGATCAAAACATTGGTTCCAAGCTCTGGATGCCTGTTTGAGTCCGTAAATGGACCTCGCTTACAAACAAGATGTTCTTGGCCTGTTTCAATGAAACCTTGGGGTTTTTGCATATAGATCTCTTCATCAAGACTTCCGTTAAGAAAAGCTGTCTTGACATCCATTTGCCAGATTTTAAAGTCGAAATGCGCAGCAATCAATAAGAGAATACGGATGGACTTAAGCATGGCTACGGGCGAAAAAATTTCCTCATAATCGATCCCTTCTTTCTGAGTGTAACCATTCGCCACTAGTCTTGCTTTAAAGGTTTCAACCTTCCCGTCCGGTCCTCTTTTCCTCTTATATACCCACTTGCATCCAATGAGTTTGACCCCATTAAGTGGTTCGACTAGCTCCCACACTCTATTATGAAACATAGAACCCATTTTGGCTTTCATTGTTGTTTGCCAAGAATCTGCATCCTTATCTTGGAGTGCCTCGTCATATGTCCATGGGTCTGATTCGTCTTGTCCGGGAATCAAGTCCGAGGACTCTCCTATTCCCATGAATCTCTCGGGCTGTCTAACAACCCTCCCACTACGACGAGGCTCCGGTTGTGAAAACGTATCGTTTGGTATATCATCTAGTACAGTTGGCACTGAGGTTTGCTCTCTAAGCTCATTTAAGGTAATCTCACTTCTGGGTTTTCTTTGGTTCATATAGTCTTCTTTCAAAAATCTAAAGTGGGTGCTGATGACCACCTTTTGATCTTTGGGACCATAGATCATACACCCTTTTGTTCCCTCGGGGTATCCTACAAACAGCCTTAATTTTGATCGAGGATCCAATTTACCGGCTTCCTTGTCCAACACGTGAGTCGGACACCCCCAAATTCTCATGTGTATCATACTAGGCTTGCGCCCAGTCCACAATTCTTTGGGAGTTTCGGGAATCGATTTGGATAGCACCAAGTTCAGAATGTAAGTCGCTGTTTCCAAGGCATAACCCCAGAACGACTCGGGAAGATC
This sequence comes from Stenogyne calaminthoides, assembly GCA_037126765.1. Lineage (NCBI taxonomy): Eukaryota > Viridiplantae > Streptophyta > Magnoliopsida > Lamiales > Lamiaceae > Stenogyne > Stenogyne calaminthoides. The sequence goes on along the minus strand of JBBCBC010000027.1, from coordinate 18,492,887 downwards.
CGCATAACTCATCATTGATCTAACCATTTCTAAAAGAATTCAGTTTCTTCACTCTGCAACCCCGTTTTGTTGAGGGGTTCCGGGTGCAGTGAGCTGGGATACAATCCCTTCATCAGATAAGTAGTTCAAAAAACTCATCGCTGAGGTATTCGCCTCCACGATCAGATCGTAGAGACTTGATACGTTTTTCCCTATGATTCTCTGTTTGAGCCTTAATTCTTTTGAATTTCTCAAAGGCCTCAGATTTATGCTTCATAAGGAAAATGTAACCGTACCTTGAGTAATCATCAATAAAAATACTCATAACCTCCTCTTGATTTGGTTGACATTGTACTACATACATCTGTGTGAACGATCTCTAACACTTCTTTGGCCCTATTCCCCTTGGCTCCAAATGCCCTCTTGGTCATTTTACCCTCCAAACATGATTCGCAGGTTGGAATCGGTTCAACTTGGAGATGCCCTAGTGAACCGTCTCTCACCAACCTTTAGATCCTCTTTGGATTTATATGACCAAATCTTAGATGCCAAAGAAGTGTCTCGTTCACGTCTGATGAACGTTTTCTTTTCTCGGAAACAATTGATGTGTTATAGGATACATTTCGTGAGTGATGTGCACAGTTAATTGTATAAAGATCATTCAACAACGTTCCATGACAAATAAATTTATCAAAAAGAAAAATGGTAACAACTTTATTAAAAAGTAACCGAATATCCATCATAAAAGTTTAGAAACTGAAAACGAATTCTTTCTAAAAATCCGGAAAGTAAAGAATATCTCAAAAATAAAACTCTGTCTTCAAAAGACATGTGCACTTCTCCCACTGCTTTAGTTGCCACTCTCGTAGCATCGCCCAGTGTGATGAGGACCTCACTCCCACTAAGTTGTCGGGTCCGCTTGAACCCCTGTAATGTGAAACAAACATGATTAGTGGATCCCGTATCCACCACCCACAAAATGGGAGGCATACGCCGCTAAACAAGTTTCAACAACTAGTGCGTGAGAATTACCTTTCTTTCCATCCCTTTTGGGTCTGGAACAGGCTGACCTCCAATGTCCTTTCTCACCGCAGTTGAAGCACTTCCCCTTAGCTGGCTTGTTCACTCCACCACCCTTCTTCACCTTATCTTTGCCATTGGCAACACTTGAGTTCACTTGCTTGTGGCCTTTGTTCCTTTTCTTGTTCTTACCACCCCTTGGTCTAGAAGAAGAAGAAGGTCCGTTTGTCACCAAGGCTTGGCTCTTACGCCTAATATCGCCTCTGCCGAGACTAAAACTTGCAATTGATCGGGCATCGAGAACTTCGATTATTCATCCGGTAGTTCAACCCGAATCGTTCAAAGCTTTTTCGGCAAAGAATGGAGCACGAAATCGATTTGGGTCTCGATATCGTGATTCGCCGCCAAGTACCTCAAGTTTATTAAGGTGAGCCATCATCTGGAGAACGTGCTCCCATACGGGCGTTCCCTCCACCATTTTCATAGAGAGCAAGTCCCTCATGGTGATCTGACGAGCCACACGGTTCGATGTTGAAACATCTTTTTAAGACTAGTCATGATTTCCACGGCCGGTCTCAACGTTCGGTGTTGGTGTTGCAACACATCGACATAGAAGCCAAGATGGTACACTTTGCCATTTCGTTAGACCGCTCCCAAATCAACATACTCTTTTCTTAACCGTTTTAGTGGATTCATCGATGGTTTATCCGGTTTAGGTGTGAATCGAGAACCAGTTATGACTTTTTGTGCAAATGAGGACAATAGTGAGTTTTCAATTCCAATCAATAAAATTTTCTCCAGTGAGCAAATTGTCTTTTAGTATATTGAATAGTGGATTAAAAGGTTGCGACATGATGAACTGAAATAAATAATAACATGCATAAGCACAAATATATCACTAGGTTCGATCACATGCATCATATTAAAATCTCAAAAAAAAATATGAACATGCATCACCCAACATCTCAAAAACAGTTTAAATAAGCCACGCGTTGGGTGGGTCATTATTTAAACACATTCAAAGCAGAGTTACAAACAAGAACGATTTACAAACCTTTAATATCCAGATTAATAGTTGGCTCCCACTTGACCAATATAAAATTAGCGGGGACTTCGGGGGAAGTATATGCATATCAATTTTATACCTAAGTAATAACCATGATTAAATACAGGATTATTATTTCGCTTTGAACGAGCCTCGTTGGGAGGGTCATCGTCGCCACTAGTAATAAACCACAATCATCCGTTTGGAATTCATTCATGTGAAAGCTATCTTTTGACCATCCCGTTGGGGGAATTTCTCCAAAAGAATTCACAAATAAATAAATCATGGAGGTCAAAATTAATTAAATTTTATTATTCTGAATAAAATTGTCAATTAATTATTTAAACATACTTAGTAATTTTGAAGGTGAGATTTTTCCATTTGGCAACTCTCATGCAAACACATTTAAACAAATTAAATAAAGCACAAGATAGCACAAATAAATCAAGCAAAACAGAAAAATAAACATATTGGGCACAAATTATCCAATTGTCATGGTTTGATTTTTCTTGGCTTGATCTTGAAGAAACACGTCTCGAATTTCTCCCACTCGATCGTCTCGAAAAATACTTCGTCTCGAACGCCACCACGCAAGCGGCTCAGAGCGGGATGCACGCGCTCAAGATCCGGCCGGCATTGCTTAGACCAACCGGCGGACCTCGGCACCGCCCGGTAATACGCCAATGCCTTCTAAGATTAAGACTCGCTGCGCGCCGCCCTAAGACGTCTCGGAGGTCTTTAAGAAAAGCAGCGATCCTCGGCGGCGGCGTGCGCATCCGCCGACGGCCTTCGCCCGCCTCACCCACGACCTCAGCGGTATCCGCGTCCCAGCGCAGCGCCAAGCCCGCGTCGGCCGCGTCCGTCACTTCGGCCCGATCGCTTGCGGTGCGGCGTGCGACTGCGCCCGCCCGTGTCGCGTGTGCTTTGTTCCTCACACGACTTCGGTAGCCTCGGCCTCGCCCTACGCCCATGCGTGCCAATACGCCCGACCGCGCTACGCACAGTTACGGATTTTGTCCTTTAATTCTTCGTCTCCATCCTCATTTTTGATTCGGTTACAATTTATTTACAAAAAATAAATAAACCTAGATCTAGACTAGTCTAGTACATTGATCAAATCAAACAAATTCTAATCTACTCGTGGATTTTCTCACGAGGCAAAAGCGAATCCGAAACGAATCGAATTAAAAAACACGGTTTATATCATGCATAAACACATTAAATTCCATGACAATTGGATATACGCAAAATAGATCTAGCAATTCTACTATCCAATTTCAAATTTAATGTCCATGAATTAAATTACAATTTAAATAATTGAGTCGAAACCGTGGCTCGATGCGCTTGTTGGGGAATAAGTTGCATGAGATCTATTAGGGGTGAATATTTAAATACAAATTTAATTCTTTAATTATTACTAGCATGAATTAATCCTATATTAATTCAAATAATAATCCAACAACATATCATGCATATAATAATTCACGTAAAACCTACGCATGCGGAATTCTACGAGTTTACGTGAACGTACCTCTTGGGATGGCAACGGTGTGACTGATTAGACTAATCGCAAGGACTTCCCAAGTATTCCCTTAGTCCTCGTTCTACTATCCGGTGGAAGGATTCTTGTGAACGATTTAACAAAAGGAAAAATAAATATGTTGCACCACCTTTGTGGATTTACTAATTTTTCCAGCACATGAAATTGTACTTGGGAATGAAAGAATCATCCCCTATTTATAGGTGAGAGGTGGTCGAAATTTTTGATGAAAAATCAATGTGGGAAAAGACTTTTCTTGATCACCAAGAAATCTTGAATATATCTCCTATATTACTTTTCCCATAATTAAAATATTCCACAAAAATCCCACCTCCTCAAATTATGGAATTTTCGAAAAATATAGTCTTGCAAGATTCCAAGATTTGGATCTTCTTGAATTTATGAGATATTCTTGTATTTCAAGAAATACATATCTTCCATAATATCTTTTCAAGAAAATCAAGAAAATCTTTCTTGCCCTATATTTTCTAATTTTCGAAAATATCATCACGAGTAACCAAGTGGGAGATTTCTTGAATTTAATGAGATAATCTTGTATTCCAAGAATACATATCTTCATTCCATAACAAAATTCAAAGAAAATCTTTCTCCCTACCTTACCCATAATTTTCGAAATATTTAGTTGGAAAATTAAGCAACAATATTTATTTTATTTTAATCACCTTTTCAGTTAATTGACTATATGTTGGGCTACTCAGGGGGCCTTTAGGAGAATTAAGATTGGACCTTCTAATGGACCTTGAATATCTAATATTGAGCCACAATATAATTCAAGCCCATAAATATTAATTAATCCCACTACATAATTAATATTGCACTATCCATCTTAACCCATATTACAATCAATATGGTTCCTGGTCATTATTTCCCGTGTTTAAGATTATCTAGCCCATTAATTAATTCAAGCCACTGAAATAGCTTTCCATTAATTAATATCTTTTATCCTTGGTCAAGGAACGGTTCAACATTATTATCCATACCGGAAACTAATTCCACTTGCAAGATTTGGTATGATAAAGCTTATGAACCTCCCAAGGGGGCAAATCAAACAAGCGTACTTGCACACGATTCTTCGTATTAAATCTTAGCAATCACATGTGACTAATAATATTGCCCAAGATAAAAAGTATTGAATCTCATTGATTCGCTACCCATGATAAGTCAAAGCAATAGTTACCAATCCCATGTGATCCTATTTAAGGGACGAAGGTTAAGAAATAACGAACCACTGAGGTCTAATTCTTCCTTGTTCAGTTCTGAAGAATTTATCCTCCTGTAGGTCCTATTCAGTGCATCAGTCATGCACTAGTGTAATCTCTTGGTCAAGACAAGCCAATCTGAGCCTTACACTTCAACCTTTCACGATGGGTTGTTCATTTCCATCTAGGTTGTGAATAACGTACTTTTAGTTACAAGGGATTGTTAATTTAATCTTATGTGATCTGGTATCACTAAATTAACTACAATGTAACACGTACGACTTATTGAACAGTTATGTAGTAAATATATGTAACATTCAATAATATTTAAAGCATCAGTGATAAACAATTTATTTCAGTAAATAAGTCTGGAAATTCAGTTTCGATTATACAAAGTAAAAGCATACTTTCCAGTATAATCCCAACATGAGGGTGATAAGTCTCGTTTGAGTGTGAACTCGGTAAACATCTATTGGGTGTTGGACTAACACATTAAACTAAGTCCAGTCGGTTAAGTCGGTTAAGTTGGTGCCCCTGATGATAGGGAAGAGTGGATGTAGGAGTTGGACTCCGAACCACTATAAAATCGTGTGTTCTTTACTGCTTTATGTTCTTACTTGCCATATGCATTTGATTATAAGCAAAACAACACACATCGTTCTTAAAAGCAAAAAAATTGGAATCACTCTGCCCTCTCCCCTGTTTTATATGCATTACACAAGTCTTCCGCGCACATGGGTTTTCCTAAATCGTGACCAACAGAAGGAGATAAGTATTCTTGGAATACAAGATTATCCCATAAATTCAAGAAATCTCCCACTTGGTTTCTTTAATGGTGATTTTCGAAAGACAAAAACGTGTATAAACTTAGTTCATGCTATTAACTCGGTTATTTAAGTATCACCGTTACATACAAAAACTCTCACTGTTATGTATAAAAACTATCAATGTTATGAACAAAAACAATCACTGTTTAGAAAATGTTTTATATTTTTAAAGAGTGAAAGTTTTTGTGCATAGCAGTGATAGTTTTTACACATAACAGTGATAGAGTTCATGTGTGAACCTGATTCACATGAGTGTTACTCTTTTCGAAATATATAGAGAAATAATAGGAAGAAGGATTTTCTTGATTTTTTTGAAAAGATTTTATGGAAAAAGATATGTATTCTAGGAATATAAGAATATCTCATAAATTCAAGAAAGATCAAATCTTGAAAGATCCCCTATTATTTTCGAAATATTAGGCTAAATAAGGGGATGAGATTTTTGTGGAAAAATACACATGGAAAGAAGAATATATGAGATATATTCAAGATTTCTTGGAGATCAAGAAAAGATCTTTCCTAACCCTATTTTGAGCCTAATTTTCGTCCCCCCTCTCTATTATAAATAGGGGATGAATGTTTCATCCTCAAAACACAGGAATTGATCTTTTTCGGAAAAATATCAGCGTCGATAAAATATCAAATATTTTGTAACGTCGACAATTTGTGTTTTTTCGAAAAATTTCAATTGCGTGCAACAATTCCATGTGCTGGAAATATTAGAAATTCACAAACGTAGTGCAACAAGTTTTTATTTTCCTTTGTTTTATAAATTGTTCATTGGAGAACTTTCCACCGGGGTTATTGAACGAGGACTTGAGAATACTTGAGAAGGACTTTTGGTGGGTATCCAGATACTTGATCTTGTCTGTCTCAGACCGTCTTTCCAATGGGTATGTTTACGTAAACTCCTAGAAATTCTATATGCTAGGATCTTTTACGTGAAATATTGTTTGCATGTTGTTGTTGGATTAATTATTATTTGAATTCACTTAGGTAAATTCATGCTAGTAATAATTGTTAATTTAAATTTGTGTTTATAGGTCATCTCGATAGATCATGGCAAATGTTATCCCAACAACAGGTATTAGAGCCCTGGTTCGGGCTCTGATCTTTTAAACTGTAATTTAAATTGTTGTTCATTAAATATAAAATTGGATAGTAGAACTGTTAGATCTGTTTTGCAGGTATCCAATTGTCATGGTATTTTAATGTGCTTATTTACATGCAAATAAATTGTGGTTTTTAATTTGATTCGTTCGGATTCGTTTTACCTCGTGAGAAAATCCACGAGTAGATTAGTATTTGTTTGATTTGTTCAATGTAATAGAATAGTCTAGATCTAGGTTTATTTATTTTGTAAATAAATTGAAATCGGATCAAGAACGACAACGGAGACGGAGAATTAGAGACGGACGTCCAAGTGCCCGGACGTAAGTGCGCGCTTGGGTGGCACGAAAGGCTAGGCGAAAGGCTGGCGGACGCGCATGCATGGTCGGGCCGGACAAAACGGGCAAGACGGATGTGCGCTAGGCCAACTTGGGGTCGGGGAGGTAGCAATGCAAGGCGTGCGCAAACGAATGCTCATGTCGGGCTGTTTCGGGACGCGGGGCAAGGGGCCCCAGACGCGAACGCATCCGAGCGATGCTCCGCGCGCATGTGCCGTGGGCGACGGGGCGAGATGGCCGAGCTGGACCGAGGCGTGCGCCTAGGCGCACGCGGACTCGCCTTCCCGGTCGTGAGCTACTCATTGTTTGAACGTCGTCCTAACCCAAAATGGAGGACACTCGTTAAAGAATTGTTGCGGATTCAGTGGGAGCTTTTCGAGACGAACGATGAAGGCAAAAGAAGAGACGATTTCTCAAGATCAAGATTTGGAATTTAAACCATGACAGTTGGATATATGTGCCCAACTTGATTTATTTTATCTTGATGCTTGTTTTAAATTCGTGCAATTTTATTTGTTAAATGTGTTTGCATGATTTAAAATTGTCTAAAGAAAATCTCACTTTCGAAAATTACTAAGTATGTTTTTAATTGACAAATTTTATTCTGAAAAATAATATTAAGTCAATATTGACCTCCATGACTTATTTATTTGTGAATTCGTTTGGAGAAATTTCCCCAATGGAACGACCAAAAGATGGTTTTCACATGAATAAATTCCCAAAAGGATGATTGTGAATTATTATTAGTGACGACGATGACCCTCCCAACGAGGCTCGTTCAAAGCGAAGTGATAATTCTGTATTAAATCATGGTTATTACTTAGGTATAAAATTGATATGCATATACTTCCCTAAAGTCACTGTCAATTTTATATTGGTCAAGTGGGAGCTGACTATTAATTTTGAATTAAAGGTTTGTAATTGTTCCTGTTTGTAACCTGCTTGAATGTGTTAAAATAGACAGTTCACCCAACGTGACCTATTTAAACTGTTTTGAGATGTCGGCTGATGCATGTTCATATTGTTTTGAGATTTTGATATGAATAATGTGATCGAATTATGTGATATTTTTTACTTGTACAAATTGCTATTTATTCCAGTTCAGCATATCGCAACCTTTTAATCCACTGTTAATATACTTAAAGTCAATAGAATTTTATAGGAAACTATGTTGATTGGAAACGAAAAATTATGATTGTCCTAACTGCACAAAAGCACGAGTGGATTCTTGACAAACCAAAAATCAGATGAGCCAAGTGACGAGTAAAAAATGCGGGGCTAGTCAGATCACCTTGCGAGAGATGTTGTCGCTGAAAATGGTGGAGGGCAACCCCATAAGGGATTACATCCTCAAAATTGATGGCTCGTCTGAACAAACTTGAGGTTCTGGGTGCAGATTATGATATGGAGACCCAGATCTTGGTACTCCACTCTCTACCTAGAAGTTTTGAGCACTTTGGCCTCACTAGCTGATTTGTTGTAAGCTTTGGTCTCGGCAGAGACGTTGATGGGGCACCAAACTCAAGTTTTGACAACAAGTGGTCCATCTTCGTCTACTAGGCCAAGGGAAGGCAAGAAGAAGAAGAGGACCAAAAGCCATAAGCAATCAAACTCAACTACTGCCAAGGGCAATGGTAAGATGAGGGATGCTGGTGGTGTCAAGGAAAATCCAAAGGGGAAGTGCTTCAACTGCGGTGAAGAAGGACAATGGAGGTTTGCCTGTTCCGACCCCAAAATGACCGGAAAGAAAGGTAATTCTCACGCACTAGTTGTTGAAACTTGTTTAGCGGCGTATACTTCTCATTCGTGGGTAGTTGATACGGGATCCACTGATCATGTTTGCTTCACGGGTTCAAGCTGACCCGACAACTTAGTGGAAGTGAGATCCTCATCACACTGGGCGATGCTACGAGAGTGGCAGCTAAAGTAGTGGGAGAAGCGCACCTGTCTTATGAAGACAAGATTTTTTAGTTTTGAGAGATGTTCTTTACGTTCCAGTTTTTCGAAAAAGCCTTATTTCAGTTTCAAAACTATTTAATGATGGATATTCTGTTCGTTTTTCTAAACAAGTTACTATTTTTGTAACGTTGTGTTTATCTGTCATGGAACTTTATGGAACAATCTCTATACTATTAGTTGTGCACACCACTCACAAAATGCATCTTTTAACACATCGACCATTTCAAGCAATAAGAGAAAACGTTCAGAAAAAGTGAACGAGACACTTCTTTGGCATCTAAGATTGGGTCACATTAATCTAAATAGGATCCAAAGGTTGGTGAAAGATGGTTCATTGTCGGACCTACAGATGGAAGCATTTCCAACTTGCGAATCATGTTTGGAGGGTAAAATGACCAAGAGGGCATTTGGAGCCAAGGGGAATAGAGCCACAGAAGTGTTGCAAATTGTTCACACTGACGTGTGTGGTCCAATGTCAACCAAAGCTAGAGGTGGCTATGAGTATTTCGTGAGGTTCACTGATAATTACTCAAGGTTCGGGTACATTTTCCTGATGAAACACAAATCGGAAATCTTTGATAAATTCAAAGAGTTCAAAGCCAAAGTGGAGAATCATATGGAAAAGAGTATCAACTTTCTTCGATCTGATCGTGGAGGCGAATACCTCAGCGATGAGTTTTTGAACTACCTGTCAGACGAGGGCATTGTTTTCCAGTTGACTGCACCCGGAACCCCTCAACAAAATGGGATTGCAGAACGAAGAAACAGAACACTCTTAGAAATGGTCAGATCCATGATGAGTTATTCAGATCTACCCAAGTCGTTTTGGGGTCATACCTTGGAAACAGCGGCTTATGTTCTAAATTTCCAAATCGGTTCCCAAAACCCCTAAAGAGTTGTGGACCGGGCGCAAGCCCAGTCTGAGACATCTTAGAATTTGGGGGTGTCCGGCATACGTGCTAGACAAGGAAGTCGGTAAGTTGGATGCAAAATTCGGAACTAAGGATATTTATAGGATATCCCATGTGAACGAAAGGGTGTATGTTCTATGGTCTCGAAGATCAAAAAGTGGTAATAAGTACGTACTTTAGATTCTTGGAAGAAGACTTTATGAACAATAGAAAGTCCAAAAGTGAGATTACCTTAGACGAAATTAGAGGGCAAACTCCTATACCAACTGTACAAGTTGATATACCAAGCCTCACACCGACACAACTGAAACCTCGTCGTAGTGGGAGGGTTGTTCGACAACCTAAGAAATTCATGGGGATAGGAGAATCTTCGGATTTGGTCCCCGGGGATAATGAATCAGACCCCTGGTCCTATAAGGAGACAGTCCAAGATAAGGATTCTGATACCTGGCAAACTGCGATGGAAGCCGAGATGGGCTCAATGGATCATAATCAAGTGTGGGAGCTAGTGGAACCACCCAGTAGGGTAAAACTCATTGGATGCAAGTGAGTCTACAAGAGAAAAAGAGAACCGGGCGGGAAGGTTAAGACCTTTAAAGATAGGCTTGTGGCAAAGGGATACACTTAGAAAGAGGGTATCGATTATGAAGAAACTTTTTCGCCCGTAGCCATGCTTAAGTCCATCCGTATTCTCTTGGCAATAGCTGCGCATCTAGATTTTGAGATCTGGCAAATGGATGTCAAGACAGCTTTCCTTAACTGGAGTCTTGACGAGGAAATCTATATGCAACAGCCCGAAGGTTTCATCGCGAAAGGCCAAGAACACCTTGTTTGCAAGCTGAGGAAGTTCATTTATGGACTAAAGCACGCATCTCGGGATTGGAACCAATGTTTTAATCATGTAATAAAGTCTTATGGGTTTGATCAAAACGAGTTTTAAAGTTGTGTGTATAAGAAGTGTGACGGAACTGCCTTGGTATTCTTAGTACTGTACGTAGATGATATTCTGCTCATCGGAAACGATGTAAAGGTTTTGTCAGACGTAAGGGTATGGCTGTCAAAATAGTTTGATATGAAGGACTTAGGGAAAGCCGATCATATTCTTGAGATCAAGATCACTCGAGATCGAAAGAAAAGAATGATTCGCTTATCGCAAGCTTCATACATAGACACTGTTTTGAAGCGATTCAGCATGCAAGATTCCAAGAAAGGTTTTGTACCCTTCAAGCACGACATGTGTCCCAAGACACAAGGGGAGATAGAAGACATGAGAGGCATTCCTTATGCGTCGGCAGTAGGAAGCCTTATGTATGCAATGCTGTGCACGAGACCGGACATTTGCTACGTCGTTGGCATGGTGGCAAGATATCAAAGTAATCCTGGAAATCAACACTGGACTGCCTTAAAGAACATTCTAAAGTATCTGAAAATAACTCGGGATAGAATGCTGGTTTACCAGTCGGACAGTTTATTTCCAGTAGGATACACGGACTCGGATTTCCAATCGGACATAGATTCCAGAAAATCTACCTTGGGTAGTGTGTTTTGTCTGGGAGGAGGAGCCGTAACATGGAGAAGCGTTAAGCAGAAATGCATCGCCGATTCTACCATGGAAGCCGAATATGTAGCTACTTGTGAAGCAGCGAAAGAAGCGGTCTGGCTCAAGAACTTCCTAGTGGACTTGGACGTTGTTCCGAATTTGCCCAGCACCATCATGGTTTTCTGTGATAATGCCGGAGAAGTTGCAAATTCAATGGAACCGAGAGCCCACAAGCCCAGCAAACACATTGAAAGGAAATACCATCTAATACGAGAAATCGTTAAGAGAGGGGATATAGAGGTGGCAAAGATCGCTTCGGAATACAACCTAGCTGATCCATTCACAAAGGGTCTGCCCCTTCCAGCACTTTATCTATCCGAGTTCCCACGGATTATGCGATCCGTGTTGAAAATGGTACCTCTTTTTTTATTTTTTATGCTCGGTTTGTACTGATCTAATTCTTTTCCTGTTTTGTAGTGTTCTCACCCCGATCCTCCGAGCTATATTGGGATTTCCTTGAGGCGTTTAAGGAGGTTCGAGATACATGTCGGTCCGCTTCTGCAGGTCCGCTTCAGCGCATCGAATGCACTAGTGTAATCTCTTGGTCAAGACAAGTCAATCTGAGCCTTACACATCAACTTCTACCAATAGACTGTTCGGGTCTATCTAAGTTGTGAAACACGCACTAGTTTACAAGAGACTATTAACGTGATCTTCTGTGATCTGGTATCACTACGTTAACTACAATGTAACATGTGCTATTATATGAACGGTTTGCAATAAATATATATAACATTCAATCATATTTAAAGCAACAGTGATAATTAATTTATTTCAGTAAATAAGTGTTTAATACATAGGTTATACAAAGTAAAAGCATACTTTCACGTATAACCCCAACAATACACCCCCGAGCTGGCGGGACGTCAACTTGCTGAATTCTGAGCTCGACCGCCTGTTGGCTAGGTTATACACTTACCTCCGTCACCTCAGGATTCCTTGTAAGTCTTTATTATGCTTCCTCAACCGCATTTCGTAATTTTGCACTAATGATTTTTCCCTTGTCTTATGATAGATCTGTAGATCCCGACCTACCAGCGTCAGCCTTCTGCTTCTAAAATGGCTTCTCGACCGAAGTCGGTGCTCAGCTCAATGAGACGCCTACCTGCCCCAGCTGCTTCAATGGATGCCCCGGTCCAGACTCTGACTCCTGTTACCGGGCAACGACCTCTGAGCAGGCCAAGTTGCTGATAGCTCCCCACGAGGTGCAAAAGAAGTTGGAGGTTGCCAAGGTTGACCTGGCCACAAGGGTCTCGGAGCTTGAGGGACAGTTGAAGGAGGCTGAGGGAGCGCTCGGGGCGGAGAAGGATGTCGTGGCCAGGCTGAAGGAGGAGCTGACCAGCAAAGATGTCGAGGTCGGGGAGAGGTTGGCTGCCAAAGATGAACATTTCAAGCGGGTCGAGGAGCAGGATGCCAACTTTGCTTATGTCGTGGTGGTCGCAGGTGCCATCAGAGTTATCCGTTGGAAGAATCCTGATGTCGACCTCACCGACATCGTGGCTGAGCTGGTTGCGTATGTTCGAGACTTTCCCCCCGGCGTCGCGGCCGGAGATTAAAGATCCGGGAAGAGATGGGCATTGACTGCCCTTCTTCCCCCAACCAAAGCCGATCGCGGCACCCTACTCCCCGACCGGATGAAACGCAAATGGAGACTCAAGTGGTCCTTGAGACTCGACACAGCGAGGGCCGGAGGCCGAATGAGGTCATTGGGGTTTCGGGTGTGGTCCCTGTTGGGGTTATACGTGAAAGTATGCTTTTACTTTGTATTACCTATGTATTAAACACTTATTTACTGAAATAAATTATTTATCACTGTTGCCTTAAATATGATTGAATGTTATATATATTTATTGCAAACCGTTCATATAATATCACATGTTACATTGTAGTTAACGTGGTGATACCAGATAACAAAAGATCACGTTAACAGTCCCTTGTAAACTAGTGCGTGTTTCACAACTTAGATAGACCCGAACAGTTTATTGGTAGAAGTTGATGTGTAAGGCTCAGATTGACTTGTGTTGACCAAGAGATTACACTAGTGCATTCGATGGGGACTCAGAGAGAGGATAAACTCATTCGCACTGACTTAAGGGATGAAGAGTTAGACCTCAGTGGTTGTTGATTTCTTAATCTCTGTCACTTAATAAGGACCGTGTGTGATTAGTAGTTATTGTTTTGACTTATAAATGGGAAGAGAATCATTGCGACTTCGATACCCTATATCTTGGGCAATAATATTAATTGTACGACAGTTGCTAAATTAATACAGAGAATCGTGTGCTTGCAATGTCTTGCGTGATTGGTCCCCTTGGTGGGCTCGGAACCTTTATCATACCAAATCTTGCAAGTGGAAATAATTTTCCGGTATGGATAATAAAGTTGAGTTGTCCTTACTCCAAGGATAAAGATATTAATTAATATAAAGTTTTTCAGTGGCTTAATTAATTAATGGACTAAATAAACTTAAACACGGGAAATAATAACCGGGAGTCATATTACCGTAATATGTGTTAAGTTGGATAGTGAAATATTAATTATATAGTGGCATTAATTAATATTAATGGGCTGAATTATATTGTTGCTCGATATTGGAATTCAGAAGCCCATTGAAAGGTCCATCTTAATTCTCCTAAAGGCCCCTCAAGTAGCCCAAATTAAAGTTCATTAAACAAAAGGTGCTTAAAATAAATTAAATTATTGTTTCTTATATTTTCCTTGTATTTTCGAAAATAATTAAAGAAAGAGGGATAAAGATTTTCTTGAAAAGATTTTATGGAAAGGAGATAAGTATTCTTGGAATACAAGATTATCCCATAAATTCAAGAAATCCCCCACTTGTTTTCTTTAATGGTGATTTTCGAAATATATAGAGAAATAATAGGAAGAAGGATTTTCTTGATTTTCTTGAAAATATTTTATGGAAAAAGATATGTATTCTAGGAATACAAAAATATCTCATAAATTCAAGAAAGATCAAATCTTGAAAGATTCCCTATTATTTCGAAATATTAGGCTAAATAAAGGTGTGAGATTTTTGTGAAAAAATACACATGGAAAGAAGAATATATGAGATATATTCAAGATTTCTTGGAGATCAAGAAAAGATCTTTCCTAACCCTATTTTGAGCCTAATTTTCGTCCCTCCTCTCTATTATAAATAGGGGATGAATGTTTCATCCTCAAGACACAGGAATTAATCCTTTTTCGAAAAAATATCAGCGTCGATAAAATATCAAATAATTTGAAACATCAACAATTTGTGTTTTTTTCAAAATTTCAATTGCGTGCAACAATTACATGTGCTGGAAATATTAGAAATCCACAAACGTGGTGCAACAATTGTTTATTTTTCTTTATTTTATAAATTGTTCATTGGAGAACCTTCCACCGGGGTTATTGAACGAAGACTTGGGAATACTTGAGAAGGACTTTTAGTGGGTATCCAGATACTTGATCTTGTCTATCTCAGACCGTCTCTCCAATGGGTATATTTACGTAAACTCCTAGAAATTCCGCATGCTAGGATCTTTTACATGAAATATTGTTTGCATGTTGTTGTTGGATTAATTATTATTTGAATTCACTTAGGTAAATTCATGTAGTAATAATTGTTAATTTAAATTTGTGTTTATGAGGTCATCCCGATAGATCCTGACAAATGTTATCCCAACAGTCCCTCCCGATGAGCAGGTCGTAACCGGCCTCTATGGGAGGTGTCCACCAGCCCAAGATCCAGGAGACGAGTTGCCCACACATCCACCAGTGTTATTCAACAGCAATTAGGTGGACAGCCTTTGAACATAGTCAGTGGTGCTGCTGATGGGATTCTGGATGTTCTTAAGAACGATAACATCAAGAATCCCGATAAGAAAAAGGAGATTGAGAAGTTGTTGAACTCCATCCCCAACAATACTTTTGATCAGCATCCCCTGAAGTCAGTAGTCGTCTAGAAATTGGGCCTTGGTGAATTGCTCATTGTTTCAGTATCAAGATGTATTTTTGTTTTCTGTTGGCTGTCGGCCGCCTAATGTAATTTGCCTTCGGGCTCCCTGATGTACCGACCTTCTGGCCTTTATCATTAATGAATTTTCCTTTATCTAATCACTGTGCCGACTTGATTTCCTTATGCGACTTTAATATTTGCACATGTTCTTATCGTCTTATTGTCGATGCGATTTATTCTTTTTTTTAAGCTTTGCTTAGTCGTCTTATGAATTTAGGGGAGAGTCGCACCTCAAAGGATGGCAACCTCGCCACAAGTATGTCGAAAGTCGTTCCTTGGGAGGTCGATGTTTTACATATGCGACCTCCCTAGATTTAACAAAGGCATCGATAAAAATAACATTATTATTGACTTGTCCGAATCATTTACAATCAAGGATGCGATTTCGAACCTATTGATAGTATTTCTTCAGGTGAGAAGCATTCCAAGGATACTGAGACTTTATGCCATCAGGGTCTTCAAGTTCGTAAGCCCCATTAGGTAGGACTTTGACGACCTTGAATGGGCCCTCCCAATTGGGACCGAAAGTTCCTTTAGCTACCCCAAGTGACTTCTTCAGGACTAAATCTCCTTCTTTGAATTGTCGAAGCAGCACTTTCGAATTGTAGTACTTATCTGATTGTTGCTTGTATCTTGCATTCCTCAAGTTAGCCTCTAGTCGTCTTTTCTCCAATAGGTCGAGATTTCTGGCTAGAGCTTCATCATTCTGATCGATCGCTACTTGAGATGTTCGGAGGGTCGGGAATTCGATCTCCGAAGGTATAACTGCCTCTGTACCAAAAGCCATTGAGTAATGAGTCTCTCATGTCGAATTGCGGCAGGTCGTTCTATAGGAACACAAAACGTCTGGCAGCTCGCTAGCCCGCTTTCCTTTCCCTCCCTCAATCTTAGCTTTTAGGGTATGTTTTATAATTTTTTTCACGGCCTCGACTTGACCATTCTGTAGGTCCCGAACGGGTTTTGTGAGGGCAGAAGTCTAGAGGGGAGGGGTGAATAGACTTCTGAAAACTTTTTGTGCGGATCGGTGAAAGCAAAGTTAGCCTCGATCGAAAGCGAGTGAATCAGTTTGGACTGATAACCAACTTACTAATCGCCAAGGTAGATCAGTTCGGTAACTATCAGTTTAACGATGTCGCGGAAGCTAAGTTTTACCCGTGTGAAAAACCAGTTTTGATAAATCGATTCAAAGTCGGGTCTTTTTAACCGGTTGACTAAAGTGTCAAACTTGATCAAATCGAAGCTTGGTGCTAATTGATCTTAACTTAGAATATATCTTTCGCTTTTAATAGTTGTGTGCGATTGTAAACAGATTAATCAAAGCGGTAAAGGCACACAAGATTTATAGTGGTTCGGACAAACCAGTCCTACTTCCACTCTTCCCTATCACAAGGGGCACCAACTAAACCAATGGACTTAGATTTTTGTGTTAGTCCAACACAAGACAATCGGCAGATATTTAAAGAGTTCTCACTCAACCGATCCCAGAAATCGAACTAGAAACCCTAGATCTGAATCTTGCTAAACAACTTAACCTAACTTTGGGTTTGGATAAGATTGTTTTGGTTCCAACTATGAAATCTTTTCTAGTGTTTAAGATAGCCTATCAGCTAGATGAAAAGATTTCTATGCTAAGAACTTATGGGATGAACACTTAATAAAAATAATCTTCTTGTTCGTGTTCTTCGTGCGGAAATCTGATAATTGCTTGAGCTTCTTGATTGTTCAGTGTTTCCGTGTTTTCACTCTGAAGTGTGATCCCATATTTATAGACCTTGAAATCAAAGAGCCGTTGGAGAGCAATTCGAATTTCAGGCTATATTTGGTAGACTTGCAGGATTGATGTGACGTGCTTCAGGAACGGCATGGCCGAAAGCGTGAATTTGTATTTTATAGCCGTTAGAGAGAGCAGCACCAAATCCCGTAATTGCCGGCTCCGATCATACGTGTCTCGTTCTTATTGGTTAACAGACGTACTTTTCAGTGTTGTTCTTCCAACTAAGGTTGACATTCTTCTTGTTCAGATCATCGACGTAGGACTAAGTGAAACATCAGTTTTCACCTGGTGAGCTGACCTGATCAGTCAAGGCTGATCAGTCTACCTGATGGAGTCTTCTGGTGCCGGTTGACTTAGCTTCAACTAGCAGACTCGACTGATGTAGGTCTTCTGGTCTGATCTTCTGGAAGTCATCTGATCTTCAAGTATTCTGAGTTTGAGCTTTATGACTTCAGCTGAGATATCTGAATAGATCAGATCGATCTGATCTTCTGTTCTTCTCTTGCATTCTGGCCTGTCGGATATCAGCTGTTCTTCATATCTTCAGATCTGACCTATACATATTGAGGTTCCCCCTCAATATGTGACCTATCTATTACATCAGTTGTTCTATACAGTAATTATCAACTGGTATTCTATAAACGGTAATATAAACATCAGTCAGCTAACAGGTCTGACTGGTCCTATTACATGTGTTTTTGGAACTTTTATCAAAACTCTAAATTTCCCAACACATTCGATTGAGGGTGGTATGGGGTAGAGAAGAGCTTTGTGATTTTCCATTTTTTGAAGAAATTGTCGACCTTGAAACTGTCGAATTACTTCCCATTATCTGATACAATTTCTTGGGGTAGGCCGAATCTACAGATAATGTTCAGCCATATGAATTTGATGACGTGATCTTGATCTATGGTTGCCAAAGCTTCAGCCTCGGCCCATTTTGTGAAGTAATCTACCGCGACTAGGGCATACTTGACTGAGCCCGGGGCTGTTGGTAGTGGCCCTATGATATCTATCCCCCACTTCGCAAAGGGCCAAGGACTGAGGATGTTGGTGAGCTCTTCTGGAGGGACCTTAATTAACGGTGCATGAACTTGACATTTATGGCACTTTTTGGCAAAACACATGGCATCGGCTCTTAACGTCGGCCAAAAATATCCTTGTCTCATAGTCTTATGAGCGAGTGATTGTCCCCCCTGCGTGGTTTCCGCATACTCCTTCGTGAATATCTCGCAGGATAGTCTGCCCCTACTCTTGTGTGACACATCGGAGCAGTGGAGTGCTGAAACCTCGCTTATACAACTCGTTATTGACCAGTGTGTATCTTGCTGCCCATAGCTGTAACTGTTTTGCCCGAACTCTGTCCGTTGGTAATGTCCCGGTCATCAAGTAACCAATGATGGGTGTCATCCAGCTCACGCTCGGGGTGTCTAGGGTAGCGACCGCTGTATTAGCAGTGGAGGGGTGGGAGAGCTTTATGATGGTGACATCCTTCATCTCTACCGGCCCCTCCGAAGTCGCTATTCGTGCCAATGCATCGGCTCGTGAGTTCGCGTTCCTTGGTACTAGCTTGATGTGGATTTGTTCAAACTTCAGGCAAAGTATTTTGATGACCTCTTGATAGGTCGACATCCTTTCATCCCGGGCCTCATACTCCCCCGACACTTGGCGTGCCACAAGCTGGGAGTCTGTATGTACTTGGAGTTTTTTTATACCCATTGTGGCGGACATCTCCAGGCCGCTGATGAGTGCTTCATATTCAGCTTCGGCTGGGAAGTCGAAAATGATGGCGTTTTGGAAAGAAGTGTCATTTGGACTGATCAATACTACCCCAGCCCCTGACTTGTTGGCAGTTGCCGATCTATCTACATACAATTCCCACAGTGGGTCTGTCGAGCGGTCTCCGAGATTGCTAGGTATAAAAGCAGCTTCTCGCCAAGGATTGGTTTGGCTAAAATACTGACGTCGGCCAGATAAGCTTTGATCTTGTCGAAGGCATCCTGACTTTCAGCCGTCCATTCGAACCTTGCCTTCTTTCGGATGGTGTCGAACATTGGCTTACATTTATCCCCCATTCGTGATATGAATCTGTTTAAAGCGGCCAGGCACCCTGTCAATTTCTGAACTTCTTTCCTGGTTGTGGGGGCTCCCATATCCAAAATGGCTTGGACTTTGGTTGGGTTTACTTCAATCCCTCATTTGCTAACTAGATGCCCCAGGAACTTTCCTGACTCGACTCCGAAATTACACTTTTTTGGGTTAAGCCTCATGTTGAACTTCCTGAGGATCTCGAAAGCCTGCGCGAGGTGAGCCAGATGGTCTTCCCTTCTCAGACTTTTGACGACGATGTAGTCCACGTATACCTCCATCTATTTGCCTATTTGCTAGGCAAACATGTGGTTAACCAGTCTTTGATATGTGGCTCCGGTGTTCTTTAGGCCGAAGGGAATTCTTTTCCAACAATACAGGATCTTCTCTGTTAAAAAGGATGTATGCTGCCGATCTGGCTCGTGCATAGCTATCTGATGATACCCGGAAAACGCATCCGTGAACGACATCATTTCATGGCCTGTCGTATTGTCGATTAGATGGTCACTGTGCGGCATGGGAAAGAAGTCCTTCGGACACACTTCATTGAGGTCGGTGAAGTCAATGCAAAGTCGCCAGGTCCCGTTTGATTTTTTCACGAGCACCACGTTGGCGACCCATTGTGGTTGATCGGCTGGCATGATCAGGTCGTTATTCAGCAGCTTCTTCACCTCCTCTGCGAGGGCAGCATACTTTTTTGGGGCAAATTTCCTCCTTTTCTGAGCTATCGGCCTTCTTGTTGGGTCGATATGTAAGCGATAGCATGGATCGATTCCGACCATGTCTTTATGTGACCATGCAAAAACGTCCAAGTTTTTCTTCAAGAATTCGATTACCTCCACCTTTAGATTATTAGGAATTTTGGATCCTATAATGACTTCTAATTCTGGTTGATTTGGGTACACCTGGACTCTTTCGAGCTCCTCCCCAGGTACCGCTCTGGGCCCATCAAGTCTAGGGTCATCTATCTCGGCTTCGAGTATAAAATCTTCGGGTTTAGGACCCATTATGGGATCGAGGTTCTCATGCTTTCTCTTGTTTGCTCTCTCATCAGTCGATTTGATGTTACATGTTCCATTATTTAACATCATTACTTGGCGACCATGCACGTGCACCGAATTGAGATAAGACAAAGAGTAAAGCAAACAACCTCTGGCATCCACTTGGTCACCCTTAACGGTGCCGACAAGCTCACTCTTGGTGGGGAATTTTACACAAAAATAATAGGTGGAGGACTCAGCCTCAAATTCATGTTCAAACGGCCTCCCGAGAAAACCGTTATAGGTGCTCGAGAGGTCGATTACAAGGAAATCTAGAAGCCTAGTATTCCTAACCTTCTCATCTATGGTGGATACGAGCACCACAGATAGGCGGATCATGCCCAAAGGCTTAATTGTTGCGATCCCAAAGACCTTCACTGTGTGATCACATGGGGTGATGTATGCTTCGTAATCCCAGAGTGGTCCAGGGTCTTCTTGAAGAGGATGTTGCAGAAAGCCCCTCCATCGACCAGTAGCCGACATACGGTTGTCCCCATTATATTGGCTTTGATGACAAGTGGATCAATGTTTGGGTAAACAATTTCGGCCTTGTCTATTTCCCCGAACTCGATCTTGCGAGTTTCCTCGGTCACAGCCAGGATAGGCAGGACCATTTTCTGGGCGTTCTCCATTGCCCTGACTTCCGCTTTTAGGCGTCGTTTTGATGAGGAGCCCGGAGAAAGACCCCCTATCATGGCGAGTGGCGAGATGGTATGAATGATGCGACCTCCCGCGCCTTCTGGCATGGGAGGTACGGGCGGTTCGCCCTGCGCGACCCCATAGACGGGCTCCCTCTGTGCCTGCTCGCCCTGCCTGGGCTGATGATCCTACTGTCGACCTCGTCCACCTTGGTTGTTTGCTCTAGGGTTCTTGACGAACTCATCCAGACGACCGTCTTCATAGAGTTTCCATAGCTGTTTCAGAAGATCTTTACACTCGCTGGTGTAGTGCCTCTTCTGAGCGTGATAGTGGCAAAACTTGTTGGGGTTTTGCTTGCTCTTATCTTTGATGGGGCGAGATGCGTGTAGCATGTCTCATCCCTGGATTTGGGCATAGACATGACCAGGTTAAGCCTCTATCAGGTTCACCGGGATGGATTCTTCAAAAGGCTTGAAGCTGCTCGGGTGCCTAGTATTGACCCCCGGTTTTCTTGGAACTCTTTTTCGACTCCGCGACTTTCTTCATTTCCGAGAACCGGGACTCTAACAGTTCCATGGTGTGGATTAGGTTGCTAGCGCGCTTCTGAAAGTCGGCGTAGCTGGTCGGGTAGTCCGTAGTCATGCGTCGCCACAACTTGGTCCCTTTTCTGAGGCCGGACACGGCCCCCAGCAGCTTCGCCTCATCCCCTATGGGGTCACCCTCAATGATAAGTCGGTCGATCCTTTCGACATAGGATTGATCCGACTCGGTTTCCCCCTGCCGGGTATTCATGAGCCGCTGCCTGGTCGTAGGTCGGGGTGCTAAGGCAGTATAGTGACTTAGGAACAATCGAGCCAATTGTTCAAATGTGTCCACTGAGAAGGCTGGTAAGGATGTGTACCACATATGGGCTTGGTCGCTCAGTGTCAGGAAAAAATAACCTACACTTCGTCGAGTCCAACGCCACCATCGAGGCCATATACGAATTGTATTTAGCCACATGGACCTTGGGATCCGTGCTCCCGTTGTAGCGATATAGAGCCGCTATGCTGATTTTCCTCTGGGTAGGAGCCAGAGTAACCATTGTTCCCAATGGGGAGTCTTGGATGGTGAGATCATCATCCACTCCCGTGGAACCATTCTGGTGCCCCACCTTTTCCATCAGTTACTGGACAGTTCTTGCCAGTGCGGGGACCTGAGCATCGCGCGGGTTGTTGGCCGCGTTGATCTCGTGCCCCTGGTTCTGGTAGATTACAGAGTTACCCGTCATACCCCCATGATGCATGTTTAGGGCCATGATTAGGTCCTGTTCCACATGTTCTGCACGGCGTGGCTGGGAATGGGCTTCGTCTTCGCCCCTTGCCGGAGCTTTCCGGGCACCCTGGCTTCCGAGGCGGGTGAACACATTGTTCGACACAGCTGGTCTTTCCAGGGCCCGGTGAGTCCGGACGATTGCGAGCTTGGCTACATTGTAAGCCAATTGACCTGTGGACCGCCCCTTTTCGGCCATGACTGTTGGAATTTAGAGGCACGTAACACGTAATACATGCGCAGCGGAAATAAACAGTTCACCAACAACGAACAATTAATTGCATAATTAAATACGAGTAAACGTAAACTGAATTCTTACAGTAATTCATATATCGTTTTCTCTACTCTGGTATCCACGTAATCCCCAATTACGGACTTGCACAGATTTGCCAGCGTTGAATCCCGAGATGAATTTGCTAGGAAAATTCTAACTCTAGATCTTATGGAGAAAATATGAATTAACATTGTTTGTAAATTCCCAATAGCTTATATATATATGGAGGCCCAGCTTAAATCTTAAGCTAGCCCGATTGGGAAATAAAATCCCTAATCTTTATTTTAAATAAATCTCTACGATTTATTTCCTATATAAAATCTCTACGGATTTAATTTCCATGTATATCAAATCTTTACGGATTTGATTCTATATATTAAATCCTACAGATTTAATTTCCATGTATATCAAATCTCTACGGATTTGATTCCATATATATTAAATCCTATAATAATATACCATATATTATTATTGGGAATTCCTATTTAATTAAATCCAATTTAATTAAACATTAATAATAATTAATTCCAAATTAATCTATTATTAATTAATTCTCCATAAATTAAATATTAAATTCAATTTAACATTTAATCAACCAACTATAATCCGTAAAAGGGAACTACTTGTTGTGTGACCCATAGGCCCTCATATATTGAGCGATTAGTCAAACTAACGGTCTTAATTGAACCCTAGACAATAAATCAAACATTCTCAATATATGAGGTACGTTGCGAAAAATGTGCAACTACCTGTAACTGAAACATGGGCTATTACGATTTCCTCCTTTCATTCGCGAATACTCGATTAAGTCTTGAACATGATGAAGTGTTTATTCAAATAACTTAATCAATTTATCTCTAATCACTAATTGATCATGTATGTCACACTTAGCCACAAAGTCTAAGTTAACGTGCATCGGTCGATGACTTAGATCCAATTATGACGAGAAGATGAGTATTCTCTCTAAATCCACTTGGAAGAATGAATTATTTTCTTAGCTCAACTACCACGCACATGCACTTCGTGATGAACCCAATCCAAGCCATATATACCCATGGAAGGGTGCACTACTAATAAAACCCCCTTGTAGTGACGCTTTTTTGGTGAAGCTTTTTTGGTGACGCTTATAAATAAGTGTCACAATATATAAATGTAGTAACGCTCCTATTGGTTAACTACATATTGTGACGCCTTATAATAATTTTCAGCTTTTTAAAGCCCGAGTTCGATTCTCAAAGAGTGCAAAATTACATTTAATTTATTTATAGTGACGCTTTAAATTTTTAATTGTAGTACATCTTGAAAATTTCCAATGACCGCCATTATTCCTTTCCCCTAATTGTTTTTTTAAAAAACTAATCATACTATTCGCTTCAACCCTAATTACACATGAGAGCCATTATTCCCTTCCACAAGACAAAGTTAGCGGAGGAGCTCAGTTACATATGCTCACAGATCGCGACGGTAGTTTTAGCCCATGGCGAGACGCTTCACGGGCCCCGTTTGTCGTTCGCAAACGGTGTTTGGGTTGAAGCCCGATTTCAAACAAACCCTGAAGAATGATTACAGAACGGTGTTTGGGTTGAAGCCCGATTTCAAACAAACCCTGAAGAATGATTACAGGGCTGCTTCCGCTCGAGTTGATTTTCAGAATAAGGTTAGGGTTTCTTGGGTTTATATGAAAAGAATTCGTGCCACTAATTACAATTATTTGTTTATATGTTTGTGTTTCTTGATTTTAACGAATATGAAGAGATTAAGAGATTAATATGTACATGGGTAGACTAATTAATTGTTGTCTAGAATAATATTTAATCAATTCTAAGGACATGGATCTTTGTACTAGGAGAATTGCAGAAAACATAAATAAATTGCAGCTTGCAGATCTTTTTCTCTGGCTTTTCGAATTTTTGTTTTTAAAACTAAATTGTTGGTCCCGAAAAATCCGATTTAAAACTCGTAAAATCTCAATGGGAGGTGACTTAATTTTTTTTTAATGTGTTATGCAGATTTGCTAAAGTATGTATGACAGTTAATATGAAAGCAAATAAGAACACACGTATTTTTATAGTGGTTCGGACAACTCGTCCTACATCCACTCTTCCCTTCATGGGGCACCAACTTAACCAACAGATGTTTACCGAAGTTCTCACTCAAAGCGGGACTTATCACCCTCTAAGGGATCGCCTACCCTCCCTTTCGGATTGCTTAGATGTTTCTGGGTTCTCACTCAAACGGGACTTATCACCCTCACGGGATCGCCTACCCTCCCTTTCGGGATTGCTAGATGTTCTGAGTTCACACTCACCTACAAACTTAACCGACCGATTTGGGTAAGGTTTGTTTGGTTTCAACTAAGTTGAGATTTTCCCTTACATTTTGTTTAGCCTCAATGCTAAGGATGGGAAAATCTCTCTAAGCTTAGGATATAGCATTTGTGCTTAGATCTAGGGTAGAACACTTTTGAATATATGTGTGTATTTCTTGCTCGTGTGTTCTATGAATGGAGTTGCTTGAATATTTGGCTTTAATTTCACTTTTTGCGGATCCTCCATTATCTTCTTTTGAAGATAGTGCAATGTATTTATAGTGTGGATTTAAATATTACCGGTTGGAAAGTAATATTCAAATCCATCTAATAACTTCCAAATTTTTCTTTGTCCTTTTGCACTTTTTCTCGCAGAACTTTATGTCACATCAATACGTTGTCATCTTTCATCGCTTACCACAAGGTCTAACGATCCGATTTCACTGGCCTTACATCGCTCAACTCTTCTCGATTCTTGGTCGCTTGATTCGTATGCGACCGGGTCCGCAGAATCAGTTTGTAGAAACCGTCCGCAGATTTGTCTCGATTCCATCAAAGACAACAGACGATCAAGACAACATCAGTCGCTAATATCCGGGTCAATCGTGATCCGTCAAGAAGACGGGTCACCGACCGGGTCAAGAAGATCGTCAAGAAAGATCAGTCAAATGACTCGGGTCAATAACATCAGTCACCAGATTCGTCACCAGATTCGGGTCAAGAAAGATCAGTCACCAGATCCGGGTCAAGAAAGATCAGTCACCAGACCACGGGTCAAGAATATCATGTCACCGCCTTCATGAATCATTCGATCTCGATCTTCCTGGGTCGATCTCGATCATCTTCGTCTGATTTCATGAGTTCCCCCTTAACTTGTTCCCCCTCAACTTGTTATCTGTAGATTAACTTAAATAACACAAGTTGATAATGTTTTGGCATAATTTATCAAAACTAAAATATCCCAACAATTTCCCCCTTTTTGATAATGATGCCAAAACTAACTAACAATAAAAATATACGAGAAAAAAAACAGTGTTAGTTAAACAAGTGAAATGATGAAGAAGATGATTGTCAACCTCCATGAATTTTATAAATAATATGCATTTTAAACTAAATGGGTTTTAACAAAAAAAGATCAGTTCAGGTGTTCACATTAAAATTTAGTGAACTTTTGAACCCCTGCTCTGATACCAATTGTTGGTCCCGAAAAACCCGATTTAAAACTCGTAAAATCTCAATGGGAGGTGACTTAATTTTTTTTTTAATGTGTTATGCAGATTTGCTAAAGTATGTATGACAGTTAATATGAAAGCAAATAAGAACACACGTATTTTTTATAGTGGTTGGATAACTCGTCCTACATCCACTCTTCCCTTCATGGGGCACCAACTTAACCAGCAGATGTTTCTGAGAGTTCTCACTCAAAAGCGGGACTTATCACCCTCTAAGGGATCGCCTACCCTCCCTTTCGGATTGCTTAGATGTTTACCGAGTTCTCACTCAAACGGGACTTATCACCCTCACGGGATCGCCTACCCTCCCTTTCGGGATTGCTAGATGTTTACCGAGTTCACACTCACCTACAAACTTAAACCGGCGATTTGGGTAAGGTTTGTTTGGTTTCAACTAGGTTGAGATTTTTCCTTACATTTGTTTAGCCTCAATGCAAAGGATGGGAAAATCTCTCTAAGCTTAGGATATAGCATTTGTGCTTAGATCTAGGGTAGAACTCTTTAAATATCTGTTGGTGTACTGTGTTGGACTAACACAATAATCTAAGTCCAGTTGGTTTAGTTGGTGCCCCTTGTGATAGGGAAGAGTGGACGTAGGACTGGTTTGTCCGAACTGTTGGGAAATTTATAGTTTTGATAAAAGTTCCAGAAACACATGTAATAGGACCAGTCAGACCTGTTAGCTGACTGATGTTTATATTACTGATTATAGAATACCGAGTTGATAATTCTTTGTATAGAACAACCGATGTAATAGATAGGTCACATATTGGGGAACCTCAATATGTATAAGTCGAATCTGAAAATCCAAAAACGGTGATATCAAATGGGGCGAATCTTTAGAGAAGAACGAAGATCGGATCGATCGATCTAGTCGATATCTCATTTGAAGTCATAAAGCTCAAACTCGAGAATACTTGAAGATCGGATGACTTCGGAAGATCGGACTGAAGACCTACATCACCGAAGTCTTCTAGTTGAAGCTACGTCAACCCAAGCACCGAGAAGACTCCATCAAGTCGATCGATCGATTGATTCGGTCGGTCACCACCTGTGAAAATCGATGTTTCACCTAATCATACAAATATGATCTGGACAAGAAGAATGTCAACCTTAGTTGGAAGAACAAACACTGAAAAGTGCGTCTGTTAACCAATAAGCACAAGACACGTATGATCGGAGCCGACACTTAAGGGATTTGATGCTGCTCTCTCTAACGGCTATAAAATACAAGTTCACGCTTTCGGCCATGCCATTCCTAAAGCACGTCACATCAATCCTGCAAACCTACCTAATATAGCCTGAAATTCAAATTGCTCTCCAACGGCTCTTTGATTTCAAGGTCTATAAATATGGGATCACACTTCAGAGTGAAGACACGGAAATACTGAACAATCAAGAAGCTAAAGCAATTATCAGATTTCCACACGAAGAACACGATCAAGAAGATTATTTTATTAAGTGTTCATCCCATAAGTTCTTAGCATAGAAATCTTTTCATCTAGTTGATAGGCTACCTTAAACACTAGAAAAGATTTCATAGTTGGAACCAAAACAATCTTATCCAAACCCAAGTTAGGTTAAGTTGTTTAGCAAGATTTCAGACTAGGGTTTCTAGTTCTGATTTCTGGGATCGGTTGAGTGAGAACTCCTTAAATATCTGTCGGTGTACTGTGTTGAACTAACACATAAAACTAAGTTAAGTTGGTTAAGTTGGTGCCCCTTGTGATAGGGAAGAGTGGACGTAGGACTGGTTTGTCCGAACCACTATAAATCTTGTGTGCCTTTACGCTTTGATTAACTTGTCTACACAATTGCACACAACCTTTAAAAAAGCATACATATTCTAAGTTGAGATCACCTAGCACCAAGCTTACGATCGATCAAGCTTGACACTTCGATCATTTGGTTAAAACACTACTATGGAATCTGATTTATAAAAACTGGTTTTTCACGGGTAAAACTTAAGCTTCCTCACACATCAGTTAAATTGATAGTTACCGAACTAATCTGCCTTCAGGCGATTAGTAAGTTGGTTATCGACTAAAATCGATTCACTCAAGACTCGATCGGGCTAAGCGCCCTCACACCTAATCTGCACAAAAGTTTTTGAAGTCTATTCACCCTCCCTCTAGACTTACGCCCCTCACTAAACCCGTTTCGGGACCTACAAGTGGTATCGAGGCGGTTGGTTCTCTGAGACCATCGACTTTGTGTATCATCGATTCTTGAGGAAGAATCTTTGTGGTCTAATCGAATCGATCTTGAAAAACCTTCTTAAAACTCATTCATTTTCCAAAAACACTCAGCATGGATAACACCTTAGGTATGTATCATGATCTGCCGAAGTTCTCAATCGATGAGTATGCAGATTGGGCCATATATATGTCCAACCATCTAGGTTCGATCAGTGGCAGAATGATGGAAGTCATCGAAAGAGGACCCATCATCATATATTACGACAACCCCGTTAGTTGGAGGAGATCCGGACTTTGCCCGGAAGTCTTATGCGAAAAAAGCCCGGCCTTGATGGATGCAGAGGAGGAAAGAAAGCGCATACTCTAGAATACTATCGCAAGGCATATTATCATGAAAACAATGGATATAAGGTCACCAAGGAAAAGATTAAGTATCTCAAATCTGCAAAAGCAATGTGGGATACTCTGGCTGAAATATGCGAGGGAAATGACCAGATAAAAGACAGCCGTCTGCAGGCCGAACTGGTAAAGTTCGAAAAATTGAAGATGCTGCCCAACAAAACCATCAACGAACTCGATGGAAGGATTACTATGTCAATAAACAAGCTTCGAGAACTTGGTAGAGAGATGTCTGATAAAGATATCAACTACAAAATTTTAAGGTTTCTCACCAAGAAATGGGATATGAAAGTCACGGTAATCAAGGATTGCCAAGACATTTCAAAAATGAAGCCAAGTAGCTTGTTCTTGAGCCTTAAAGCTCACGAGTTCGATTTAATTGAGAGAGGACAAGCGAGATGAAGATGAGGTGTATTTGAAGCCTCAACTTCCAAATCAGTTGCTTTTAAGGCAACCAGCAGCAGATTGAAGACCAATGAGCCCATTGGAAACATCATAAGTCAGGCAGAACAGATCGCTCTGCTTACCAGGAAACTAGAGAAATCAAATACTCAACTGGGTAAGTATCGAAGATTCTATAAAGATTATCAACATAGCCGAGGAAGAGATAGGAGATCAGACAACAGATCTCGAGAAGAACCGCGAATCGATGATCGGAGAGATCACAGAGATGAAAGGAAAAGAGATAATCTAAATGATGAGAGAAGAGATAACCAATCGAATGAAGAAGCTCGGACTACTATCGAAAGGAAAATCACCGATAGATCATACAAACCGAGTGATTCACGGAAGAAAAGGTTCCGTGGATCAAGGGCGTTCTTCAATTTGAGAAGCAGTGTGTCACTAAAAGTGCAGATCGCCCCTGCACTGACGCCAAGAGAAAGGAAGAAAAGAGGAAATGTAAGAGAGCGGCAGACAGGACGAAAAGCTATGGTTGTCGACCGTCAGAAATCGACGATTCAGATATCCGCCCTCCGAGGACTCTGGATACTCCTCTCAGAGAAGATTTTTGCCTTATCGCCAGGTGTTGTTGACTTCTATGGAAATGAAGATCGATATTCTCTTGAGGATGATGATGAGATCTGCTGATGGCCAAGGAGGACCAATCTGAGGTAACCTCCAAACTCGCTTTGTTCGCTTCTACACTGCTATCATTAGCACACTTTTCTTTGGGGAGATTGACTGCAGCTCTACTCGAGCAATTGCTTGAGGATCTCTCCAATCATGAGACACTTATGCTATAGTGGAATTTGAAAATGATAAGTCGAGGACCGTAAATAATCGACTTGCTAAAGAAAATGATCTCAATAAAGCCTCACGAACTTAGATCAATTTGAAATCGCTTTCGAAGGCAACTTAGGAATTTAAAATTCTCGAAGTTAAAGCTTTCGATCGGGAGAAGCGAGATCAAAGATCGGTGGCAATTAACAAACAACAAGTTCGATGACTTCAAAATCCCGCAAGCAAAATTCGATGAAATTTGTTCCAAAAGCATGAAAGTCTAAAATCATCGAGGATAATCTGCAGAAGAAAAAAGAGGTTTTTACAAAATCATCTAAAACCGTTCAAGACATGAACACCTATTTTGAACAACGATTAACAAGAAGGGACTTGGGTATGAGAACCCTTCCACATCCTCAAAAGCCCCGGTGATTCATCTCAAAAAGGTGTAATCGAGGCGAGTTTACAACAAAGATACACCAAAAGCCAAACATGTATCTAATAAGGAAAAAGACCCGGTTGAAAGGTAAAGGGTGCCTAACCTAACGGGAAGAAATGGACCCCAACTGGTAAAGCATCGATCGAGGAATCAACGGAAGAACCCGGTTCTTACGAAGAGACCTCAACGATCAACAAATCGACGAATCGAAAAAGACAACCTGTAAAGGGAAGTCCAATCGAGACTCAATCAAGGTCGGTTGCCTAATAAGCATGCCGTAAACCAAAAACCACCTATGCGAAAAGATATGAATCTTTTGATGGTAGCAATCGTACCTACCCTTATAATCGAGAAATCTAGGGTCACGCACGAGAACCTTAATGGATGAAAAGAAGACAAACAGAAAAGACAAATCCCAAGTCTTCTAAGTCACCCAAGGTTCACACTAATAATCATACTAATCAGAAAGCATATAAAGAGACGTATGATTATGTTGATAGGTATGGGAGACAAATCAGGCCTTCTGATCTAACTGATCACAATAGAAGTGCTCTGTTTGTATGGATCCCCAAAACTAATCCTAACCCCTCAGGACCCAATCCAAAAGGGGTACCTAAAGCCTGATTTGGGCTGCGCAGGATCGCGTGGGTCGGCCAACAAAGGAGGTGTGCAAGCAACTATCCGGGTACATCGATAGTGGATGCTCAAGGCACATGACTGGAAGCAAACATCTCCTTAGCTCTTACATAGAACAGAAAGGTCCGCGTGTACTCTTCGGTGATGATAACTTTGGTTATACCAAAGGATTCGGAACCTTAGAGAATGATGATGTACAAGTAACTGGAGTCTCGTATGTCGAAGGTCTGAAGCACAACCTATTATCGGTTTCACAATTCTGCGACAACGGATTCAGTGTTGAGTTCTCGACTAACCAATGCACTATCAAGAATCGAGCCACTCAATGATTTTTGCTAAGCGGGTTCAAGGAAAGGGACGATCTACGGTGATTGGAACAGTTGCCCAAGAAATGCATGCCTGATTGTCAAGAGTTCCAAAAGTAGCAGTTGGCTCTGGCACAAAAGAATGAGCCATCTGAACTTTAAAACTCTTAATAAGATAGCAAGGATGTCTCTAGTGGAAGGACTTCGAATGAAGTATTTTCAAAGGATCAGACATGTCTTGCATGTCGGAAGGGAAAAACAGTCAAAGCTTCATTCAAGGGAATTCCGGACCGGCATCGGCCAATCTTCTTGCAAACTTCATATGGATCTATTTGGACCCAGTTACACCGGTTAGTCTCAACGGACCTTAAATATACTACGGTAATCGTGGATGACTATTCCAAGTTTACGGGTTATATTCTTACATAAGAAGAATGAGGCGACAACGAAGATACCCGAATTTGCTAAAAAGATTACAAAATGAGAAGGGTGTCGATTGTAGTAAAAAATCGGATCGAGATAAAGGTACAAAATTTACGAACTCTTTTATTCTTGATTTTTTGCTCTAAGTTTGGTATCTGACATGAAAACATCACCGCAAGGACACCACAACAAAATGGAGTAGCGAAGCGGAGGAACAGAACTCTCAAAGAAGTTGCTCGCCGCATACGATGTTATTTGAACATGCAATACCAAGCCGTTTCTGGGCCGAAGCAATCAACACTGCATGCCATACTCAGAACAGATGTCTTCGACTAAGGCTCACTACAAAACACCCTATGAACTGTGGAAGGACAGAAAACCTCGTGTCTCTTACTTCCATGTTTTTGGGTGTAAGTGTTTCATACACAACAATGGGAAGAGTCAGTTGAAGACTTTTGAGGCCAAGTCAGATGAGGGTATATTCTTAGGATATTCCTCATCTAGCAAGGCTTTCAGGGTTTACAACAGACGAACCCTACTTGTGGAAGAAACACCCCATGTAGTCTTTGATGAAGCATCTTCTGAACAAGAGAAATCTGCCTCAGAACAAGATGTACCTGATCAACAAGTACCTGATGCTCAGAAAATGGATCAGCTAATGATCAAGGAAAAAGAATCAGAAACCGTAAATAAAGATACATTCCGGATCTAGGTGATTCACCGGATCATTCGGATCCTAAGGTACGAAAAAACTGTCGGTGAAGAAGAAGTTCGTCTGGTGAGATAAATATCAATGAACCATCCGGTTCAGGGGGAACACCTGAAGTTCCCACGAACAGACATCAGCACATGATGAGTCCAACATCAGCTGAGACATGTTCTTATCAAGTGGATCATAATTCTGCACCACTCCCAGTCACTAGTAATGAACCTTTATCAGAAATGGATGATGTTCTCCAAACCGACGCAAATCAGAACAGAAGGACCTGGATAACCAGTCATCCAACTGATCTGATCATCGGAGACCCATCTGATAAAGTTAAAACTAGACATCAGATTGGTGAAAGTGCCATGTATATTCTTTGTTATTTGTCTATGAAGGAACCAACAACAATAGAGGAAGCTCTACAAGACGCAAATTTGGATTCTAGCCATGCGAGGAAGATTTTGGAATAGTTAAAGCCGTAAATCAAGTTTGGGAACCGGTAGCAGACCAAATCATCAAGGCGTAATTGGCACGAAGTGGGTTTTCAAGAACAAGAGAGATGAAAAATGTCATCACGAAATAAGGCAAGACTTGTTGCTAAGGGGTATTCACAATCGGAATGAATTGATTATGACGAGACCTTTGCACGATCGCCGCCTAAAAGCCATTAATTTGTTTACGGCATATGCTTCCCACAGAGGGTTCATTTGATATCGGATGGACGTAAATAGTGCATTTTAAAGCGGGTACTAGCAGAGGAAGTTTATGTCGAACAACCTCCGGGCCGAAAAGAACAACCAAGTGTACATTTACGAAAAAGCTCTTTATGGCACGAAACAAGCTCCTCGAGCTTGGTATGATACACTCTCTCGGTTCTTGATCGACGGTGGGTTCACTAAAGGGCAATGGACAGAACCTTATTCGAGAATAGAAGATAGAGAAGATATTACGATGATTCAGGATCACGTGGGCGACATCATCTTCGGATCTCCTAACAAGAGTCTATGTGAAAGATTGAAAAAACCGATGCAAGGGAAGTTCGAGATGTCCATGATGGGACGGATGAATTACTTTACGGGTCTCGGTGAAGCAAAGTCTGCGAAGGAATATTCATCCGCCAAGCGAAAGTACACTAGGAATTTATTGGCTAAGTTTGGAGTTCAAAATTGCAAGGAAGCCAAAATTCCTATGATGATTTGGATTCAAGATGGATCCGAGATGAGGATGGTCGAAAAACAAATCGGAAAGAATATAGGGCTCTCATTGGATCTCTCTCACTGATCGCAAGCGGACGGATATCACCTTTGCGATAGGTGTATGTGCGCGATTCGAGGCAAATCCAATGCAAAGCCACCTAGAAAGCGACTAAGCGGATTCTTAAGTATCTGAAGGGACGATAAACCTTGGTTTATTTTACCCATCAAATGATAATCTAGAGCTTAGTGGGTATTCGATTACGATTATGGAGGTTGCAAGATTGTAGGAAGTCAACATCGAGGAACATGTCGGTTCTTAGGAAGTAAAAAACCGATCTCGTGGTTTTCAAAAAAGCGGACATCGATTTGCGACATCTACTCTTGAAGCGAGAATATATGGTCTGCGAAGAAAATGTTGCTCCCAAGCTGCTCTGGCTTAAAAGCCCGGTGAGGATTATAACATCGTAGCTAAGAATGTACCTATATTACGTGATGCAATAATAGTCTTTATTGCAATCACTCAGAATCCTGTTCTACATACAAGATGCAAGCATGTGGATGTCAGACACCATTTTATAAGAGATCATGTTGAAAAGAAGAATATCAGAATTGAAAAGATTCACACTGATTTACAGAAAGCTGATATTCTAACCAAGCCACTAGCTGAGATTAGATTCAGAGAATTGTGTAATGAGCTAGGGCTTCTGGATCTTGGAGAAAAAGCACCTAAAATGCTTGATGGATTGTTCTCCAGAACCAGCTGGTTAAGAGACTAACCAGGTTGAAAGGAATCAGTTGAGTTTGGTATCTCAACTGATCAGAAGATCAGTCAAGGAACTGATATGAGAAATCGATCAGATTTACAAGATTATCAGGTTAAAGGAACTGATCAGACTTAAGGTTTATCAGATTAAAGGAAACGCTCAATTTAAAAGGGATATCTGATTAAATCAGTTGGGTTATTTTACATCTTTGTAAGTCGATTTAGTTGATATTCAACAAGCAAGATTCACAGATTAAAGCCTACAATCGCATAAGAAAGCAGAGAATTTACACAACAATGGAATAATAGAACTTTTCATTGATAAAGACCCAAAGGTCAGATTACATTACAAGTTACAAATACAAAGGACCCGGAGGTCAGTACATAAGTCATAACCGAAAACCCTAAACCTATAACCCTAAACCCTCATCCAAACCCAAGAAGAGCAGGGGAGAGAGAGATTTTAAATCTGATGCTCTCATTTTCCCCCACTTAACAAGGGTTAGAGAGGCTTTGAAATAATCCTAAAGGCGCTAGCTGAAGCTAAAACCAATGGAGCGAGAGCGGCCTTGATAGGATTTCTAAGCCAGGAGCCCTTAGACCTGAAGTCAATGGACTCTCCAGCTGTTAAATGGAGCACATGTGCCAAGAAATTGGTTCAAAGACCTTATGGGCACATGTGTCGCATGAAAAAATTGAGTTGATATACGAAGATCAGTTGTTGCCTGATCAAGATCGTATATCAAACTCATGTTTTATATCAGACTGAGTCTGTTGATGCTGGTTACGTCATAACGATAGACACACAAGGTGCATACGGTTAGGAGAAGTGTCTTCTCAGTTGCGACAGCAGATCCGCCGCCGTGGTGGTAGAGAAGCTTTGCAACAATCGTATGTGAAATCTTTGATGACGACGAAAACAGTGATAAGGGACGCACAGGGTTGATTTGAGAAGCTGAAATCATTGAAAAAGGGGTAAAGGTGTTTGCCGGAAGTTTCACCGGAAATAAGGGTTCACCAGAATGCATGTTTTTACAAAAAGAGATAAGTATGGTGAATGGGTTATGTTGTGTAAAACATTGGTCCAATTTATAGAGGCCAAGCAAGGGTGCAAATGCAAATTTGATTTCAAAAAGCCTTTTAGAGAAATTTGCATCACAAGGACAGCGTGTAGAAATCACGCGACTGATAATTGGATAAATTTACGGCGGATTAACATATCAAGATATACAGACGATAATTACGCATGTCAAATCACGCCAACTTAAGGAATAGAGACTACTATTCTAGACTAAGTTTTGGCGGTAACACTTATCCCAAGAATTGGATTGACTTGAGAAGAATCAGATTAGGTCAACCAAAATCTGATACATACGAAACTGATCAGATAAGGAAGATCAGTTGAACTTGAAACCTCAACAAATCAGATATATCAGTCTATGGGAAAACAGGAATATCAGTTGAAGGGGGAACTTCAACTGATAGAGGAGGATCAGAAGGGAAATCAGACGCAAAATGAAACAGATCAGTTGAAAAGAACAGTTGGGAAATTATAAGGCTTAGGCAGAAAACTAAGATCAACAAGTGAGATCAACCAACTTCAAGTGGTATTGATTGATTACTATATCAGTCAATCAGATACGCCTTTCTTTTCCCTTGTTATTTGCTTATTCATCGGATCTTATCTGTTTTATTTACCTTACTGTACGCATTACCTGTGTGACGTATCCCCTGCAAATCATTTAATGCGGACGTGGGGTACATGTATTAATTGCTACAAAATGAGCTTTTAAATCCAAAAGGTTTTTGTACGTGCTTTTCCCAACCATTCGATCAAAACCGCTAAATCTGGATCGTTTAATTTCAAATGGTTGATCTTCCAACTTTTGTCGGTTTCCCTCTTCATCTTTATAAAGTTCATCAAAAAACCCTACCAGAGTTTTCCAATTCACAAACTTGCGATTTATTTTCTGAAAACTCTCCAGATTACTTCTCTACGATTCAAAGTGCTTTTACTTAAGTTTCAAATTCACAGAATCTGGTAATTACTGATTATTTGATGAATTTGTTTTTAAAAACCTTTGATCTTAAAGATCTTGTCAATCGATGATATCCTGTATTATGCTTTATTGTCTCTTAGTTTCCGCTTGTGTGATATTCTTTGTATTAATGCACAATTTTTAACCGAATCTATCTTATCTGTAGATGATCACTCACGGTATGGGTAAAATAATGTGCAACTATGCGGAACTGACATTAAGGATTGTCGAGGACAAGTTCGTACAATTTGGGGTGACAAAGGATCCGGAATCAATGGAAGTAGAGGAATTCCTGAAGAAGGCAGGACTTGAGAAATATTGTCTTTGCCACTTTTGCAATCCGGTGATCAAAGATGAAGCCCTCGAATTCTTAAGGAATTTAAGGGTGGATCTGAGATGCTCGGAGAAGAACTACTTTTCGGCAAATCCTTAGGAGAAGAGATCGGTCGACGAATGAAGATATAACACGTCTGTTCGCCTACAAAAGGGCGAATCTAATTTGCTCACTCTGAGGAGAATCAAGATGAGTTGATCGAAACGAGTTCATGAGAGAGGTGACAAACATCATATACCGGGCTTTGTCGGGGCCAATGCTCAAGAGAAAATACCGATTGTTGTTTGACATTTTGTCAAAAACAATTATGGGTATTACATTCAGCCCGGAGATCTTTACATCCGTCAAAGTATGCATAAAGATGGTGCAATAATTGATGAAGCCAAGAACATCAATTGGCATGGGTTTCTGAAGGCCATTCTACTCCAAGAACATGATAAATTTGGAGTTGATGAGTGGAGGCAGGTATATCTGAAGAAGAGGATTAGCAATCTCAACAAGGTTGCAGTTATTCTACAGGATAAAATGCCAAAGGCCAAATGGGAACAGAATGGACTGAAGTCCTACAAGGCATTCCTCTCCACCACTCTAGCCATATTTGGGCCACCAGACGATGATATGCGGCCAACCCCTCCAAAGACGAAGAAAGGAAAAAGCAAGAAAGCAACTTCGTCTACACCAGATGCCCCCCAGAAGAAGAAAAGAAAACTGGTGAAGGCCCAGGAAAAGAGGCGAAGAAGAAGGAAGCAAGCCTCCATGACTCGATGCTAGAAGATGAATCGAGATGAAGAAGGAGCGCCGGAGCACGGTCATTTGCACCACAAAAATCAGGTGAAGCATCAGACAGGGAGGCTTCTCAAGCTGAGAGCTCGCCAGATCATTCTGAGGAAGAAGCTCGAGATGAACGATCTCCTTCTCCTTCAGCTCCAGCTGTTTCACCACTCAGACTAATGGCTGCTGAGCATGTCTCTCCTACTCTTCCACCCTGTGAACACGAAATACCTTGATTCGCGAACCGAAAAGCTTACTGTTGTGGAACCAGCGCTTTTGCCTCCACAGTGAGAACCTCTCGCAGTCGAGCCAATCAGACAACTTCCGCCCACTCAAGCACCACCAGAACCCTCCACATCTCATCAACCTGAGACTGAACAGACAATTTATGAGTCTAGATCATCAAAGACCATCACAGGGAAAATGGTCAGACTGGAAATCGAACGACAAATTGATGAGAAGTATCGAGGCTGGTCGCCCATCCCGCTATTATTAGAAGAAGTTATGGAGATCCTCACCGAGAGATCTCAGTTAAAAAGCTTCTCAGATTTTATAATGATTATTGAGCGGATGGGCGGTCTTGATGAGTTTTGCAGATTTTGATTTCGATATGAGGAAATCGCTAAAAAGGATCATCACCGGTGGTGATAACTCATGAATCTGTCAAAGCTCGATCCAGGTGAATGGGGTTGGTGAACAAAATGAACAGGAGATCGCAAGAAGCTCCCCTGGCGAGATGCTACAATGAAGGATCTGAGTCTGCCGATGATAGTGGAACCTGTGTCTTTGCAGTTCATGGCCAACCACCTGGAGGCACAAACAATCGAAACCCGATCAAGTGGCGAATACCATTCCTACATCTCACATCACGGTGATCAACTTCGAGGAGATCGAGATCATGTTTCAAAGATCTCGAAAGAAGAAATTGAGGGAATTATAGGCGATCCAGAGGCGGTGGCCTCAAAGAAATATCGAGATCAAAGGGAATTAGCTATTTCCCCAGTTGCGGCGATCAAAGATCAGTTCTCTCAAACTGTGACCACCGATTCGCCGATCTTATAAAATCCGTGGATGACAAGTCGTCTGGTGGATCAACAACAAGTTTCTTTTTCGATGCTCACCGAAAAGCTCGATTTGTGAAGACAAACTTGACAAACCGATCTTTACATTTTCTTCGCCATCGAATCTGTCAAGATCGAAGTGATCTCGAAGGTTCAACTTCTAATCGCTCGATTCCAGCTTATATGTTGCGAGATCTCAACGAGGCAATATCGGTCGGTTTGGTTCCCTAACTTCCCACCTCCAGCTTTTTTTGATCAAACCAAAAAGGGAAGGACGGATCGAGAAACCAACCGACATGATCGTAACAACGGAAGATCTAATTCGTATTGAAGCCTATGGACAAAGACTAG
The DNA here is from genome assembly GCA_037126765.1 of Stenogyne calaminthoides. Lineage (NCBI taxonomy): Eukaryota > Viridiplantae > Streptophyta > Magnoliopsida > Lamiales > Lamiaceae > Stenogyne > Stenogyne calaminthoides. The sequence goes on along the minus strand of JBBCBC010000027.1, from coordinate 18,453,824 downwards.
ATCATCTCGGATCTCTTTGCTAACGAAGTCTCTGAAAAGATTGAAAAATCAAAGGCAAGAAAGGTAGGCTCAAGGGTCTTTGGGACATCACAAAAGGTAGGCTCACTGCGAAAGTCTTGGGACATCAAAAAGGTAGGCTAACTTGGGTCGGGACATCACACATCGTACAAATGCCTACTCGGACTAAAATAGTCACAAGAAGCCTGACTAGCCGGATCTAAACCCGATAAAGAATCGCCGAGAAACCGCCCAAAAGAGCAGATTGTCAAGAGACCGTAAAAAGCGAAGAAGAAAGAAAGGCAGAGAAATTGGCGAGATGAAGGTCCAAGAAAAGATTCGGATCGAAAGCGAAGAAAGGAAATTTGGAAAATCATGCGGAACCTCGGTGCCAAGAAGAGTTGATGAGATTATTCCAAAAATCGCCGACATGCTAAGAGGTTTGAGGAATGGAACAAGATCCCGAAGTGAATGGCTTCGGATGCTTTTTGTCCTCAATCTTGTTCCCAAGAAGAATCTCCGGATGATGAATTCCTCGTTGGTTAGAAAATAAATATCCGGATTTTTTCAAGTATCCGGAAAATGAGGCCAAGCTTATCAATGTAAAAATATCTCGCCAAGAGTATGATCTCGTTGGATTACTCGAAGAAGGCGGATGGCTCATTTGATGACCGGGCATTTGAGAGGTTCTATTTTGACATCTGAGCAAAACGCACATAACTGATCCTCAGCAGACCAATGATGTCAAATGGAAACTATATCAGATTTTCAACGTACCTCAAGATCAAAGAGAGATGCCAGAAGGATACAAGCCTAAAGAGTGAAGAATCAGAAGACTTCTCAGGATCAGCTGTTTTTAATTTCAAACTTTTCTGATGTAACATGTAATCGACATATCTAATGAGAAAAGTTTATTTTCTGATCCTAAGACAAAATCTCATTGTCTTCTGATTATGTGCTCTTTATTGTTCTATATTTATCAACTGTGTTTGGTTTCTCAGGTGTTTTGGTTTTATCAAAAAGGGGGAAATTTTTGGGAAATTTATAGTTTTGATAAAAGTTTCAGAAACACATGTAATAGGACCAGTCAGACCTGTTAGCTGACTGATGTTTATATTACTGATTATAGAATACCAGTTGATAATTACTGTATAGAACAACTGATGTAATAGATAGGTCACATATTGAGGGGGAACCTCAATATGTATAAGTCGAATTGAAAATCCAAAGAACAACCGATATCAAGCGGGGCGGAATGCTAGAGAAGAACGAAGATCGGATCGATCCGATCTAGTCGATATCTCAATTTGAAGTCATAAAGCTCAAACTCAGAATACTTGAAGATCAGATGACTTCCAGAAGATCAGACCAGAAGACCTACATCAACTGAGTCTGCTAGTTGAAGCTAAGTCAACCGGCACCAGAAGACTCCATCAGGTAGATCGATCGATTCGACCGATCGGTCGACTCACCACAGTGGCCCGATGTTTCACCTAATCATACGAATATGATCTGGACAAGAAGAATGTCAACCTTAGTTGGAAGAACAAACACTGAAAAGTGCGTCTGTTAACCAATAAGCACAAGACACGTATGATCGGAGCCGACACTTAAGGGATTTGATGCTGCTCTCTCTAACGGCTATAAAATACAAGTTCACGCTTTCGGCCATGCCGTTCTCAAGACGCCACATCAATCCCCGCAAACCTACCTAATATAACTCGAAATTCAAATTGCTCTCCAACGGCTCTTTGATTTCAAGGTCTATAAATATGGGATCACACTTCGGAGTGAAGACAATCAAACATTTGAACAATCAAGAAGCTAAAGCAATTATCGATTTTCGCACGAAGAACACGATCAAGAAGATTATTTTATTAAGTGTTCATCCCATAAGTTCTTAGCATAGAAATCTTTTCATCTAAATTGATAGGCTACCTTAAACACTAGAAAAGATTTCATAGTTGGAACCAAAACAATCTTATCCAAACCCAAGTTAGGTTAAGTTGTTTAGCAAGATTCGACTAGGGTTTCTAGTTACGATTTTACGGGATCGGTTGAGTGAGAACTCCTTAAATATCAATCGATTGTCTTGTGTTGAACTAACACATAAAACTAAGTTCGGTTGGTTAAGTTGGTGCCCCTTGTGACATGGAAAAGTGGGCGTGGGGATTTGGTTTGTCGAACCACTATAAATCTTGTGTGCCTTTACCGCTTTGATTAACCTGTCTACACAATTGCACACAACCTTTAAAAGCGCATACATATTCTAAGTTGAGATCGGCTAGCACCAAGCTTTTGATCCGATCAAGTTTGACACTTCACCAAGTTGGTTAAAACACTACTTTGGAATCGATTTATAAAACCGGTTTTTCACGGGTAAAACTTAAGCTTCGACACATCGGTTTAAACCGATGATTACCGAACTAATCGCCTTGAGGCGATTAGTAAGTTGATTATCACCCAAACCGATTCACTCAAGACTGGATCGGGCTAATTGCCCTCACACCTGATCTGCACAAAAAGTTTTCAGAAGTCTATTCACCCCTCCCCTCTAGACTTCTGCCCTCACTAAACCCGTTCGGGACCTACATGAACCACTATAAATCTTGTGTGCATCTACCTGCTTTGATTAACTGTTTTACACAATCGCACACAACTTAATTAAAACTGCATACATATTCTAAGTTAAGATCGGCTAGCATCAAGCTTACGATCGATCAAGTTTGACACTTTAGTGTTGGTTGAAAGACTGACTTTGGAATCTGATTTATTAAAACTGGTTTTTCACACGGGTAAAACTTAGCTTCCGCACAATCAGTTAAACTGATACCGAACTGATCTGCCTTCAAGCGATTAGTAAGTTAGATATCAGTCTAAACTGATTCACTTGCACTCTGATCAAAGCTCTTTGATTCACACGATCTACAAAAAAGTTTTTTAAGTCTATTCACCCCTCCCCTCTAGACTTCTGCCCTCACAAAACCCGTTCGGGACCTACATAAATTAGTTATAGGCGCCCCAGTTTCGTTTCTTATTATATCAAGTTTCCTCTCGCCGCGCGCCCTATTTTGTTTCTCAGTTCCTAACCAGCTCGTGAACCTAGCAGCGTCCCTGAAAGCAGTGTTTCTGATGTTCAAATTGCTTTCTGAAATCGTCTTCTGAATAAGGTGCGTAATAATTGTTTGCGTGATAATTGTTTGATGATTGTTTTTGTGTGAAATTAGTTTTTATTAGAGAATTATATTATGCATCGGAGGTGAAGGTTGATGTTTTATGGATTCAATTTAGATTAATGATAATACATGAGATGAAGTTTTTGTTTTTGTTTTTGTTTTTTATGGTATTTTATAAGCACCATTGTAGCAGTACAACAATATAATTTGATGATTAATTATAAACATCTGCAGACTTTGGTAATTTAATGATTAATTATCATTTGCTTATATATGAGACATATAAACCCTTCAGCTAGCTTGAATTTCTTTATGCAATCACATTCTGTCTTCATGTAACGTAGTCTACCATCTTCATACATTTTATCACTTGGAGAGGCTTCTCAAGAAGACTGCAATGCAACAGATTCTTAACTATGTTTGATGATATATTTAAACTGTTAAATTGCAGAAAATTTATATGATGAAGCATTTGGTGACCAAGGTTTCAAGAAGGGCATTTTTTTCAGTGGCAACTCTCTATCGCAATTCTCTATGTTCTTCTGTGGCCATAAATCACACTTTTAGTACAATCCCCGCACTGCAAAGGAAGATTGAGACTACACACAAGATTGCCTGCCCTAGTAATTATGTAAATTGGGGATAACCGGGTTTCTGCAGGACATTGAGTTTTGCCACCGGGTTCACACCCTTGAAGGCAAAACCTTTGGAGGAAATAATTGATATTCAACGTGCAAAGAATAGATCTCCTGAATAACTTGCTGATATTTGGGACGACGTGAGTTTCTATAGACAAGCCATCTCCACTTAATATTTTTATATTTCATTCTGAAAGCATAGCTACTGCTACAAATCTGCTGAATAGCTGAACCATTAATTTTCGTTTGTTGATTTCACTGTAAAACCCAACACTGCTCCTCTCGGCTAATTTTCTTTTCGCATTAGAATTTAGAAGTAGTTGAAATGATCTTATACGTAGCAGCTCTACTTTCTTGATTGGCATATTTTAATAGCAGTTAACAAACAAACTGAGCCTTTTTACCGCAGATTATTGGGGCAGTACTTATGCATTTCATTCTGTTCCATAGATGATGTAATCTGCATATTTAACTGTTTTGGTTTTGTTTTGTTGTATTTATTCTTTAGCTGATCTTCTGTTATTGATGCCAAAAGTAAAGTTCTATAGAATGCTCTGCATCATTGCTTCTACAGAATTTCATACATCCATTTGCTTGTGACCTAATTGTTTTATTCTATTCCCAGTTTCACTTAGGAAGGGGTCATATTGGTTTGTCAATGAAAGCAAAATTGTATCACCTGTTGGAGCAAAGAGCACCAGAATGGTAATATTTCTACTTTATTCACTCTTTTATGTATGCCTTACTCAAAAACTGACAAACATTTTCTCCTGTTTGCAGTCGTTATTTTGTGATTTTATTGTGGAAAGGAAGTGGGTACACGACAATGTTTGTTCAAGGTTAAGAGAAATTTCTTTTCTCCATTTTCTATGGTTATATAAACACGAGGGATTTCAAGAATGTTGAATGAAAAACTAATATTTGGACTAATTATTTGCATTAATTCTCATTAAAATGAGTTTTTTTACAGTTGAGATGCCACATATGCTGTTCACTGGTTCTGAAGACTATAAAGCAGGAGGAACCCATGCTGCTCCATACTTAACAGCTTCATGCTACAAAGAATCTGCAGATAGTAAAGGCTTGGTGCTCATTTGGTTTAGATTTTTTTATAATTTCAAGTACAAATTAATTTCCCTTTTATTTATTATTGTAGGTTCAAGTGTAAGATACAAGATAAGAGAAGTGAATTAAAATGTCTTTGTCACGCATAAATTAGGTTCAATTTATCACTGAACTAAATAATTTGGTATTTTTTTTGTTCGGATTGTACTTGATAGTTATTCGAAATTATTTCTTAGATGTCACAGGAAAATTAATGATGATATTTTTGGTTGGAACACATTTGGTTGTTTCGTGTTTACAAGTGAATGACGTTATTTTATTATTATGATGTTTATATACCCATAATTGATTTAAAATATTAATATTTTATGTTGAGTAGGTTAGAGATATGCATATAGATATGATTACACCTGTATGTATATTGTTACTAATATTATGTGACGTAAAAAGCATCACAAAATCTTATAGTTATATGCGGTAGTTACGTTAGTTATATGTAATTTAGTGACAAAAAAAGTGTCACAAAAATAGTCTATCGTGATGCATAATAGTGTCACAAAATAACAAGTTTGTGATACATTAAAGCGTCACTAAACACGTTGTTAAGGTAGTTATAATTTTCACGTGATGCGGGAAAGCATCACTAAGGGGCATTGTTGTGAAGCCAAATAGTGTCACCAAGTAGTGTTATTAAAGAGCGCTAATATGACGCATACAGGCATCACGATAGACATTTGTAGTGATGCTTTCAGGCATCATGACAACAGGTTGTTGAAACGCCAAATCAAGTGACGCTTGACAAAACGTCACTAAAAGCAAAAGCGTTACTATAGGCTAATTTTAGTGACGCTTTTGCAAGTCACTAAAACCACTTTTTCTAGTAGTGGTGCAAGCGTCGGTCATGGTCAAAGTTCATCATCCCACACATGTCGTGCGTATTGACCTCAAGTCAAAGGAGTATCGCATCGCTCCCACTAACCGAGACACCCGTAGACACATATAGTGGAATTACATCAAACGGTTTCTCGGATGTGTATACCAATAGGATCTAAGGTATTTGTGCATCCATCATGAGATACCTAGTATCTTGTAGTAAGTGAGATCTTACTACACTCTCTAAGAGTATGATGCAGATCGCACACCAATCTCCATTGCATCATTAATATTTCATTCTTGATGATCCTTGATCGGGGCTATTTGAGAATATGCTTAAGTCATCTGAGTTCTCACAACCTCAATGACAGCAATGACTCATGTGAACACTTGTATGAATAAATGCAAACAATCAAACATAATATTCAAACAAGTGTATTGCCATACATTAATATTAAGTGAACTATAATATTAAATCAAACTGAATATCATCGAGTATTATATCCTTATAATAGATTTTCTCTAGGACACTAACACTAACAATCTCCCACTTGGACTAGAGTCATTCACCTACATGTCTAACCCCTAAACCATCAAATGTTTAGTGTGTACATGAACACTCAGTGTTTTGGTGAAATGATCTTCCAAATTAAATATGTGGGAATACATTTTAATTCTATTTCTCCTATCGTTATGATCTCCTGGATCAAATGATAAGTCTAGGTACATGCTCGTTTATGCTTGTTGATCTCGGTTCCATTGCTTGCACAATCGCACCAGCGTTGTCTCAATAAAACTTTATTAGACAACTGGCACTCGGAACTACCCCTAGTTCTCTTAAGAACTATAAAATTCAGACAGTCTCCTTGAGGCTTCTGATACAGCAATGTACTCAACTTCGGTTGTTGAATATGCGGTCCTTTTGCTTGGAACTATTCCAACCGACCGCCTCATTATTGAGAGTTAAACGTAACCTAACTGAGTTTTGTAATCATCACAGTCGGATTGGAAACTTGTGTCAGCATAACCAGTGACTACTAGGTATGACTGTCAACTATAGATAAGGAAACATTCTTTAGTTCATCTAAGATACTTCAGAACGGTCTTGACAACAATCCAGTGAGATTCACCCGGATTCTGTTGATGTCTGTAGGTCCAGAACGGGTTTCAGTGAGAGTTGAAGTCTAGAGGGGAGGGGTAAATATACTTTAAAAACTTTTAGTGAATCAGATGTGATTTGCACGTATGTCTGATCAGAGTGCGATGTGAATCAGTTTGGACTGATATCCGACTTACTGATTTGTCAAGCAAATCAGTTCGGCGTCTATCAGTTTAACTGATGGTGCGGAAGATAAGTTAACCCGTGTGAAAACCAGTTTTAAACAGATAAGGATTCTGACCAATAAGGTTCAGATCAGATGACAAGGGCGTCAAACTGATCAGATCAGTAGCTTGATGCTAATCTGATCCAGGTATAGAATATGCATGCAGATAACAAGAGTAGTGTGCAAGTAAGTGTAAAGCAAGGTAAAGGCACACAGATTTATAGTGGTTCGGATAACTTGTCCTACGTCCACTCTTCCCTATCAGCGGGTGCACCAACTTAACCTACTGGACTTAGTTTAATGTGTTAGTCCAACACAGTACAACCAACAGATGTTTCACGAGTTCTCACTCAACCAATCCCAGAAATCTGTTCTAGAAACCCTAAACAGAAATCTTGTTATAACAAACTTAACCTAACTTTTGTTTGGGTATAAGATTTGTGTTGTTCCAACTGGAATACTATCCTATCTTTTAAGTAGCCTAAAGCTAGAGGATTAGTATTCTATGCTAAGAACTATGGGATGAACACTTTAAGAATAAATCTTGAATTTGTGTTCTTCGTGCATAAATCTTGAGAGCTTGAGCTTGATAATAATTTATGTAACCTTACTCTGAAGGTTGATCCCACATTTATAGGCACGAAATCGAACTAGCCGTTGGAAAGCAATTCAAATTTCGATCTATTTTAGGTAGGCTTGCAGAGTTGATATGATGTTCATCATAGCTGGCATGGCCGAAAGCGTGCAATTTTGTCCTTTCTAGCCGTTGAACTTTAAGCCTTCAACCCTTAGTCCTATCAGTTCCGTACAAATGTGTCGATCTCTCATTGGCTAGCAAGTACAATGAATGCTGGTCTTGATAGATCTAAATGCTTGTTGTCTGATAGATTTGTTTGAAATAGGTTGTAACTTCCTGAGTTAAACCTTTCTTGGAACTGAACAGATCAGATAAATTGATCTGTCCTACTTGAAGTGTTCAATTGTAAGTTGTCTTAGCTCAACTTACTGACTACATCTGATGTACTTCGACCTGGTCTTCATTCTTGATGTCTTCTTTATGTCTTCAGATAGGTTCTGATCTTCACTCCTGATCTTTACTTCTAATATTCAAGACTTACATTGAGTTCCCCCTCAATGTGTGATTTATTCTAACTTTACATCAGTTGTTCTATACAACAGTTATCAACTGGTCAACTTAGTTCTCTAGCTAAATCATCAATCAGCTAACATTTTCTGACTTGTCCTATTACATCTGTTTTGGAACTTTTATCAAAACTTAATAAATTTCCCAACAATGTCTATCAGTGATGTGATAACGTAGGCCACGTTTGGCCTAGTGCAAGTCATGGCGTACATGATTGACCCAATTGCATATTCATATGGGACATCTTTCATGTGCTTGATATCAGCTTCAATAGAAGGACAATCCTTCTTTGACAGCTTTATCCCATGATTTGTTGATAGAGACCCTGTCTTAGAGTCCTCTATCGTAAAACGCTTCTTCACCTTGTCTACATAGGTGGACTGTGACAGCCTCAACATCCTCTTGGATCTATCCATGTGGATCTTGATCCCTAAGATGTAACAGGCTTCACAAAGATCCTTCATCATGAAGGTCTTCGACAACCAATCTTCAACGGACTGCATTAACGGGATATTATTTCTCAAATCAATATGTCGTCGATATATACGATTATGAAAAAAATATTCTTCTCGTTGTGTCTACGATAAACGCAAGGATCTTTCGAATTTGTGATGAAGTCAAAAGACTTGATAGCTTCATCAAATCGAATATTCCAACTCCTAGAAGCTTGCTTCAATCCATAAATGGATCGCTTTAGCTTGCATACTAGATTAGAGTTTGGCTTAGATGTAAAACCTTCTGGTTAAGTCATAAACACTTTCTTATCAATGTTTCCATTGAGGAAAGCTGTTTTGACATCCATCTGACAAATCTTATAATCACAGTGTGCTGCTATCGCAAGTAAAATTCGAATGAACTTGATCTTTGCAACTGGTGAGAAGGTCTCATCATAGTCAATGTCTTAGCGTCGACTATCACCCTTCGCCACCAATCTAGCTTTGTAGGTTTGTACTTTGCCATTTGCATGGGTCTAACCTCTTTAGGCAACTCAACCAGTCCCAGACTTGATTGGTGTACATCGAGTCCATCTCGGATTTCATGGCTTCATGCCACTTCCCTGAATCAATATCTGATATTACTTCAGAATAAGTATTAGGATCGTCCTTATCCGGTATGTCCACATTAATGAGTTCCTCCAAGAGGTAACCATATCTAATGGGCGGTTTACGATTCCTAATTGACTTACGGAGCTGTGGTTGTGCAGGCTGTACATTCTGATCGTGAAAATTTTGTGGTGCATTGATTTCATCAATGTCCGTAGAGTCCTCAATAGCTACACTTTCAGATGTCTCTTGTGCGGGAGTTTAAACTATATTGTTCTCATTCAGCCCACTTGGAGGTTCTTGCACTGGAAAGCCTACTCCAATTACGCTCCCACTGGCTAAAAGACGATCACCTAGTGAAAGACTCCCACCGTGAAAGTTGATGAATGCTCCCACTGACTCCTTGTCATGTTGCTTTGACAATATATCAGTCTCTTTGTTAATTTGTGGTTCTTGAATTTCTTCAAGTTCTATCTGTTGGGGAATTATTTGCACGGATCTATTCAGGATGAATATTTAAATACAAATTTAATTCTAACAATTATTACTAGCATGAATTAATCCTATATTAATTCAAATAATAATTCAACAACAAATCATGCATATAAACAGTTCACGTAAATCCTGCATGCGGAATTACTACGAGTTAACGTGAATGTACCTCTTGGAATAGCAATGGTCTCGTTGATTAGACACACCAGAAAACCTTCCCAAGTATTCCCTTAATCCTTGCTCGACAATCCGGTGGTAGGATGCTCTCGAACAATTAACAAAAGGAAAATAAACTTTGTTGCACCACCTTTGTGGATTTACTAATTTTTCCAGCACATGGAATTGTACTTGGGAATGAAAGAATCATCCCCTATTTATAGATGGGGTGGTGGACGATTTTTAGGGAAGAAAACAATGTGGGAAAATCTTTTCTTGATCTCCAAGAAATCTTGAATATATCTCCTATATTCTTTTTCCCATAATTAAAATATTCCACAAAAATCCCACCTCATCATGTTATGGAGATTTTCGAAAATTTAGGGACAAGATTCCAAGATTTGGATCTTCTTGAATTTATGAGATATACTTGTACTTCAAGAAATACATATCTTCCATAATATCTTTTCAAGAAAATCAAGAAAATCTTTATTTCCCTTAATTATCAAAAATTTCAAAAATATCAAATATGAATAACCAAGTGGGAGATTCCAAGAATACATATCTTCATTCCATAACAAAATTCAAAGAAAATCTTTCTCCCCTTTTTATCCATAATTTTCGAAAAACAAGGAAAAATAGGCAACAAGATTTATTTTATTTTAAACACCTTTTTCAGTTATTGGACTTTATGTTGGGCTACTTAGGGGGCCTTAGGAGAATTAAGATTGGACCTTCCAATGGATCTTGAATTATCAATATTGAACCACAATATTATTCAAGCCCATAAATATTAATTAATCTCACTACATAATTAATATTGCACTATCCATCTTAACCCATATTACTGTCAATATGGCTCCCGGTTATTATTTCCCGTGTTTAAGATTATCTAGCCCATTTATTAATTCAAGCCACTGAAATAGCTTTCCATTAATTAATATCTTTTGTCCTTGGTTAAGGAACGGTTCAACATTATTATCCATACCGGAAACTAGTTCCACTTGCAAGATTTGGTATGATAAAGCTTATGAACCTCCCAAGGGGGCAAATCGAACAAGCGTACTTGCACACGATTCTCCGTATTAAATCTTAGCAATCGCATGTGACCAATAATATTGCCCAATATATAAAGTATTGAATCTCGTTGATTCTCTACCCGTGATAAGTCAAAGCAATAGTTACCAACCACACGTGATCCTATTTAAGGAACGAAGATTAAGAAATAACGAACCATCGAGGTCTAATTCTTCCTTGTTGGGATTCTGAAGAATTTGTCCTCCTCAGAGGTCCTATTCGATTGCATCGGTCATGCACTCTTTGTAATCTCTTGGTAAAGACAAGCCAATCTGAGCCTTACACTTCAACCTTTCACGATGGATTGTTCATTTCCATCTAGGTCGTGAATGGTGTACTTTTGATTATAAGGAACTGTTAATTTAATCTTTCGTGATGCGGTATCACTAAATTAACTACAATGTAACACGTCTTATTTATTGAGCAGGTTATGCAAAGTAAATATATGTAACATTCGATGATATTTAAAGCATCGATGATAAACAATTTATTCAAATAAATATGTAGAAATTAGGTTTTGATTATACAAAGTAAAAGCATACTTTCCAATTATAATCCCAACAATCTCCCACTTATACTCAAAGTCCTTTTAAGTATACTACAAAGATATCTCGTGTAGTTCCCTGTCGTGGCATCTAATGTCACCTACACGAACCTAATAATTTCTCCCACTTATACTCAAAGCAGATTGGCAACGGTCTTGACACTCATTCCTTCCACATGTCTCTCGAATGTATTCTGAGGCAGACCCTTTGTGAATGGATTTGCTAGGTTTTCTTCTGACGCTATCTTTGTCACCTCTATATCTCCTCTCTTAATGATTTCTCGTATAAGATGGTATTTCCTTTCAATGTGTTTGCTGGCCTTGTGGGCTCTTGGTTCCCTTGAATTTGCAACTGCTCCGGCATTGTCACAATAAAATGATGATTGTCTTTGGGCAAATTCGAACTACATCCAAATCCACTAGAAAGTTCTTGAGTCAAACCGCTTTTTCATTTGCCTCAAGTTGACTACATATTCGGCTTCCATGGTAGAATCTGTGATGCATTTCTGCTTAACGCTTCTCCATGTCATGGCTCCTCCCCCCATGCAAAACACACTACCGGAGGTAGATTTTCTGGAATCTAAGTCTGATTGGAAATCCGAGTCCGTGTAGCCGATGGGGATTAGACTATCTGATTGATAAATTAACATTCTATCTCGAGTTCTTTTCAGATACTTCAGAATGTTTTTAACTGTCGTTTAATGTTCTTTCCCCGGGTTACTTCGATATCTTGCCACCATGCCAACGGCAAAGCAGATATCCGGTCTCGTACACAGCATTGCATACATAAGGCTTCCGACAGCCGAAGCATATGGAATGTCTTTCATGTCATCTATCTCCTTTCTTGTCTTAGGGCACATTTTCTTGGATAGATGGATTCCATGTCTGAAAGGTACGAAGCCTTTCTTGGAATCCTGCATGCTGAATCGTTTCAAGACAATGTCTATGTATGAAGCTTGCGACAAGCCTATCATCATTTTCTTGCGATCTCGAGTGATCTTGATCTCAAGGATGTGGGCGGCTTCCTCTAAGTCCTTCATATCAAACTATTTTGAAAGCCATGCCCTTACGTCTGATAACACCTTTACATCGTTCCCGATGATCAGAATGTCGTCTACGTATAGTACTAAGAATACCAATGCAGTTCCGACACTCTTTTTGTACACACAACTTTCGAACTCGTATTGATTAAACCCATAAGACTTTATAACATGATCAAAACATTGGTTCCAAGCTCTGGATGCCTGTTTGAGTCCGTAAATGGACTTCATGAGCTTACAAACTAGGTGTTCTTGGCCTTTTTCAATGAAGCCTTGGGGTTGTTGCATATAGATCTCTTCATCAAGACTTCCGTTAAGGAAAGCTGTCTTGACATCCATTTGCCAGATTTCAAAGTCGAGATGCGCAGCAATCGATAAGAGAATTCAGATGGACTTGAGCATGGCTACGGGCAAAAAAGTTTCCTCATAGTCGATCCCTTCTTTCTGAGTATAACCTTTTGCCACAAGCCTTGCCTTGAAGGTTTCCACCTTCCCGTCCGGTCCTCTTTTTCTCTTGTACACCCACTTACAACCAATGGATTTGACCCCATTAAGTGGTTCGACTAGCTCCCACACTCTGTTATGATCCATAGAACCCATTTCGGCTTTCATTGCTGTTTGCCAAGAAACTGCAGCCTTGTCTTGGATTGCCTCGTCATATGTCCATGGGTCTGATTCATCTTGTCCGGGAATCAAGTCCGAGGACTCTCCTATCCCCATGAATCTCTTCGGGTTATCTCACAACCCTCCCACTACGACGAGGTTCCGGTTGGGTAAGTGTGTCATTTGGTATGTCATCTTATACAGTTGGCACTGAGGTTAGCCCTCTTAGCTCATTTAAGGTAATCTCACTTCTGGGTCTTCTTTGGTTCATATAGTCTTCTTCCAAAAATCTAAAGCGGGTGCTTATTACCACCTTTTGATCTTCGGGACCATAGTACATACACCCTTTTGTTCCCTCGGGGTATCCCATAAACAACCTTAATTCTGATCGAGGGTCCAATTTTCTGGCTTCCTTGTCCAACACGTAGGCCGGACACCCCCAAATCATCATGTGTCTCAAACTAGGCTTGCGCCCGGTCCACAATTCTTTGGGAGTTTTGGGAACCGATTTGGATGGCACCAAGTTCAGAATGTAGGCTGTTGTTTTCAAGGCATGACCCCAGAACGACTTGGGAAGATCCGCATAACTCATCATAGATCTAACCATTTCCAAAAGAGTTCTGTTTCTTCGCTCTGCAACCCAGTTTTGTTGAGGGGTTTGCGATTATTTTGGGATGCAATCCCTTTATCGAACAAGTAGTTCAAAAACTCATCATTTGAGGTATTCGCCTCCACGATCGGATCGTAGAGACTTGATACATTTTTCCCTATGATTCTCTGCTTGAGCCTTAAATTCTTTGAATTTCTCAAATGTCTCAGATTTATGCTTCATAAGGAAAATAAAACCGTACCTTGAGTAGTCATCAATAAAAGTGACGAAATACTCATAACCTCCTCTTGCTTTGGTTGACATTGGACCACATACATCTGTGTGAACGATTTCTAACACTTCTTTGGCTCTATTCCCCTTGGCTCCGAATGCCCTCTTGGTCATTTTACCCTTCAAACATGATTCGCAGGTTGGAATTGGTTCAACTTGGAGAAAATCCAGTGAACCGTCTTTCACCAACCTTTGAATCCTCTTTGGATTAATATGTCCCAATCTTAGATGCCATAAAAGTGTTTCGTTCACGTCTATTTAAAAATTTTTCTTATCTCGGAAGCTTGATTGATGTGTTATAGGATGCATTTCGTGAGTGGTGTGCACAGTTAATTGTATAGAGATTATTCGACAACGTTCCATGACAGATAAATTTATCAAAAAGAGAAATGGTAACAACTTTATTAAAAGTAACCGAATATCCATTAAAGATAAAGTTTAGAATCTGAAATTAAATTCTTTCTAAAATTCGGAACGTAAAGAACATCTCTTAAAATTAAAACTCTGTCTTCAAAAGACAGGTGCACTTCTCCCACTGCTTCAGCTGCCACTCTCGTAGCATTGCCCTAGTGTGATGAGGATCTCACTCTCACTAAGTTGTCGGGTCAGCTTGAACCCCTGTAAAGTGAAACAAACATGATCAGTGGACCCCGTATCCACTACCCATAAATGGGAGGCATACGCCGCTAAGCAAGTTTCAACAACTAGTGCGTGAGAATTACTTTTCTTTCCATTCCTTTTGGGATTGGAACAGGCTGACCTCCTATGTCCCTTTTCACCACAGTTAAAAAATTTTCCTTTTGGTACTTTCTTGACACCCAAACAGCTAGCTGTCTTTTTCTCACTTTTCTTAGTGATGGGATTGCTTTGGTTCTGACCACTTTCCTTTTCTTGAAACTTGCCTTCCATTGGCCTAGATCTTGAGAAAAAACTTTTGGTCACCAATGCTTCGTCTTTCTTTCCTAAATGCTTCTCTATTTTCTCCAAGGCTTCTTGTAGAATGTCCATAGTAAACATGTGATCACTCATCACAAAACTACAGTAAAACCCATCGAAGCACCTTGGAAGAGTTAGCAAAAGAAATTCGATTTGGGCCTCATCACAATACTTAGTACCGAGACAAGACAGTTTTTCAAAATGGCGTTTAATTCTAAGAACATGCTCTCTTACGGGTGTTCCCTCAGCCATCTTTAGCCTGGCCACATCATCATTTTTAAACTGATTAATCATACGGTCTTTTGTTAAAAACATTTCTTCAAGACTTTGCATAATTTTTACAGCAGACTCAACACCTTCATGAATGTGTCTCAAATCATCAGACAGTGAAGTCAAGATTACACGTTTCATGGGTTCATTGGCCTGCTCCCAAATATTATACAAGTGTCTTTCCGCATTAGTTGATTCATCAGTAGGCTTACGGGGCTTGGGTACAACAAGAACCCAATGATGTTCTTGTGCAGGTAGGACAAAACTCATATTTCGTTTCCAAACATTATAGTTGTCACCAGTTAATTGGTGTTCTTTGAGTGTATATAACAGTGGATTAAAAGATTGCGACATGATGAACTTAAATAAATAATAATATGCATAAGCACAAATATATCACAAGGTTCGATCACATGCATCATATTAAAATCTCAAAAAAAATATGAACATGCATCAGCCAACATCTCAAAACAGTTTAAATAAGCCACGTGGGGTGGGTCATTATTTAAACACATTTAAGCAGGTTATAAACACGAACAGTTACAAACCTTTAATATCCAGATTAATAGTTGGCTCCCACTAGACCAATATAAAATTGACAGGGA
The DNA here is from genome assembly GCA_037126765.1 of Stenogyne calaminthoides. Taxonomy (NCBI): domain Eukaryota; kingdom Viridiplantae; phylum Streptophyta; class Magnoliopsida; order Lamiales; family Lamiaceae; genus Stenogyne; species Stenogyne calaminthoides. The sequence continues at coordinate 18,437,960 of JBBCBC010000027.1, read as the reverse complement.
CTTCGGGGAAGTATATGCATATCAATTTTATACCTAAGTAATAACCATGATTAAATACAGAATTATTATTTCGCTTTGAACGAGCCTCGTGGGGAGGATCATTGTCGCCACTAGTAATAATCCACAATCATCAATTTGGAATTTATTCATGTGAAAGCTATCTTTTGACCGTCCCGTGGGGGGAATTTCTCCAAAAGAATTCACAAATAAATAAATCATGGAGGTCAAAATTAATTCAATTTTATTGTCCGGAATAAAATTGTCAATTAATTATTTAAACATACTTAGTAATTTTTGAAGGTGAGATTTTTCATTGGGCAATTCTCATGCAAACACATTTAAACAAATTAAATAAAGCACAAGAAATCACAACAATAAATCAAGCAAAGCGGAAAAATAAACATATTGGGCACAAATTATCCAATTGTCATGGTTTTTTTTTTCTTGGCTTGATTTTGAAGAAACGTCGTCTTGAATTTCTCCCACTCCATCGTCCCGAAAGGAACTCCGTCTCGAAACGCCACGCCAAGTAGCTCTCGGTACCGGATGCACGCGTCAAGATCCGGCCGCCCTCGTCTGGCCTCGACCTCGGCCGCACCGCCCGTGCCTCGTTGCTAAGACGCGTGAGCAGCTTCAGCGGCTCTAGCGACGGCATACCGGCGTGCTTTCGCCCGACCCTCGCCTCGCCTCGCCCGGAACTTCATTGGCGCCCGGCGCGTGAGCGCTGCTTTTATTCCCGCCGTCCGCCTCGGCAACCGCTCATGGTCATGGCGCCGCCATGCCGCGGTCGCCAGCGCCCGCTTACGCCGCTTCGAGCGATCGGCCCGATGCCTACCATCGTGCCCATCCGCATAGAGCGTCAGCGTTGTGCGCGTGCTTCCACTGCACGTTTGCGCGCAATACACGCGTCGTCAGGTGCGAGTTTACGGATCTATCCTTTAATTCTTCGTCTCCGCCTCCGTTTCTGATCCGGTTACAATTTATTTACAAAAAAATAAATAAATCTAGATCTAGACTAGTCTATTACATTGATCAAATCAAACAAATCCTAATCTACTTGTGGATTTTCTCACGAGGCAAAACGAATTCGAGCGAATCGAATTAAAAACCACAATTTATATGCATGCATAAATAAACACATTAAATTCCATGACAATTGGATACCTGCAAAAAAGATCTAGCAATTTTACTATCCAATTTCAAATTTAATGAAAACGAATTAAATTACAATTTAAAATTGAGCTTAAACCGAGGCTCTGATACCAGTTGTTGGGGAATTATTTGCACGGATCTATTCGGGATGAATATTTAAATACAAATTTAATTCTAACAATTATTACTAGCATGAATTAATCCTATATTAATTCAAATAATAATTCAACAACAAATCATGCATATAAACAGTTCACTTAAATCCTACGCATGCGGAATTACTACGAGTTAACGTGAACGTACCTCTTGGAATGGCAATGGTCACGTTGATTAGACACACCAGAAAAACCTTCCCAAGTATTCTCTTAATCCTTGCTCGACAATTCGGTGGTAGGATGCTCGCAAACAATTAACAAAAGGAAAATAAACTTTGTTGCACCACCTTTGTGGATTTACTAATTTTTCCGGGGCATGGAATTGTACTTGGGAATGAAAGAATCATCCCCTATTTATAGATGGGGTGGTGGACGATCTTTAGGGAAGAAAACAATGTGGGAAATCTTTTCTTGATCTCCAAGAAATCTTGAATATATCTCCTATATTCTTTTTCCCATAATTAAAATATTCCACAAAAATCCCACCTCATCATGTTATGGAGATTTTAAAAAATTTAGGGACAAGATTCCAAGATTTGGATCTTCTTGAATTTATGAGATATACTTGTACTTCAAGAAATACATCTCTTCCATAATATCTTTTCAAGAAAATCAAGAAAATCTTTCTTTCCCTTAATTATCAAAAATTTTGAAAATATCAAATATGAATAACCAAGTGGGAGATTTCTTGAATTTAATGAGATAATCTTGTATTCAAGAATACATATCTTCATTCCATAACAAAATTCAAATATAATCTTTCTCCCCTTTTTATCCATAATTTTCGAAAAACAAGGAAAAATAGGCAACAAAATTTATTTTATTTTTAAACATCTTTTTCAGTTATTGGACTTTATGTTGGGCTACTTAGGGGGCCTTTAGGAGAATTAAGATTGGATCTTCCAATGGATCTTGAATTATCAATATTGAGCCACAATATTATTCAAGCCCATAAATATTAATTAATCCCACTACATAATTAATATTGCACTATCCATCTTAACCCATATTACTGTCAATATGGCTCCCGGTTATTATTTCCCGTGTTTAAGATTATCTAGCCCATTAATTAATTCAAGCCACTGAAATAGCTTTCCATTAATTAATATCTTTTGTCCTTGGTTAAGGAACGGTTCAACATTATTATCCATACCGGAAACTAGTTCCACTTCCAAGATTTGGTATGATAAAGCTTATGAACCTCCCAAGGGGGCAAATCGAACAAGCGTACTTGCACACGATTCTCCGTATTAAATCTTAGCAATCGCATGTGACCAATAATATTGCCCAAGATATAAAGTATTAAATCTCGTTGATTCTCTACCCGTGATAAGTCAAAGCAATAGTTACCAACCACACGTGATCCTATTTAAGGAACGAATTAAGAAATAACGAACCACTGAGGTATAATTCTTCCTTGTTCAGTTCTGAAGAATTTGTCCTCCTGTAGGTCCTATTCAGTGAATCAGTCATGCACTAGTGTAATCTCTTGGTCAAGACAAGTCAATCTGAGCCTTACACTTCAACCTTTCACGATGGATTGTTCATTTCCATCTAGGTCGTGAATGGTGTACTTTTGGTTACAAGGAACTGTTAATTTAATCTTATGTGATCTGGTATCACTAAATTAACTACAATATAACACGTACTATTTATTGAACAGTTATGCAGTAAATATATGTAACATTCGATGATATTTAAAGCATCGGTGATAAACAATTTATTTCAGTAAATAAGTCCGAAATTCAGTTTTGATTATACAAAGTAAAAGCATACTTTCCAGTATAATCCCAACACTATCAGCTTACGACCTTGTTCCTTAAAGACATAGACTTCTTCGAGGAACTTGGTCTGCCTAGAAAAAATCACTGATTATTTCTCAGGTAGATAGAAGTAATATCCTTTAGTCTCTTTAGGATATCCCACAAAGTAACCCTTTTTACCTTTGGATTCCAACTTGTCGGTAAGCATCATTTTCACAATCACGGGGCAACCCCATGTTAGATATGTGTAAAAGTTGGCTTCTTGCCACACCATGGTTCATATGGTGTATGCTCAATCGATTTAGATGGAATCCTATTCAGAATGTAAATTGAGGTTTGTAACGCGTATCCCCATAAGAATGTCGGAAGAGAGGAAAAACTCATCATGGACCTCACCATGTCTAACAAGGTTCGATTTCTCCTCTCGAACACACCGTTCATCTGAGGTGTTCCGGGAGGAGTCCATTGTGACTGGATTTCATGTAACTTCAAGTAATCAACGAATTCATGGCTAAGGTATTCACCTCCTTGATCTGATCGAAGAGTCTTAATACTCTTACCAAGTTGCTTCTCTACTTCAGCCTTAAACTCTTTGAATTTCTCAAAAGATTCGGATTTGTGTTTCATAAGATACATGTATCCGTATCTTGAGAAATTATCAGTAAAAGTGATGAAGTATCCGAAGTGACCCCTAGCTAGAGTGGGCAATGGTCCACAAACATCGTTGTAGATCAACTCAAGAACTTCTTTGGCATGCACCCCTTTCCCAGATAAGGGTATGTTGATCATCTTGCCCATGAGATAAGATTCACAATCTCCATAAGACTCACAGTCGAATGGGGTTAAGTAGTCTAACTTTCTTAACCTTGCAATTCTTTTCTCGTTTACATGATCAAGTTCTACAATGCCATAAGTAAGTCGGGTTTTCATGATTACTAAGTTTAAGTCTTTTATTTTGTATATAAAGAACATCATATCCATAATGCAACAAATACATGTTGCGAGTAATAGAAAGAACTTAGATGACAATCATTAAGTTCTAATCTAAAACCAAGGGGTAAGTCCAACATAAGTCCCCACACGTTCAGTCAGCAACTCTTGCTTCATTTCCACGTGTAAGACGACTTCACCCGCGCTAACTGTCCTATGACCTATGAGCCCTTTCACATTAGTGCAAATGTGAAAGCCAAATCCAGTATCCAATACCAAACAGTTAGCACTATTAGTGGTAGAAGCACCTAGTGCCTTCTTTTCAGCAACCAAAACCTTACAGTCCTTCTTCTGGTGCCCTCTTCTACTTACAGTAGAGGCACACATCTTTGTTTACCCGCTCCTTCTTTTGAACACCATCTTAATGATAGTGAACTCAAAAGTCTTGAGCACGTTGTGAAGTTCAGGCATGGTCGCATCCGTCTTATTCATATTGTAGTTCACAATGAAGCTAAAATATGAATACGGGAGCAACTGGAGGATAGCATAGATGAAAACGTTGGTATTTTAGCTCAAAGCCTAAATTACCAAGTTTATCAATTAGGCCTATCATCTTAAGCACATGAGATGAAATTTTTCCTTCCTTAGCTAACCGGCATCTGAACAGATCTCTCATCACTTCATAAATCTCAGAATAAGATTCAGAATCAAAGAGATCCTTCAGATGTTGGAGCATGTAGAAGAGATCCATTTTTTCACGTTGCCTATGTATATTGGGAGTCATGTCGAGTAACATCACACACTAAGCATGGGAAGCATCCTCTTGATGCTTCTTCTGAGCTGCTACGTCAAACGTGGCTGTCTCAGAGTACCAGCTTTAAGGTTAACTGGGATATATTTATCCAACACGTACTCAATCTTTTCTTGCCTTAGCATCAAACACATGTTTCGGTGCCAGTCCAGAAAATTTGGCCTAGCCAATTTAGTTTGTTTCCAAAACACATCTCAATAACTGTTATACATTTCAACTAACCAATAGAACTAAAATAAACGGGAATTAAACACATAATTCCTATGATCAATATTCAGCAATCAAAATAAACATGGCCTTTATTTTGTGTTTATTTTGTTTCCATTATTTTCACATATTCAACGACCTCATCGGAAGAATACGAATTTATATCTAATATAAATTATAATGGACTAGGATCCACATTCCTACTATCATAATCCCAGTGTGGGCTGATCATTACAATAGCATAACTGGTAGGTCTCCAAACTAATTGCAAAACTGCAATTCCTAGTTTGTCAAACCTAGTTCGACTGATGTCACTTACCCTTTATTCCCCGTGAGGGCTAGCGAAATAAAGTTAAGTTGGTTTACAACCATCAAGTGGCGACATTACATGTCCCTATAAAATTCCCGTTAGATGTAGATCCGAGCAAAAGGCGAGGGTCTTTAAGTACTCATTGGAACGAAATCTCCGGTTTACTTTTAATTTTGATGGAAAACATCTTATCAAATTAATGAGGAAACCATATTTTAGTGAGGAACGTTTTAAAGGCAGGGTATTAATTGCTTAATCGAGATCCAACATGTTAATCTACATCACGTTTGAGCAATTATTGGGTGCCGCTTACCCAAACATGATTTACACGGACTAACACTTATATAAGCGCCGTCTACCCAAACAATAATACGGTCCGACAAGTATTGGGTGCCACCTACCCAAACAGTTATAATGCGGACTGTAAAATGGGTTAACTAATTTAAAACGATTAAACAAGTTAACAGTGGGTTTTAATAAATCCTTTTGAAAATGAGCTTTAAGTCCAATTTAAAGTTTCAGTTTTAAGATTATTAAAATACAATTAATCAAATTAATTGTTTATTAGTCCAACCAATTTTAATTTAGAAATTTAAATTTAATTAAAATTCCAAAGTCATTAAAATATTTGTTTTATTTCGGGGGCTAGGTGCAATTTCTAAAATTGCACGGGAGGGCCTGTTTCAAATCAAATTTGCAAAACAGCCCTCCTAGATCATCACCCATACCGAATCGAATCCAATCCGACAATCCAAACACCCAAATCAACCAAATTTCAGAAATTCTTATCAATTTCATCAAAAAATAATCCAATTAATTCATTGTGCAATCGAACCCAATCAAAAATCAAACAAAAAAAAATTACAGATTCATGTTCGAAGCAAATGGGACGAAAATGAAAGAACCATGGCTCACGATGACGGCAATCGAGCTGACCTGAGTCGCCATCGTCATGCGCAGCATGCGGGTGACTCACGGTTGTGACCGAATTGGGAAGGAGGCGCGCGCAGAGCCGCGGCCCCTTTGGTCATACCTGGTTCGAAACAAGTCTGATTGGAGAAGACGAGCGAAGCAACGGCGCGCCGCCACTGAGTTGTTTCGATTCCGGTGGTGCACCGCCATGGAGACCACCGAGACAGACATGTCGTCCAAGTCCCGATGGAGTCTAGGTGCACCGCCGTGTATAGATACGGAGTCAAGGTGGAGGAGAATCGCGACAGAGGGCGGCGAATCGCGACGGGAAGCAGGGAATCGTGACGGGAGCGGTGCATCGTGACGGAAGACTTTGCATCGCAATGGAACGTGATGAGCCACGCCGCGGGCTCCCGCACGCATCGTGAGGCACGGCGCCCAGCGACGCGGCGTAGCGCCGCCGGCTGTGGGCTATGAGTTGCAGCGGCGAAAACCCCAATTGGGGTTAACCCTAATTTGGGTTGAAGATGAATGGGGATAATACCCAGAAAGTCAAACAAATGCAAAGGGGTGCGGTAATTCCAAAGAACCGTGCCCCATGGTTTTTTTTTTTTAAAAATCTTATTTAATTTTAATTTAAAACCAAAAAGCAATTATATAAAAGTGCCTGAAGCTCTGATACCACTGTTGGAATTTAGAGGCACGTAATACATGCGTAGCGGAAAAAAAAAGTTCACCAACAACGAAAAATTAATTGCATAATTAAATACGAGTAAATGTAAACAGAATTCTTACAGTAATTCGTATACCGTTTTCTCTACTATGGTATCCACGTAATCCCCAATTACGGACTTACACAAATTTGCCAGCGTTGAATCCCGATATGAATTTACTAGAAAAATTCTAACTCTAGATCTTATGGAGAAAATATGAATTAACATTGTTTGTAAATTCCCAAGAGCTTGTATATATAGGGAGGCCCAGCTTAAATTTTAAGCTAGCCTGGTTGGGAAATAAAATCCCCAATCTTTATTTTAAATAAATCTCTACGATTTATTTTCTATATATAAAATCTCTACGAATTTAATTTCCATGTATATCAAATCTCTACGGGTTTGATTCCATATATTAAATCCTACAGATTTAATTTCCATGTATATCAAATCTCTACAGATTTGATTCCATATATATTAAATCCTATAATAATATACCAAATATTACTATTGGGAATTCCTATTTAATTAAATCCAATTCAATTAAAAAATAATAATAATTAATTCCAAATTAATCTATTATTAATTAATTCTCCATAAATTAAATATTAAATCCAATTTAACATTTAATCAACCAACTATAATCCGTAAAAGGGAACTACTTGTTGTGTGAATCATAGGCCCTCATATATTGAGCGATTAGTCAAACTAACGGTCTTAATTGAACCCTAGATAATAAATCAGACATTCTCAATATAGGAGGTACGTTGCGAGAAACGTGCAACTACCTGTAACTGAAATATGGGCTATTACGATTTCCTCCTTTCATTCGCGAATACTCGATTAAGTCTTGAACATGATGAAGAGTCTATTCAAATAACTTAATCAATTTATCTCTAATCACTAATTGATCATGTATGTCACACTTAGCCACAAAGTCTAAGTTGACGTGCATCGGCCGATGACTTAGATCCAATTATGACGAGAAGATGAGTATTCTCTCTAAATCCACTTTGAGGAACGAATCCTTTTCTTGGCTCAACAACCACGCACATGCACTTCGTTATGAACCCAATCCAAGCCATATCTACCCATGGAAGGGTGCAAGCGTCGATCATGGTCAAAGTTCATCATCCCACACATGTCGTGCTTATTGACCTCAAGTCAAAGGAGTATCGCATCGCTCCCACTAACCGAGACACACCATAGACACATATAGTGGAACTACATCAAACAGTTTCTCGGATGGGTATACCAATACGCTCTAAGGTATTTGTGCATCCATCATGAGATACCTAGTATCTCGTAGTAAGTGAGATCTTACTACACTCTCTAAGAGTATGATGCAGATCGCACACCAATCTCCATTGCATCATCAATATCCCATTCTTGATGATCCTTGATCGGGGCTATTTGAGAATCATGCTTAAGTCATGTGAGTTCTCACAACCTCAATGAAAGTAATGACTCATTGGAACACTTGTATGAATAAATGCAAACAATCAAACATTATATTCAAACAAGTGTATTGTCATACATTAATATTAAGTGAACTATAATATTAAGTCAAACAGAATATCATCGAGTATTATGTCCTTACAATAGATTGTCTCTAGGACACTAACACTAACAATGACGCCCTTGCCCTTAGAGGTTCCGGCGTCGTGGATGGTCTTTTTGGCCAAGGGTTGTTCTCCCTCGCCATCAAAGAAAAGATGCTTCTTGTTGAGGACGGCATAACAGCCTTGGCGTCCTCAGGAGTTTGGACCAGATTCCACCAATCGGGTGAGCCCATCGAGGCTGCCCGATGAGTGTGGTGGGAGCTTTGAGATGCTTCGACACCATCACGGGCTTCAGTTTTGTTGAAGACCACAACATTCCCTTGATTGATCACCATTGTATGATTGGGTTCAGATTGGTGGGCTTTCACAAGAATTGGATTAATTCTTCAAGAAATGTCTTCCCACAGACGGCACCAATTGTTGTAATTGGTTTAAACTCGCCCAGTTTAACAATAATTTTGTGTTGTGTATGAACTAAAAGCAATCAATATACTAGAGAAGAATGCAAGTTTGATGACCCGGTTCGTCCTTTGAATCAGACTACGTCCGGGGGCGTCCAAGCCAGGTGTTTGTATGTAATATATTTGCCTAGAATGCTAAGGTTTTCAACCTTTACAAGTGTAGCCATTGAGGCCTATTTATACTATCATCCCTACTTTTTGAGCCGAAATTTACATTAGGAATAGATGCCCATGAACGGGCTACAATTCTGGAAACCGTTGATTCCGCCTTGACAGCTTAGAAGTCGCGTGCCTTAAATGTGCGCCAATCGTGGGACGGACCACGGGGGCGGATTTCGTGGCATGTCGGCCGCTATCTTTGATCATTCGAGTTGCACATTCAGGACTCATGTAGGTCGTGTCCGACTTGAGGATGCAAAATGTAAGTCGCGTTGCGACCTCCTGAGTCTTCGATCCCTAGTCGTTGGGCGACCTGCCATTTCAGCGTCCTGAGAGAGTTTTATCCGGAATGGGCAGGTCGGTCCCGCTGTCGTCCTACAGAGGCCGCTCCCTGCCAGTCTTCGCTGAACTATTTGTTATCCTCATGGCGAAGTAGGAGGTCGGAATTATTCCTGCTACAACAAAGATGAAGATGAATATACGAAAATAAGGGTATATTAATAATTTTTAAAGCATGTTTTTCTGAAATTGAAATGGAAAGAATGGAAGAAAAATAGAAGAAAAGGGCGGATGTAAGAAAGAAGGAAATAAGAAGAAGAAAATGATTGAAATGACCGGTGTTTTTTTTGTTTGCAGAGAGAGAGAGAGAGAGTGAAGGGTATCATAGTCTTTTTATAACTTATTTTGGACTTGATAGTATTTAATAGCTATGGTTGGACCTATTAGTAACATAACCCTATCAAATGGAGTGGAAAGTCGTTCTCTCAAAAGATATTTCTTCCAAGCATCTTTCCACGATTTGTCTCCCCATTAATTTGCACTATTTTTTATTTTATTTTTTACTGGCGTGCACTATGTTTTCTTCCCTTTTATATTGCAAGTTGCAGTTTTCTATGGTCTTCTTTTATGATCACAACGAAAAGCAAGATGCTTAAATTATAAAAATTTGTTCTGTTTAACTCGATCACCCCCAATACAAAGAGTACATTCCTGAGATTTGATTAAGGTCGGCCCTTCTGAGGCCAACAAAGATTCAGATCCAAAAATATTTCATATTTTTAGGGATTAATTTCTTTAATATAAGATATATATTATAAATATATTAAATAAACTAACTATAAATAATGATGTTGTACCATGGAATAATCCTACTCGGTGAGGAGATCGGGTAGAGCGAATTTGGTAGGAATCGGGAGGCTGTGGAGTGACTTCCTCAAAGATAAAGAAGGTCGCACAGGGACTTAGAGGCTGAAGGAGGTCGCAAAGCGACCTAGAAGGAACAAGAAGGTCGCATTCGTCCTTGGGAAAGACCACAAGTCGGAAGCGACCTCAGACGGCTATTTATAGCAAAGATACGGATAACTGAGCGCGCGGATATCGCGGGGTAAGCAAGGCAAGTGTATCTAGATGTGGAAACCACGGGATTAACCGATAAAACCCTAGCTCTGGCGGCTGGGTGCTTGGCAAGCCCATTGAAGGAAGCCCACGGAGGAGTGTACCCTAATTTCTGCTCTATAAATGCAACTTGTATCACTCATTGTAAAAGGATGAAATCTTAGTACTCTTAGGCAGAAAATATAATAAAATACTCCTGGCTTGGGCGCCCCCAGACATAGTCTTCTTCAAAAGGCGAACTGGGTAACCAAATCTGCGTATATTTCCTATGTGTTCTTGGTTACTTAATTTATCCCATTCAATAATATCACGTTGCCCTAGACGTAAAATCTAGGTCACAACATTGGCGCCGTCTGTGGGAAACACAACCTGTCTATTTGTTGAAAAATCTGCAGAAAACCCAATCTTTGTCGATGGCGATCAATCAAGGTAACACTACCAGAAATGAGACAGACCACCGCGATGGTGTCGAGGCCTCCGAGAGCACACAACGATCTTACCCCATCATTCTGGAGGACACCCCCAACTGGTGGAATCTCGTCCAAATGCTGGAGGACACGAAGGCCGTACTGGCCGTCCTTCTTAAGAAACGTCTCGCTTTCGATGGCGAGGACGAACAACCGCCAGCTAAGAAAGCGGCACCCAACCCGGGGACATCCAAGGGCAAGAACGCCCTTATCGAGAAAGGGCATTCCACCAGCCAACTAGCGTACGATCCGGTGAAACACGCCATCATTCGGAACCGCATGCTCCTAGAAAGGCCGGCCAGATTCGGGCAACGTGTTCGACCAACTGGGAAGGCAAGAGGCCCAGAAGGCCCTGATAGCCGTCGAGGACGAGGCACAATCGCAGCCCCATCATGTCGACCAGATGGAGCGAGACCTGGTCATGGCTCTAAACTTGCACCACGATGAGCTACCGAGAGGGTCGGCAATTCACCAAGGCGATCCACGAACGGCCTTCCCCCCCAAAGATCTCCGCGACGTCAAACTTGATGCGCTGGCCAGGACAGTCCAGCGACTTCTCGAGCGAGCTGAAAACCAAGGCAGCCCGACGGGGGCAGACCATAAACTTATCGTCCCAGACTCCCCCCTCGGGACCACCGTCACTTTGGCACCCACCCAGCGAAAAATCAACACGGCGGCCTTAGATCGCTACAATGGAAGCACGGACCCAAGGGTCCACGTGGCCAAGTATAAATCCTACATGGCCTCCATGGGCACGACGGATGTCACGAAGTGCCGTCTATCTCCCTAACTTTGAGCGACCAGGCCCACCAATGGTTCACCTCGCTGCCACCTTTCTCAGTGGAAACTTTCGAGCAGCTCGCCAGGCTATTTCTGACCCATTTCACAGCCTTGGCGCCGCGACCTGCAACTAGACAGCGACTCATGAACACCCAACAGGGCGACAATGAGTCTGATCGATCCTACATCGAAAGTATCGACAAGCTCATACTCTAAGGGGATCCAATCGGGGATGAGGCCAAAGTGCTCGGGGCTGTCTCTGGTCTCAAGAAAGGAACCAAGCTGTGGCGGCGGATGACCACTGAATACCCGATCAGTTATAACGACTTTTGGAGGTGAGCTAGCGACCTCATCCACGCCTCAGAGCTTATGGAATCAAGACTTTCCGAAGGAAATGAGGTTGCCGACTCAAAGCAAAGCTCCAAGAAAACCGGCAGTCATTACAAGGCACCCGGCAGCTTCAAACCCTTTGAAAAAAATATCCCGGTCAAGTTGATGGAGGTGCTTGGCATGACGCCCGGGCACATATACAATCAGATCAGGGACCGAGAGCTGCTTCTCCCACCTCGGCCGATCAAGAACAAGGGGAAGGCAAACCCCAACAAGTACTGCCACTTCCATGATCAAACTAGACAATATACCAGCGAGTGCAAGGATCTACTCCCCCATCTTTGGAGGCTATACGAGGATGGATTACTGGACGAGTTTATCAAGCGACCTCAGAAGAATCAGGATCGAGCTCAGAGAGGTTGCCAACAAGAAAACCCACAGGAAGAGCCGGCTCTGAGGGATGCCGGCCAGGGTGAACGGTCAGTACCACCCATGCCAGAAGGGGCGAGAGGTCGCGTGATACATACCTTGTCCCCACTAGGGACGGTAGGGGGACTTTCATCAACCGGCTCATCCAAAAGGCGGCTGAAGGCAGAGATAAGAGAGATAGAAAATGCCAGGAAGATGGTGCTACCCGTCTTCACAATAGGAGAAGAGACTAGCACGATCGAGTTCGGCGAGAAGGACAAGGCCGGGGTAGTCTACCCCAACGTCGACCCACTGGTGATCAGAGCCAACATGGGCACCACCGTATGTCGCTTGCTAGTGGATGGAGGGGCTTTCTGCAACATACTTTTCAAGAAGACCCTGGACCAGCTCGGAGATTACGACGCATACATCACTCCATGCAACCATGTCGTGAAAGGCTTCGGGGACGCGACCGTGAAGCCGATAGGAATGATCCGACTTGCCGTAGAATTAGTCTCTACTCTAAATGAAAAAATTAGGGCCACTAGGCTTCTAGATTTTTAGTTGTCGACCTCCCAAGCTCCTATAATGGATTCTTCGGGAGGCCATTTGAACATGAATTTGAGGTTGCGTCCTCGACTTTTTATTTCTGTGTAAAGTTTCCCACCAAGAGTGGGCAGGTCGGTACCGCCAAAGGTAACCAAGTTGATGCAAGGCGTTGTTTGATTTATTCCTCATCTTGTTTAAATTCCGCACCAATATCTAGCAAACAAATACTTGTAATAGATAGCAAAAAGCAGTGTAAAATTTTAAATAACAAAACGAGCAGGAAGAGAAGTCGCGACGACCTCGATCCAAGGATGGGGCCCGAACCAGAAGAATTTCTGCTCGAAGCAGAAATAGATGACCCACGACAGATTACCCCAAGGGCCATCCCGAGGGAAGACCTCGAGAAAGCCAAAGTGGACCCAGCCCGACCAGATCTTGAAGTAATCATAGGCTCAAGAATGCCGGACGACCTGAAGGGGGAAGTCATCGACTTTCTCAAAAATAACTTAGACGTCTTCGCTTGGTCGCACAAGGATATGGTGGGGATCGACCCGGAAGTCGCATGCCATAAGCTGTTCATAGACCCAGCTCGAAAATTGATAGCTCAGAAGAGGCAAAAGTTCGGCCCCGAAAAGTACGCAGCATTAGCCGAGGAGGTAAAAAAGTTACTGGACAACGACTTGATCACGCAAGCCGATCAACCCCAGTGGGTGGCCAACGCCGTGTTAGTAAAAAAATCCAATGGGACTTGCTGGTTGTGCATCGACTTCACAGATCTCAACGGCGCTTGTCCAAAAGATTTTTTTCCGATGACCCACATCGACCACTTGATAGACAACACTGCGGGACACGAGATAATGTCCTTCATGGATGCCTTTGCAGGCTATCACCAGATAGCCATGTACGAACCTGACCGGCAGCATACCTCGTTCTTGACCGAAAAGAATATCTATTGTTGGAAGAGGATGCCCTTCGGCTAGAAAAATGCAGGGGCAACATACCAGAGGCTGGTCAACCGCATGTTCACCGACCTCATTGGGAAGTCGGTGGAAGTTTACGTAGATGAGATAGTCGTCAAAAGTCTGAAGTCAGAGGACCACCTGACACACTTGGCCCGAACTTTCGACATCCTGAGGAAGTTCAACATGCGATTGAACCCCAAGAAATACAATTTCGGGGTCGAATCGGGAAAATTCCTGGGGCACCTAGTGAGTAAGCGGGGAATAGAGGCGAAACCCCTCCAAGGTCAAAGCCATATTGGACATGGGAGCACCTCGAAACGTAAAGGAAGTACAGAAACTCACGGGATGCCTAGCCGCCTTGAACCGCTTCATCTCCCGAATGGGGGACAAATGTAAGCCACTATTCGACACCATCCAGAAAAAGTCAAAGTTTGAATGGACACACGAAAGCCAGGAAGCTTTGGACAAAATCAAGGCTTACTTGGCGGATGTAAGCATTCTGTCAAAATCGGTTCCGGGGGAGAAACTTTTCCTATACCTCACGACTTCCGAGACAGCTTTGAGTGCGGTACTCGTCCGAGTGGAGGACAGGAACGAATTCCCAATCGACTTCATCAGCCAGACATTGAACGAAACCGAACAGCGATATCCGGCCCTGGAAAAACTGGCATATGCGCTAGTCATGAGCGTAAGGAAACTAAGGTCATACTTCTTCGACCATCAAGTCGAGGTACTTACCTCCACACCCCTAAGGAACATCTTACATCGACCAGATACATCAGGGCGATGCCTCAAATGGGCAATCGAGGTTGGACAATACGGGGTAACTTACGCACCCCGACCTGCAATCAAAGCCCAGGCTTTAGCTGATTTCATCGTGGAACTCACCTTCCCATCAGAAGCCGGGTGTTCAAATGGTCCACCCTAGGAGTTATTCGTTGACGGATCAGCAACCTCCCATAAGTCGGGGGCCGGTATAGTTTTGACCAGCCCGAAAGGGACCTCGTTTCAAAACGCCATCACTTTCGACTTCCCCGCAACAAATAATGAGGCTGAATATGAAGCGCTCATCAGCGGCCTAGAAATGTCAACAGCAATGGGTGTCAAGAGATTGCAAGTTCACACAGATTCCCAGCTCGTAGCCTGCCAGGTCTCAGGGGAATATGAGGTAAGAGACGACCGAATGGCAGCTTACCAAGAGTTGGTGAAAATATTATGTCAGAAGTTCAACCAAATCCATGTCAAGATGATCCCAAGGGAACAAAACTCGTGAGCCGATGCATTAGCTCGACTAGAGAACTTCCGAAGGATCACCAGATGAAAGATGTCACCATCACGACATTAACCCATCCCTCCACCGCACACTTGAAGGTCGCAAACCTAGAAGCCCCAACACCGAACTGGATGACACCCATCATCGAATATTTGACAACAGGTCTCCTGCCAACAGACAGGGTCCAAGCTCAACAGCTACAATTGCGGGCAGCAAGATACACAATGATCCAAAACGAGTTGTAAAAGTATGGTTTCAGCATCCCCCTACTTCGGTGTGTCACACCCGAGCAAGGACAAGTGATTATATGCGAAATACACGAAGGGGTATGCGGAAACCACACCGGGGGAGAATCGGTGGCCCACAAGACCACAAGACAAGGGTACTTTTGGCCCACACTAAGGGCTGACGCCATCATCTTCGCCCGCAAGTGCCACAAGTGCCAAATCTATGCCCCTTCCATCAAGAGCGCACCGGAAGAACTCACAAGTATCCTCAGCCCCTGGCCATTTGCAAAGTGGGGGATAGACATCATTGGCCCACTCCCAACAGTGCCAGGTTCGATCAAATACGCCCTGGTAGCGGTAGATTACTTCACAAAATGGGCCGAAGCTGAGGCACTGGCGACCATAGATCAGAACCAGGTCATCAAGTTTATATGGCGAAATATCATATGCAGATTCGGCTTACCACAAGCAATCATATCAGACAATGGTAAACAATTCGACGGCCTCAAGGTCGAAGCATTCTTCAAGAAATGGAAAATCATCAAGCTCTTCTCGACCCCATATCATCCGCAGTCAAACGGCCAGGTCGAGGCCGTGAACAAGATCATTAAACACACTCTCAAAAAGATTGAGGGAGCAAGGGAAGTGGGCTAGCGAGCTCCCGGATGTTTTTGGGCCTATAGAACGACCTGCGCAGAATTCAACAGAGAAACCCCCTACTCAAGCCTTTCTATAAGTTGGATTCGACCAAACGATGAGAGCCCATTTGAGAAACCTTGAATTTGAGGCCAACATAAGAAACATAAAGGTACAAACCTGAGAAGACTATAACTCTTTTATTTGACACTTTAGAGAAGGAGACCTGGTGCTCAAGAAGTTGAATCGAAAGGAACCCCTTAATTGGGAGGGTCCATTCAAGATCTCGAAAATCTTACATAATGGAGCGTCTGAGTTTCGAACAAATTTAGATGGCACCAAGGCTCAATACCCATGGAATGCAATACACTTGAGGAAATATTATGAAAATTACATTCTTGTAATCGTTATTTAGTAATTATTTATTAATAATGTTTTTCCTTTATCTCAAAAATTCTTAAAACCTAAAGGGATTTTAAAGAAAACAAATAACGACTTTTCGACATACCGAGGGGAGGATCGACACCCCATGAGGGGCAACCTCCCCGAACTTTATAAGATGATCTGAAAAAATGAAGTCCAAACAATAATACTTAATATGGATAAGATGACATGGACAAATAGACAACAAGTCGCATAAGGAAAAAGTCAACACATTTTAAATTTCATTTACATTGATAAAGTGGGGGCGAAAGGCGAGGAAAAAGCAAGCCCAAGGCGGACATCAAAATGATAAACAAAGAAGGTCAGAGCCGATGGGGCCCTACCAAACCACCAACCGACCCTCCACATTCCCTTCCCGAATCTTAAGGGGACTCGAGCCAACCCGACTCAAATACCCAGGACAATCCGGGAGGGATGACCCATGTCTTCTGTGTCCTTCATCTCCGGAGGACGGAAAGAGGGGTTACCCTTCATCTCGAAGGGGCCATCAGGAAGACGTGAGCCATCTCAAAGTTGGCATTAAGAAAGAAAGTGGACCCTCGCCCTCTACCTCGGCAGGCCGGATCTTGAAGAGTTGGAATCATAGGCTCAACAATGCAACCCGGGACGACAACTCGGCCTCGAAGGGGAAGTCTTCTCATCGACTTTCTCAAAAATAACTTAGACGTGTTTGTGTCCATCCGGGTTAGATTTTGTAGTCCCTCCTAGATAGGATATGGATATGACAATGTGCCTCGACCTAAAAGCTTAGGGCCTCGCGAATGCCATAAGTAAGCTCCGCTCATAGTTAATAATAAAAATAAAATTGAGGAAGATTCATAGTCGAGAACTTAGGCGACAAGTTCGAGCGCGTCCTAAAAGCGGAGGTGGGTTGCGAAGAGGACAAAGCTGCGACCTCGGCCTCTGGGTGACCTCTTCCCGCCGCCCTCTTAAGGAGGTAAAAATTACCGATTCAGGATGGAGCCGAGCTCAGGACGGTGGCCATGACATGCTTCATCTGGCCCAGCACCGATTTCTTCCTTGAGGCCATGATCGCTGTGGAGGGCGAAAAACCCGGGAGTGACGCCAAAGGTGTCGACAAAAACCAAAAACAAAAGTATGAGAATCAAGGCAAAAAAAATCACAAGGGATGTTTGGGGTGGGGATAAGTCGGCCTTTAACCGATCGAGCTCGGAGTTGAGGGTGTTGACGTCGAGGAGGCTCGGGGCAGTGTCACGAACGGTCCTGAATGCCTCTTGAAAATCCCATAACAGGTCGGAGGTCGAGGGCGCGAACACTGCAAAAGAAAAGGAGAATTAGATCAGTACGACCTCAGAAATATGAAGATAAAGTTTTACCATGTTCGACTCGGCGCCCATAGTCTGTTGGAACCCAGATGGGCAATGTACTCGAAGGGTCCGTTGACTCCCAAGCTCTGAGGCGAACCACCAACGATCTGTGACTTTGGAATACCACTCCACGAGCTCCAGATAATGACGGCATCATGAAAAGATGCGACATCACATAAGCAACCTCGGCCGAGGGTTTCAAGATCGGTGTAGCCAGCCAAACCCTAACGGTCATCCGAGAGTATGTATAGCCATGTCTGGCAAGGCTCTAATTCAAGCCTTGATAAGTGGGGGAGACCGGTTCTGAAAGAAAGTGAATCTCCGCCTCCATCGTGTGTTCGTTGATCATTGTTGCACAGAGGTGGCTGATGCTCTCTTTGGAGGTCTCCCAATAAAAATGCACATCGCTGGGCACTTTGTACAACCGGCGGAGGGAGCACACGTGCCGATTAGACAGAGTCGACTTGTCTCAGGGGCGGTCAGGCCGTATACTGTTCACCCGAACCGACCGCAAAGTCATATAGGGGCCTGGGAATAGGTGTGGTAGTCGTATGTTGATTGGGGAAGTTTACGTAGGGCGAAATGTGCCAATGTATAACGGAGGGAGATGGGTGATGTCCTCCAATTCCTGAAGAAACCACTCGTCCATGCCCTCGGTGTCATGGACAACACGCCGGATTCTGGACGAGGACCGCCCCTTGGCCAAGGAACGAGACTTTATCGACATTGTCCTCTTCCGAGGAGGAAGAGTTGGGAACGAGGCAAGGGGTGATTGAACCCCATAGAAGAAGAGTGGAAAAGAGTGGGATTACTGAATGAATTTGAGTCTCATGGGAAAGGTAGAAGCGAAAAAAGCTAGAAAATTCTGGGGCGTGTAGCCCTAGCTCTTTTTATAGAACTAAACGGGGGTCAAAATGCAATAAAGATATAATTCAGACCCTCTCAAAGAAACAAAGTCGCGCAGGTCGCACGTAACCTACACCGCGTTCACCGATTAGAGAGGCCTGCGGCGCATGGCCTCATCCGCCTATTGGGAAATTGGGGTGCCCGGATCTATTCGAGGTGATTATTTAAATACATATTTAAATTAAACAGTTAATTACTAACATGAATTAATCCTAAAACAATTCAACATAATAATAAACAACATGCGTACACATAATTCACGTAAATCCTAAACATGTGGAACTAGGAGTTACGGAATTACTAACCTCTTGAAGAATCAATCGGATGAATCAACCCAAGAGCCTTCCCAAATATATCCCCAAAGTCCACGAACGCTATCCGGTGGGAAGATTTCAACGAACGATCTTAATGGGAGAGAAATTAAATATTTTGCTACCACCTTTGTGGATTTCTAATATTTCTGTAGGTCCTTAACGGGTTAAGTGAAAAAGTCTAAGGGAGAGGGGTGAATAGACGAAAAAAAACGTCATGGTCGGTGTGAGAGCAGATGCTTTGATCGAGTCGAGTGAATCGGTTTAGTCGATAACCAACTTCTTGAACGCCTTAAACGGTCGATTCGGTAACTATCGATTAAGCGACAAAAGGAAGCAAAGTTTTACCGTGTGAAAAACCGGTTTGTATAAATCGATTCCAAGTTTTATCTTTTTAATCGGATACGAAATTTAGTCCGTCGGATCGAAGCTTGGTGTTATCTCGATCTTAACTTAGAATGTATGCGCTTTTTTAAGATTATGCGATGAGAGAGCGGTTAATCAAAGCAAATAAAGGCACACAAGATTTATAGTGGTTCGGACAAACCGGTCCTCGTCCACTCTTCCCTTTCACAAGGGCACCAACTTAACCGACTTAACCGATGGACTTAGTTTAGTGTGTTAGTCCAACACAAGACACCAACAGATGTTTTAAGAGTTCTCACTCAACCGATCCCGTAAATCGAAGATTAGAAACCCTAGATGAAATCTTGCTAAACAACTTATCCTAACTTGGGGTTTGGGTAAGATTGTTGAGGTTCCAACTATGAAATCTTTCCTTGCGCCAAGCGCCTAAAAGCTAGATGAAAAGATTTCTTGCTAAGAACTTATGGGATGAACACAATATAAAATAAGCTTGTTGTTGTGTTCTTCGTATGGAAATCGACTATAGTTTGAGCTTCTTGATTATGTTGTTTGTCCAAGCATTTTCCGTGTTTCACTCGAAGTGTGATCCCATATTTATAGACCTTGAGATCAAAGAGCCGTTGGAGAGCAATTTGAATCTCGCTATTTTAAATGAACTTGCGGGCTTGATGTGGCGTCTTGAGAAGGCGGCATGGCGAAAAGCGTGAATGTGTATTTTATAGCCGTTTGAGAGAGCAACATCGAATCCATGAGTATCGGCTCTGTTCATACGTGTCTCTTCCTTATTGGATGGAAGCCTTGCTGCGCATGTTGTTCCTCCAACTAAGGTTGGTATTCTTCTTGTTTAGATCGCAGGGCGTATGATAAGATGAAACATCGGTTTTCATCTTATGGTGACTCGATCCCGAACCTCGATCTACCGATAGAGTCAAATGGGCTGTTGACTTAGCTTCAACCGGGGACTCTACCGATGTAGGTCTTCCGGTCTTATCTTGGAAGTCATCTTCTTCTAGTATTCGAGGTTTGAGCTTCATGACTTACTGAGTTATCGACTAGATCGATTCGATCCGATCTTAGTTCGTTTGACTGTCGGATATCGCCTTTCTTCCGATTCTTCAGAATCGACCTATACATATTGAGTTCCCCTCAATATGTGACCTATCTATTACATCAGTTTTCTATACAATCATTATCGGTCTCCTATCGCATAATGTAAAATAATAACAGTCCGATTGGTCCTATTACATGTGTTTTTGGAACTTTCATCAAAACTATAAATTTCCCAACAATTTCCCTTTTTGATGAAACCAAAAACACGAGAAACCAAGCAGGTTGATAAGTATAGAAACGATTTAAAGAGCAATGTCGGAAGACAAAGAGATTTTGTCTTGGGATCGGAAAAATAAACTTTTCATTAGATATGATGATTACATGTTACATCGGAAAAGTTTTGAATATAAAAGCGGTGATTGCAGACGTCTTTCGATTCTTCACTCCTTGGGCTTGTATCCTTCGGCATTTCTCTTTGGTCTTGTGGAACGTTGAAAATCGATAGAGTTTCCATTTGACATCCTTTATGGACTTGATGTTATATGCGATTTGCTCAAGATGTCAAAGTAGAAAAATCTGTCAAATGAGCCATCTGCCTTCTTTTGAGTATATTATGAGATCATACTCTTTAGAGATATCTTTACATTTATAAGCTTGGCCTCATTTTCCGGATAGAAAGTCCGGATATTTATTACAGTAACGGTTGAGGAACTCATCATCCGGTGATTCTTCTTTTGGAACAAGATCAGGACAAAGGCATCGAAGCCATTCACTTCGATCTTATTCCATTCCTCAAACCTCTTAGCGTGTCGCAGTTTTTGGTATGATCGCCGATTTCTTGCCGGCAACCGAGGTTAAATTTTCCAAACCAATCCTTTCTTAGCCCTTGATTTGAACTTGTTTCAACCCTTCGCTTGTGCCCATCCTTCTTTCTTCTTGGTCATCCGCTCTTTGGACAATCTTTTTAGCTCCTTATCACCAGATGTCGACTAGGTGTCTTCGGTGACTTTCTGGTGCGAGTAATCGGTCAGATTTTGATGTCCCAAAGACCCAAGAAAGACCTTTCTTGCAATTGAGCTTTGTCCATGGGCCTTATCTTTCGATGTGTCGGTTGGTTTCTCAGATCCTTCCCCTTTTTGGTTTGATCAAAAAGCGATTGAGTGGGAAGTCGAGACCCAAAGTTGGTGATAATGCCCGATTTAGATCATTAGCGAGATAAACACAAGTTTGAGTTTGTTAGATTACGAGCAGGTTATGTAATCACTCTGTCTTGGCGATTTCCATTGTAGCAGAGAGTGTCCAAATCATTTTGTCAAATTTCTCTTCGATAACTCGAGCCTTTTTCTCAAATGGCGAGAAAAAGAAGATTGATTTTTATCCACTGTTTACTTGTCATCAAGCGATTTTTGTAAAATGCACATGGTGGTCATGGATTGGGAGGCGATCTCGATTGCTTCGATTTGTTTGAGACTAATTTGTCTCTCGATCGATTAGCACTCCCTCAATCTCTTCTTTTCGGGGAGATCTTTGAGACAAGATTTGATCTCAAAAGTTGATCGATGGTGATTTGAGATGTAGGAATTGGATCCATCACTTGATCGAGTTCGGGTTGTTTTGTGCCTCCGGTGGTTGGTCGTGAACGCAAAAACACAGTTCCACTTTCATCCAGCGACTCTCTGCATTCTCCATTTCGCCGTCATTCTTTGGAGCTTCTTGAGCGATCTCCATTTTTTTCTTCTTAAGCAATTCCAACTTCCGTGGATCGAGCTTTCACAGATTTATCGGATATTAGCTCACGTTTGGTGATCCCACTTTGGCGGACTTCCTCATATCGAAGTCAAAATCTGGAACTCATCCGCACCACCCATCCATTCAACAAGTAAAATAAGATCCGAGAAGCTTTTTAAATCGAGATCTCTCCGGTGAGGATCTCCATGACTTCTTCTCTTATAGCGGGATGGGCGACCATTGTGGATCGCCTCATCAATCTCTCGTTCAATTCTTAGTCCGACCATTTTTCGGTGATGGTCTTTGTTGATCTGGATCGTGAATTATCGTCATTGGATGAGATGTGGAAGCTTCCGGTTGTGCTTGAGTCGGCGGAAGTTATGCGATTGGTTCGACCTGCAGTGGATTTCTGCCAGTAGTGGCGCTTATATCTGGGTTGGAGTTCATGAAGGGTGAACTAGCGGGAGAGACATGCTCGTGACCTTTAGTCCAGGCGGTGAAACTGAGGTTGAGGAGAAGTAGATTTATCATTTTTGTGCTTCTACCTCGGATCGTTTCGGGCGAGCCCCCTCGGGTTGAGAAGCTTGCTGTCGATTCAAGCAAATATGGCGCTCTATCTTCTTCGACTCATCTTCTAGTGCTAGAGTCATGGTAGCTTGCTTTGCTTTCTTTGGCCTCTTCTCCGGGCCTTCACCGTTTTCATTTTTTTTTACGTGGAGCAATGGTGTGGATGAGGCGGCTTCTTTGCTCTTTCCTTTCTTGATTTTGTTGGAGTGGGCTCCTTGTCATCGTCTGGTGGCCCATATATAATCGAAGTTGATGAAGGAAGGCATTGTAGGACTTGATCCATTTCGATTCCATCATTTGTCCTTCAATATAAGCGCAACCTTGTTGAGATTGTCGACTCTCTTTTTCGAAAAGAACGCTGGATTCATTGACTCCAAATTTTTCGTGTTCTTGGAGCAAAGATGGCTTTCTCAATTGATGCGAGCCCCATCAATTATTCTTTGCCATCTTTGTACATTTTGGTGATGTGAGAGCATCCGGGCTAAATGAGATTCCCACTCTGGAATGTCAAACAACGATCTGTACTTTCTTTTGAGCATTGGCCCGATGAATCCGCTTTTCGATGCCTCTCTTAAGAGCTCCTCTCGATTTCTTCGTCCTCATTCTCCCCTGTAGTGCGCGTGTGAGATTCGCCCTTTTAGTAAGGTGAGCAGGGGCAGTGATGTGCGCATTTGTCGATCGATTTCTTCTCCGTTGGATCGAGCGACATCGGTTCGTCTCTGGTTTTTTTTTGTATCCACACTCAAACCTCGCAAGAATTGTAGTCTTCATCTTTGCATCTTTGGATTGCAGTGAGCGAGCAATATGTTTCGATCCAACCTTCTTCTTGAATTTGTTCCACCTCCATGGATTGAGAATCCTCGGTGGTTCCAAATTGAGCGAACTTATCCTCAAAGGCCGTTGCGATTCGCATAGTTGCACATGATCTTTCCTAGTCCATGAGTGGCCATCTACTGGTGAGATAGACTCATTAAATTTGTGCATAATCAATATCAATATCATCTTTGCGGAAAACAAAAGGCGATGAAGCATAAATTCCGAAAAACAACTTTTGAAAACAAAGTTTTTAACGGAAAGAAAGATTCATCATTAAGCTTAAATGAAAATATTACCGATTCAAATTTTCAGGAGAAGATTTTGAACTCTAAGAAATCGTTTTTGAAACGCGTAGAAAATTTGAAGTTTTTTAAAGTGATAATAATGCAAGTTTGTGAAGCGCGAAAAAAAACTCGTAAGGTTTGATGAATCTTATATAGGCGGAGGGAACAATAAGACAAGATTTTGAAGATCAAACGTTTTGAAAAGATTATACGCTCCAGATTTAGCGGTTTTGATCGTAGGTCGAGAAAACGACGATAAAAAAAACTTTTGGATTTAAAAGCACGATCAAATAGCGGTTAATACATGTACCCCTTGCGTCGCATTAAATGATTTGCAAGAGCACACGTCCACAAGGATAGTGGGTGCAAGTAAAGGCAAATAATATCGATACGATCCGATAAATAAGTAAAGAACAAGAGAAAAGAGATCGTGTCACGGTTTGAAGATCTATTGTCAATGTTGATTCCACTTGTTGATCTTAATCACGCTTTAAGCCTTAAGAAATAACCGATCCTTTTTTGATCTTTTTCGGTTGCATCGATTTGTTGAAACTTCGCTTAGCCGATCTTTCCTGAATACGTCGATTTCCTTTTGATCTCCTTGATGGGTTGAAGTTCCCCTTCACTTGATATTTCGACATAGATCGATATATCTCGATTTATTGGAGTTTCAAGCTCGGTGATCTCTCTCATCCGATCATGCTTTCGTAAATAATCGATTTTGGTTGACCTCATCGATTCTTTTGATTAAGCCAATTCTTGGGATAAGTGTTACCGCCAAAACTTAGTCTTGAGTAGTAGCTTCTATTCCTAAGTAGGCGTGATTTGACATCGTAAATTTAAATGCTCAATCTCTTCGATATGTCAATCAACCGTAAATTTATCCAATTATCGATCGGCGTGATTTCTACACGCCGTCCTTTTGATGCAAATTTCTCGGATAGGCTTCTTGAAATGGAAATTGCATTTGCATCCTTGCTTGGCCTCTATAAATTGGACCAATGTTTTTACACAACATCACCCATTCACCATACTTATCTTCTTTGTAAGAATCATGTATCTTGGTGAACCCTTGTTTCGATTGGGACTTAAAAAACACTTTTACACCCTTTTATATGGTTTCACCTTCTCAAATCAACCCTTTGCATCCCTTATATTTTGTTTTCTTCATCATCTTCGATTTCACATACGATTCCGCAAAGCTTCTCTACCACCGCGGCGGACTTTATAAGGTAACCGAGAAGACACTTCTCCTAACCGTATGCACCTTGTGTGTCTATCTGGATGACGTAACGGAACCATCGGACTTAGTCGGTATAAAATGCAAAGACATGTGCCCATGAGATCCGACGACCAACTCTTTGGCACACGTGCTCCATTTAAAATTGGAGAGCCCTACTACTCTCCCTTTTTAGGGCTCCGGCTTAAGAATCCTATCAATGCCGCTCTCACTTCACTTGGAGAGTCCATCGGGTTCTTGGCATGGGATTACCTTTTCAAGCCCCTCACCCTGTTAAGTGGGGAAAAAAATGAGAGCGTCGATTTCATAAAATCTCTCTCTTTCCTTCTTTAACACTTAACCAATGAGTTTGGGTTTGGGTTTGGGTTTGGGTTTGGATGAAGGTTTAGGGTTATAGGTTTAGGATTTTGGTTAACATTTATGTCTTGACCTAAGGGTCTTCTTGTACTTGTAATTCGTAATGTAACCTCACCTTCGGGTTTTTATCAATGAAAAGTTCATTATTTCATCGTTGTGTAAATTCACCTTTCTTATACGATTGTTAGCTCTTAATCTCGAATCTTGCTTGTTGAATATCGCCTAAATCGAATCACAAAGAAATACTATAACCAAATTGATTTAATCGGATAATCCTTTAAACCGAGCATTTTCCTTTAATCGATAAACCTTGAATCGATCGGTTCCTTTTAAACCGATAGATTTTTAAATCGATAAACTAAAACCGATCGGTTCCTTTGGATCCGTAGCGTGTAAGTCCGACGATTTTTGCTTATCAGTCTCTTGAGATCGATTAAGATACCAAACTCAATCGATTTCTCTCGATCCGTTAGTCTCTTAACCAATTTAGTTTCGAGAACATTCCATCAAACATTTTGGTGACATTTCTCCAAGATCTAGAAGTCCTAGCTCGTTGCATAAATCTCTGAAATCGATCTCAAACTAGTGGCTTGGTTAGAATATCGCTTTATCGTATATCAAGATGAATCTTTTCCATTTCGATATTCTTCTTTTTCAACGTGATCTCTTATGAAGTGGTGTCGACATCCACATGCTTGCATCTTGTATGTAGAACCGGATTACGAGTGATTGCAATAGCACTATTATCGCTACCGCCAAGAATATAGGTACGTTCTTAGCTACAATGTTGTAATCCTCACCGCCGATCGAGCAGAGCGATTGGGGAACAAAGACTTTCCCGACCATATATTCTCGCTTGATTGTTGATGTCGCGAACCGATGTTCCGCTTTTTGAAAACCACGAGAGGGTTTTCTTCCTAAGAACCGACATGTTCCCGAGGTTGATTTTTCGTCGATCTTGCAACCTCCATAATCGTAATCGTAATACCCACTAAGCTCTAGATTATCATCGATGGGTAGAATAAACCAAGGTTTATTGTTCCTTCAGATACTTAAGAATCCGCTTAGTCGCTTTCTAGGTGGTGATCATTGGATTTGCTTTGAAATCTTGCACATACACCTCTTTGCCAAAAGTGATATCCGGTCCGGCCGGGCATCGGTATAAAAGAGATCCAATGAGAGCCCTATATTCCTTCCGATTTGTTTTTCGACCAAACCTCATCTCGATCCATCTTGAATCCAAATCATCATAGGAATTTTGGCTTCCTTACTATTTTGAACTCCAAACTTAGCCAATAGATTCTAGTGTACTTTGCTTGGCGAGATGAATATCCCTTCGTATTTTGTTTAACTTGGAGACCTAGAAAGTAATTCATCGACCCATCATGGACATCTCGAATTTCCCTTGCATCGGTTCTTTGAATCTTTCACATAGGTTCTTGTTAGGAGATCAAGAAGATGATGTCGCCCACGTAAATCTGAACCATCGTAATATCTTCTCCATCTTCTATTACGAATAAGGTTACGTCCCATCATTCCTTTAGTGAACCCACTTTCAATCAAGAAGCGAGAGAGTGTATCATACCAAAGCTCGAGGAGCTGTTTTTCGTGCCATAAAGAGCTTTTTCTTAAACGATACACTTGGTTGCCCTTTTCAAAGCACGGAGGTTGTTCGACATAAACTTCCTCTCGCTAGTACCCCGTTTAAGAAAGCACTCTTTACGTCCATCGATACACACGATGAACCCTCTGTGGGAAGCATTTTAAAACAAATAATGGCTAAGGCGAGCGACCGGTGCAAAGGTCTCATCGTAATCAATTCTTCCGATTGTGAATACCCCTTAGCAACAAGTCTTGCCTTATTTCGGTGATAACATTTTTCATCTCTCTTGTTCTTGAAGATCCATTTCGTGCCAATTACGTCTTGATGACCGTGCATCTACTAGTTCCCATACTTCATTTCTCTCGAATCGCTCATTTTTCTCCTCTGCATGGCTAGAATCCATTTTTCGTCTTGTAATGCTTCCTCTATTGTAGTTGGTTCCTTCATAGACAGATAATAAAGAACAATACATGGCACTTTCACCAACTCGATGTCTAGTTTTAATTTTATCGAGACGGGTCTCCGATTATCGATCGAGTTGGATGACCGGGTTATCCAGTCCTTCTTTTCTCGATTTTCGGTTTTGAGAACATCGTCCGTTTCGATAAAATCTTATTACTAGCGATTGGGGTGGTGCAGGTTATGGTCCACTTGATAAGAACAAGTCTCGGTGATGTTGGAATCATCATGCGGCCGATGTCGCTCGTGAGAACTTCGAGAGTTCCCCGAACCGGATGGTCGATTCTTCTTATCTCGGTTAACATTTTTTCATCGGCAGGTTGTTCGTACCTTAGGATCCGATTGATCGGTGAATCAGCTAGATCTGGAATGTAAATTGATCGCCGATCCTTTTTCCTTGATCGTTAGTGATCCATTTTTGAATATCGAGGTTACTCGTAGATCGGTACTTCTTGTTCCCGAGGTGATTTCTCTTGATCGGAAGATGCTTCATCAAAGGCTACATGGGGTGTTTCTTCCACAACTAGGGTTCGTTTGTTGTAGACCCGAAGGCTTTTTTGCTAGATGAGGAATACCCTAGAAATATACCCTCATCGGACTTGGCCTCAAAAAGTCTTCAACCCGACTTTTCCCATTGTTGTGTATGAAACACTTGCACCCAAAAAACATGGAACTAAGAAACACGAGGTTTTCGCGCCTTCCATAGTTCATAGGGTGTTTTGAAGTGAGCCTTAGAAGAGACATCTGGCGATGGCATGCGGTGTTGATTATACCTTGTAAACGGTTTGGTATCGCATGTTCACCTAACATTGTTCGAGCAACTTTTTTGAGAGTTCATTTTCTCCGCTCAGCCTCTCCATTCTAGGCGTCCTCTCATTGACCGATGTTTCATGTCAGATACCAAACTTAGAGCAAAAATCAAGAATAAAAGAGTTCGTAAATTTCAGACCTTTATCCGATCCGATTTTTACTACCGACACCCCTTCTCATTTTGTAATCTTCTTAGCGTTCGGGTATCTTGGTTGTCGCCTCATTCTTCTTATGTAAGAATATAACCTGTAAACTTGGAATAATCATCCACGATTACGAGTGTATTTAAGGTCCGTTGAGATCGACCGGTGTAATGGTCCAAACAGATCCATATGAAGGAGTGCAAGTACTCTGTTTGGATCTCGGTCCGGAAATTCCTTTGAATGAAGCTTTTGACTGTTTTTCCTTCGACATGCGAGAACATGTCCGATCCTTTGAGAACACTTCATTCGAAGTCCTTCCACTAGAGACATCCTAGTTATCTTATTAAGAGTTTTAAAGTTAGGATGGCTCATTCTTTTTGTGCGAGAGCCAATCGCTACTTTTGGAACTCTTAACAATCGAGCAATTTTCTTGGACAACTGTTCCAATCACCGTAGATCGTCCCTTTTCTTGAACAGGTTAGCAAAATCTGTTGAGTGATTTCGATTCTTGATAGTGCATTGATCGTTCGAGAACTCAACAACGAAAGAATTGTGAAACCGATAATAGGTTGTGCTTCGGACCTTCGACATACGAGACTCGCCATTTGTACATCATCATTCTCTAAGGTTCAACCCTTTGGTATAACCAAAGTTATCATCACCGAAGAGCATGGCCTTTCTCGTTTCTATGTAGGAACCGAGGAGATGTTTGCTTCTGTCATGTGCCTTGAGCATCCACTATCGATGTACCGGATAGTTGCTTGCACACCTCCTTTGTTGGCGGACCCACGAACAACCTCGCAATCGGGCTTTAGGTACCCCTTTCGGATTGGGTCCCCGAGGGGTTAGGTTTGGATTTGGGGATCCATACAAACGAAAGCACTTCTATGGTGATCGGTCGGATCGAAGGCTGATTTGTCTCCCCATACATCAACATAATCATACTTATCCTCATATGCTTTTTCGATTTGTATGATTACTTGTGTGAACCTTGGATGACTTAGAAGACTTATGATTTAACTTTTCAGTTTGTCTTCTTTTTTTTATCGATTGTGGTTGGTCGTGACCTTCTAAATTCGACTATAGGGGTAGAGGTACGATCGCTACCATCAAAAGATTCATATCCTTTTCTGATAGATGGTTTGAAGGTTTACGAAGCATGCTTATTAGGCGGTGACCTTTTTGGGTCTCATATTAGACTTCCTTTTGTAGGTTGTCTTTTTCGATTCTCGATCCGTTGATCGGGTTGAGGTCTCTTCGGAAGAAACCGGGTTCTTCCGTTGATTCCTCGGTGATGCTTTACCGGTTGGGGTCCATTTCATTTCCTTTACGGTTAGGCACTTGCTTTACCGCTCAACGGTCTCTTACCCTATTAGATACAAGTTTAGCTTTTGGTGTATCTCTTTTCGTAAATTGCGTCGATTACATCTTTTCCGAGATGAATCATCGGGGCTTTGAGGATGTGGAAGGTTTCTCATAGCCAAGTCCTCCTTATCAATCTTTATTGAAAATAGGCGTTCATGTTTAAGCGGTTTGAGATGATTTTGAAAAAACATCTATTTTTTACGCAGATTATCCTTAGAGGATTTGAGACTTTTCATGCATTCTAATAGCTCATCGAATTTTGCTTGCAAGATTTTGAAGTCATCACTTTGTGTCGTTAATTTCCATCGATCTTTGATTGCTTTTCGATCGAAGCTTTAACCGAGAATTTTAAATTCCTCGATTACCTTTCGAAAGCGATTTGGTGATCTAAGTTCGGAGAGGCTTTTCCCCGAGATCATTTTCCGATTATTTACGGTCCTCGACTTATCATTCTCGGCTTCCACAATAGCATAAGTTTCTCTTGCATTGGAGAGATCTTCAAGCAATTGCTCAGTCTGTAGTCAATCTCCCAAAGTGTCTTAATGATAGCAGTGTAGGGCAAGATCGTTTGGTCCTCCCCGCCAAGTTCATCATCGGACGAGAATATCGGATCTTCATTTTCTCTGCCTCCATCGTGAAGTCTTTCTACAGAGGAGTATTGATAGGAATCGTCGATTCCCGACGTATCGGCAACCATGGCTCTTACATCTCTAAAGCGTTGCTCTCTTTTGTTCCTCTTTTCTTCCCTCTCTCGGCGCCAGTGCAGGAATCTATAGTCCCAATAAAATGCACGCTCCTTGATCCACGTTCCTTTCCTTTCCGGGTGAATCAAAATCTGTATGACCTATCGGTGACTTCGATAGTAGTCCGAGTTTCTTCTCGATTGGTTATCTCTTCTTCCTTCGCCCTCGACTATCTCTTTCCCTTTCATCTTCGTGATCCTTCCGATCATCGATCGGTTTTTCGGAGATCTATTATTCGATCTCTGTCTGGAATCCTCGGTATGTTGATAGTCCTTATAAAATCTTCGATACTTACCAAGTTGTATATCGACTTCTCAAGCTTCCCCGGTAAGTAAAAGCGATTTGTTCTCGGGCCGACTTAATATATTTCCAATGGGTTCATTGGCCTTTGTTCTCGCTATTGGTTGCCTTGAAAGCAAACCGATTTTGAAGTCGAGGTTTAAAGAGGACCTCGTCTTCATCGCCTTGACCTCTTTCAATCAGTCGAACTCGTGAGCTTTAAGACTCAAGAACAAGCTACTAGGTTTCATTCTTGAAATGTCCGGCAATCTTTGATTACCGCGGACCTTCATGTCCCACTTCTTGGGAGAGACCTTAGGATCTTATAGTTGATATCTTTATCGGACATCTCTCTACCAAGTTCTCGCTTGTTTATAGACATTGTAATTCTTCCATCGAGTTCGTTGATGGTTTTCGTTAAAAGCAAGATCTTTTTCTCGAACTTCACCGGATTCGCTTGAAGATACCGTCTTTTTATCTATTCATTTCCCTCGCAGATCTCGGCGAGTATCCCACATTGCTTTCGCAGATTTGAGATACTTAATCTTTTCTTTTGGTGACCTTATCCATTGTCTTCATGATGATATGTCTTGCAATGGTGTCCAGAGTATGCGTTTTCTTTCTTCGCGTGTCCATCCAGTGGGCTTTTTCGCACAAGACTTCCCGTAGGAAAGTCCGGATCTCCTCTCATTGCAGGATTGTCGTAGTAAATGATGATGGGTCCCTCTCGATGACTTCCATCATTACGCCAATCGATCGAGTCTAGATGGTTGGACATATATATGGCCTAATCAGATACTCATCGATTGAGAACCCGGCAGATCATGATACATACTGGGACGTGTTATCCATGCCGAAAGTGATTTTGGAAAATGAATGAGTTTTTAAAAACGGTTTTTCAAGATCAGGGGATTGACCACAATGACACAGAGTCGATTGGTCGGAAGAACCAACCGCCTCGATACCACTTGTAGGTCCTTAACCGTTAAGTGAGGGTAAGTCTAGAGGGAGGGTGAATAGACTTTAAAAAACTTATAGATCGGGTGTGAGAGCAGAATAGCCCGATCAAAAAGCGAGTGAATCGGTTTTGGTTCGATAACCAACTTATGAACGCCCGAAAGCGGATCGGTTCGGTAACTATCGATTAAGCGAGAAGCTTAAGTTTTACCCGTGTGAAAAACCGGTTTGTATAAATCGATTCCAAGTTTTATCTTTTTAATCGGATGATGAAATTTAGTCCGTCGGATAAGCTTGGTGCTATCTCGATCTTAACTTAGAATATGCGCTTTTAAGATTGTGCGATGTGAGAGCATTAATCAAAGCAAAGAAAGGCACACAAGATTTATAGTGGTTAGGACAAACCCGGTCCTACGTCCACTCTCTTCCCTTTCACAAGGGGCACCAACTTAACCGACTTAAATTTGGACTTAGTTTAGTGTGTTAGTCCAACACAAGACACCAACAGATGTTTTAAGAGTTCTCACTCAACCGATCCCGAGTAAATCGAGATACTAGAAACCCTAGATCGAATCTTGCTTAAACAACTTATCCTAACTTGGGGTTTGGGTAAGATTGTTGAGGTTCCAACTATGAAATCTTTCCGGCAAAGCGACCTAAAAAGCTAGATGAAAAGATTTCTTGCTAAGAACTTATGGGATGAACACAATATAAAATAAGCTTGTTGTTGTGTTCTTTTAAATCGACTATAGTTTGAGCTTCTTGATTATGTTGTTTGTCCAAGCATTTCCGTGTTTCACTCAAGTGTGATCCCATATTTATAGACCTTGAGATCAAAGAGCCGTTGGAGAGCAATTTGAATCTCGGGCTATTTTAAACTTAGGAGCTTGATGTGGCGATCAAATGGCATGGAAAAGCGTGAATGTGTATTTTATAATCATGAATAAAATTCAACGTGTCTCTTCCTTATTGGATGGAAGCCTTGCTTTTGCGGTTGTAATTCAACTAAGGTTGGTATTCTTCTTGTTTAAACGTATGATAAGATGAAACATCGAGTTCCGAATTACACCGATAACCTCTTGACTTAGCTTCAATTTGGCCGACTCCGGCGATGTAGGTCTTCGGTCTTATCTTGAAATCCGATCTTCTAGTATTCGACCCAAGAGTTATCCTAGAATATATCGATCAAAGTCTCGGTTTAACGTTACGCCTCGTCGGATATCGACTTTCTTCCGATTCTTGGGATCGACCTATACATATTGAGTTCCCCTCTGACCTATCTATTAATGTTTTTTCTATACAATCATTATCAAATATTTCCTATCGCAATAATGTAAACATCATTTGTGGTCGATTGGTCCTATTACATGTGTTTTTGGAACTTTCATCAAAACTATAAATTTCCCAACATTTCCAACAGATGGAATTTCCACTTGGGAATGAAGAGCTCATCCCCTATAAATAGGGAGGAGAGGGGCGAGATTTAGGGTAGAAAATTAAGGAAGAAAATCTTTTCTTGATCTCCAAGAAATTTTGAATATATCTCCTATATTCTTTTCTCCTTAATTAAATTTTCCATAAAAATCTCTTTCCCCTCTTCTACCTAATTTTTTCGAAAAATACACTAATAAAGGAGTCAAGATTTGACTTCTTGAATTTATGGGATAATTATGTATTCCTACAATAATTATCTCTTTCCATAAAATATCTACAAGAAAATCAAGACAATCTTTTCTTCCTTTAATAGACAATATTTTCGAAAATTACTATTGGAAATTTAGCAAGAATATTTTCTTCTCTCTCTCATTAATTGGACTTTATTTTGGGCTATTTGGGGGGCCTTTAGGAGAATTAAGATTGGACCTCCAATGTACTATGAAGCTTTAATATTTTGGGCCAAATATTATTCAAGTCCATTAATATTAATTTACTCCACTATAAAATTAATATTGAACTATCCATCTTAACCCATATTACGATTTCACATATAACATGGCTCCCGGTCATTATTTCCCGCGTTTAAAATTATCTTAGTCCATTAATTAATTAAGCCACTGAACAAGCTTTATATTAATTAGTATCTTTGTCCTTGGAGTAAAGACAACTCAACATTATTATCCATGCCGGAAATAAATTTCCACTTGCAAGATTTGGCATGATAAAGGATATGAGCCCACCAAGGGGACAAATCAAGCAAGACGTACTTGCACGCAATTCTCCTTATTAAATGTCAGCAATCGTCATGTAATTAATAATATTGCCCAAGATATAAGGTATCGAATCGCATTGACTCTCTTCCCATCATAAGTCAAAGCAATAGTTATTAATTTCACACGATCCTATTTAAGGGACGTAGATTAAGAAACAACGCACCACTGAGGTCTAATTCTTGTATATTTAATCTTGAAGAATTTGTCCTCCTGTGGAGGTCCTCATTCAACAAGACCTAAATGTGTTAGTGCGATCCCTTGGTCAAGACAGGCCAATCTGGGTCTCACACTTCAACCGTTCATGATGGTTTGTTCATTTCCATCTGGGTTGTGAATTTGTACTTAATTACGAGGGCTGTTAATTTGATCTTCAGTGATCGGGTATCACCAAATTAACTACAACGTAATACGTATTGTCTTATTGAACGGGTTTGCAATAAACATATATAACATTCATTCATATTTAATGCAACAGTGATTAAATAATTTATTTCAGTAAATAAATAAGAACTTCAGTTTGGTTATACAAAGTAAAAGCATATTTTTCAGTATAACCCCAACAATCTCCCACTTATACTCAAAGTCTGCTTTTAAGTATACTACAGCATGTCTCGTGTTCTATGTGACATCCAATGTCACCCTACACGAACCTAATAATATTTCTCCCACTTATACTCAAAGCAGATTGGCAATGTCCTTGAAACCCATTCCTTCCACATGTCTCTCGAATGTACTCTGAGGCAGACCCTTTGTGAATGGATCTACTAGGTTGTCTCCCGATGCAATCTTAGCCACCTCAATGTCTCCTCTCTTAACGATTTCTCATATGAGATGGTATTTTCTTTTAATGTGTTTGCTGGCTTTGTGGGCTCTCGGTTCCCTTGAATTTGCAACTTCTCAAGCATTATCACAGTAGACCGTGATTTTGCCGGGCAAATTCGGGACTACGTCCAAGTCCACCAGGAAGTTCTTGAGCCAAGCCGCTTCCTTCGCTGCTTCACAAGCAGCGACGTACATGGCTTCCATGGTAGAATCAGCGATGCATTTTTGCTTTACGCTTCTCCATGTCATGGCTCCTCTCCCCATGCAAAACACACTACCCGAGGTAGACTTTCTGGAGTCAATGTCTGATTGGAAATCCGAGTCCGTGTAACCGATGGGGATCAGACTGTCTTACTTATAAACCAACATTCTGTCCCATGTCCTTTTCAGGTACTTCAGAATATTCTTTACTGCAGTCCAATGCTCTTTCCCAGGGTTACTTTGATATCTTGCCACCATGCCTACGGCAAAGTAGATATCCGGTCTCGTACACAGCATTGCATACATGAGGCTTCCCACAGCCGAAGCATAAGGGATGCTCTTCATGTCATCTATCTCTTTCTGTGTCTTGGGACACATCTCTTTGGATAGATGGATTCCGTGTCTGTAGGGCACAAAGTCTTTCTTAGAATCCTGCATGCTGAAGCGCTTCAAAATAGTATCTATATATGAGGCTTGCAAAAGCCCGATCATTCTTTTCCTGCGATCTCGAGTGATCTTGATCCCTAGGATGTGACCGGCTTCCCCTAAGTTCTTCATATCAAACTATTTTGACAGCCATGCCCTTACGTCTGATAACACCTTTACATCGTTTCCGATGAGCAGAATGTCGTCCACGTATAGTACCAAAAAATACCAATGCAGTTCCGTCACGCTTTTTATAGACACAACTTTCAAATTCATTTTGATCGAATCCGTAGGATTTTATAACTTGATCAAAACACTGATTCCAAGCTCGGGATGCTTGCTTCAGTCCATAAATGGACTTCCTGAGCTTGCAAACCATATGCTCTTGGCCTTTTTCAATGAAGCCTTCGGGTTGTTGCATATAGATTACTTCGTCAAGATTTCCATTAAGGAAAGTTATCTTGACGTTCATTTGCCAGATCTCAAAATCTAGATGCGCAGCAATCGACAAGAGAATGCGGATGGACTTGAGCATGGCTACGGGCGAAAAAGTTTCCTCATAATCGATCCCTTCTTTCTGAGTGTACCCTTTCGCCACAAGTCTTGCTTTGAAGGTTTCAACCCTTCCGTCCGGTCCCCTTTTTCTCTTGTATACCCACTTGCATCCGATGGGTTTTACCTGTTGGGGTTATACGTGAAAGTATTCTTTTACTTCGTATAACCTATGTATTAAACACTTATTTACAGAAATAAGTTATTTATCATTGTTGCTTTAAATATGATTGAATGTTATATATATTTATTGCAAACCGTTCATAAAGCGCATGTTACATTGTAGTTAACTTGGTGATACCAGATCA
This sequence comes from Stenogyne calaminthoides, assembly GCA_037126765.1. Taxonomy (NCBI): domain Eukaryota; kingdom Viridiplantae; phylum Streptophyta; class Magnoliopsida; order Lamiales; family Lamiaceae; genus Stenogyne; species Stenogyne calaminthoides. The sequence goes on along the minus strand of JBBCBC010000027.1, from coordinate 18,401,523 downwards.
CAGAAGATCACGTTAACAGTCCCTTGTGAACTAGTGTGTGTTTCACAACTTAGATAGACCCGAACAGTCTATTGGTAGAAGTTGATGTGTAAGTCTCAGATTGACTTGTCTTGACCAAGAGATTACACTAGTGCATTCGATGTGCTGAAGGATAAACTCATTCGCACTGACTTAAGGGATGAAGAGTTAGACCTCAGTGGTTGTTGATTTCTTAATCTCTGTCACTTAATAAGGACCTTGTGCGATTAGTAATTATTGCTTTGACTTATAAATGGGAAGAGAATCATTGAGACTTCGATACCCTATATCTTGGGCAATAATATTAATTGTACGACGGTTGCTAAGATTAATACAGAGAATCGTGTGCTTGCAAAAGTCTTGCGTGATTGGTCCCCTTGGTGGGCTCGGAACCTTTATCATACCAAATCTTGCAAGTGGAATTAATTTTCCGGTATGGATAATAAAGCTGAGCTGTCCTTACTCCAAGGCCAAAGATATTAATTAATAAAGCTTTTCAGTGGCTTAATTAATTAGTGGACTAAATAATCTTAAACACGGGAAATAATAACCGGGAGCCATATTACCGTAATATGGGTTAAGATTGGATAGTGCAATATTAATTATATAGTGGTATTAATTAATATTAATGGGCTGAATTATATTGTGGCTCAATATTGGAATTCAGAAGTCCATTGGAAGGTCCATCTTAATTCTCCTAAAGGCCCCTCAAGTAGCCCAAATTATAGTCCAATAAATAAAAGGTGCTTAAAATAAAATAAATTTTGTTGCCTAATATTTCTTCATTTTTTTCGAAAATAATAGAGAAAAGAGGGAGAAGAATTTTTCTTGAAAAGATTTTATGGAAAGGATATAAGTATTCTTGGAATACAAGATTATCTCATAAATTCAAGAAAATCTCCCACTTGGCCTTCTTTATGAGATTTTCGAAATATATGTATGAGAAAGGGAATAAAGATTTTCTTGATTTTCTTGGAAAGATTTTATGGAAAAAGATATGTATTCTTGGAATACAAGAATATCTCATAAATTCAAGAAAGATCCAATCTTGCAAATCTTTATTGAAAATTTTGAAATTTATGGGAAAATAAGGGTGTGAGATTTTTGTGGGAAAATACACATGGAAAGAAGAATATATGGGATATATTCAAGATTTCTTGGAGATCAAGAAAAGATCTTTTCAACCCTAATTTTGGACCCAAAATTTTCGAACCCCCCTTCTTATAAATAGGGGATGAATTCATTCATCCCCACATCAATTCCATGTGTTGGAAATATTAGAAATCCACAAAGGTGGTGCAACAATTTTATTTTTCTTTTGTTTTATAAATCATTCATTGGAGAACCTCCCACCGGGTTGTTGAGCGAGGACTGTGGGAATACTTGAGAAGGACTTTTGGTTGGTAGTTGTTACTTGATCCTGCCTGTCTCAGACCGTCTCTCCAACGGGTACGTTTACGTAAACTCCTAGAATTCTGCATGCTAGGACCTTTTACGTGATTTTATTTGCATGTCGTTGTTGGCGTAATTATTATTTGAATTCACTTAGGTAAATTCATGCTAGTAATAATTGTTAATTTAAATTTGTGTTTACAAGATCATCCCGATAGATACTGGCACATGAATTTTTCTCAACATTACCCCATCAAGTGGTTCGACTAGCTCCCACACCTTGTTGTGATCCATTGAAACCAATCTCGGCTTCCATTGTTGTTTGCCAAGATTGAGCATCTTTGTCTTGGATTGCCTCGTTGTAGGACCATGGATCTGATTCTTCTGCGGAGATCAAGTCCGAAGACTCTCCGATCCCCAAGAATCTCTCGGGTTGTTTGATAACCCTCCCACTACGATGAGGTTCCGGTTGTGTAGGCGTGACGTTTGGTATATTATTTTGTACAGTTGGCAACGGAGTTGGCCCCCTAAGTTCTTCTAAGGTAATTTCACTTCTAGGCTTTCGACTGTTCATATAGTCTTCTTCCAAAAAACTAAAGTGAGTACTGATTACCACCTTTTGATCTTTGGGATCATAGAACATGCATCCTTTAGTTCCTTCGGGGTACCCTATGAACATCCTTAATTCCGAACGTGCATCCAATTTACCAGCTTCCTTGTCTAGCACGTATGCCGGACACCCCCAGATCCTGATGTGTCTGAAACTGGGCTTGTGCCCCGTCCACAATTCTCTCGGGGTTTTAGGTACCGATTTGGATGGCACTAGGTTCAGAATATAAGCCATTATTTCTAATGCATAACAGAACGATTTTGGTAAATCCGCGTAACTCATCATTGACCTTACCATTCCAAAAAGTGTTCTATTCCTTCGTTCTTCAACCCCGTTTTGTTGAGGGGTACCGGGTGCAGTCAACTGGGATGCAATCCTCACTTCCGATAGGTAGTTCAGAAATTCATCGCTGAGGTATTCGCCTCCACGATCAGATCGTAGAAACTTGATACTTTTTTCCTTATGATTCTCTGCTTGAGCCTTAAATTCTTTGAATTTATCAAAGGTCTCAGATTTATGCTTCATTAGGAAAATGTATTCGTAGCGTGAGTAATCATCGATAAAAGTAAGGAAATACTCGTAGCCACCTCTAGCTTTGATTTGCATTGGACCACACACATCGGTGTGAACGATTTCTAACACTTCTTTAGCTCTAAGCCCCTTGGCTCCAAATGCCCTCTTGGTCATTTTACCTTCCTAGCACGATTCGCAAGTCGGAAATGGCTCAATTTGGAGAGACCCCAAAGAACCATCTTTCACCAACCTTTGAATCCTTTTCGGGTTAATATGACCTAATCTTAGGTGCCAAAGAAGTGTCTCTTTCACGTCAGCCGAGAGCTTTCGTTTACAAGAAATAGTAGATGTGTTATAGGATGCATTTTGTGAGTGATGTGCACAGTTAATAATATAGAGATTGTTCCTTAAAGTTTCACGACAGATAATCACATCGTTACGAAAAACAGTAACATCTTTATTAAAACGAACAGAATATCCATCATTAAATATCTTAGAAATAGAAATAAGGTTTTTCCGAAAAACAGGAACATAAAGAACATCTCTTAAAATTAACTTCTTGTCTCCAAAAGACAGGTGCACGTCTCCCACTGCTTCAGCTGCCACTCTCGTACCATCGCCTATCGTGACGAGGATTTCACTCCCACTAAGTTGTCGTGAAGCAAACATGATCATTGGATTTCGTATCAACTACCCACGAATGAGAAGTGTACGATGTCAAACAGGTTTCAACAACTAGTGTGTGAGAATTACCTTTCTTTCCATTCCTTTTGGGTTTGGAACAGGCCAACCTCCATTGTCCTTTACCGCAGTTGAAGTACTTGCCCTCTAGATTTCATTGACACTACCAGCATCCCTCATTTTACCATTGTCCTTGGCAACAGTTGAGTTTGATTGCTTATGGCTTTTGGTCCTCTTCTTCTTCTTGCCTTCCCTTGACCTAGAAGATGAAGATGGACCACTTGCCGTCAAGGCTTGAGTTTTTGTGCCCCATCAACATCTCTGCCGCGACTAAAGCTTGCAACAAATCAGCTAGCGAAGCCAAAGTGCTCAAAAACTTTTGGGCAGAGAGTGGAGTAGCAAATTGATCTGGGTCCTAGATCATAATCTGCACCCAAATCCTCAAGTTTGTTCAGATGGGCCATTAATTTTGAGGACGTAATCTCTTACGGGGTTATCCTCCACCATTTTCAACGACAACATCTCTCGCATGGTGATCTGACGAGCCCCGCACTTTCGACTCGTCAGTTAGCTCATCTGAATTTTTGGTATGTCAAAAATCCACTTGTTCTCTTGTGCAGTTAGGACAATTATAATTTTTCATTTCCAATCAACAAAGTTTTCTCCGATGAGTTGGTTTTCTTTCAGTATATTGAGCAGTGGATTAAAAGGTTACGACATACTGAACTGAAATAAATATACATCTTGTGTCAATGTCTGGATCAACACAAAATTATATCACATTATTCGATCACATGATTCATATTAAAATCTCAAAAAAAAATATGAACATGCATCAGCCAACATCTCAAAACGGATTTAAATGAGCCTCGTGGGAGGGTCATCATTTAAATCGCATTCAAGCAGGTTACAAACAAGAACAGTTACAAACCTTTAAAAAAAATTAATAGTCGGCTCCCACTTGACCAATATAAAATTGACAGGGACTTCGGAGAAGTATATAAATATCAATTTTATACCTAAGTAATAACCATGATTAAATACAGAATTATTACTTCGCTTTGATCGAGCCTCGTGGGAGGGTCATCGTCGCCACTAATAATAATTCACAATCATCCTTTTGGGAATTTATTCATGTGAAAGCTATCTTTTGACCGTCCCGTAGGGGAATTTCTCCAAAAGATTTCACAAATAAATAAATCATGGAGGTCAAAATTAATTTGTGTCAAAATAAATTAATTATCATAACATACTTAGTAATTTTTTGAATTTGAGATTTTTCGTTGAGCAATTCTCATGCAAACACATTTAAACAAATTAAATAAAGCACAAGAAAATACAACAGTAATAAATCAAGCAAAGCAGAAAATAAACACATTGGACACAAATTATCCAACTGTCATGGTTTGATTTTCTTTGGCTTGATTTTGAAGAAACGCCGTCTTGAATTTCTCCCACTCGTTCGTCTCGAAAAGAACTCTGTCTTGAAACGCCACGCAGTAAGCGGACTCATGACCAGGATGCCACCAAGATCCGGCCGACCGATCTGGGCGCGCCCGCGCCCATGCACCTAGGGCGCAGCGCGCGTCGCCGCCTAGAGGAGCTTAACGGCCTATGCAGGCGACGCCTAGCGCCCCTTGACCGCCTCGGCCACTCACCCATCCTCCCGCGCGCAGAGTGGTGCCCGCAGCACGGCCGTATCTTTTTGCGCGAAATGGGCAATCCCTCTAGGCCCGATCGGAGCGTTTGCGTTTACAAGTGCGTCTGCCTCTCTTGGCACGCGTTTAGCGCGGTGTGCACGTTACCTACGATCTTTATTAGGATCCATTTTAATTCCCTTCGCCTCCGTCTTCGTCTTCGATCAGGTTACAATTTATTTAACGAAAAATAAATACCTTAAATCTAGACTAGTCTATTACATTGAACAAATCAAATAGCCTAATCTACTCATGGATTTTCTCACGAGAAAAATAAATCCGAACGAGTCGAAAACTAATCATTCATACGCATGAAACTAAAACACATTAAATACCATGACAATTGGATACCTGCAAAACAGATCTAGCAATTCTACTATCCAATTTAAATTTAATGTCCAACAATTTAAATAACAATTTAAAAAATCAGAGCTCGAAAACCATAGCTCTGATACCAGTTGTTGGGAAAATCGGGATTCCCGGATCTATTCGAGGTGATTATTTAAATACATATTTAAATTAAACAGTTAATTACTAACATGAATTAATCCTAAATCAATTCAACATAATAATAAACAACATGCGTGCACATAATTCACGTAAATCCTAAACATGCAGAACTAGGAGTTACGAAATTACTAACCTCTTGAAGAATCAAATGGATGAATCATCCCAAGAGCCTTCCCAAATATATCCCCAAAGTTCACGAACGCTATCCGGTGGGAAGATTTCAACGAACGATTTTAATGGGAGAGAAATTAAATATTTTGCTACCACCTTTGTGGATTTCTAATATTTCCAACACATGGAATTTCAACTTGGGAATGAAGAGCTCATCCCCTATAAATAGGGAGGAGGGGGGGCGAGATTTAGGGTAGAAAATTAAGGAAGAAAATATTTTCTTGATCTCAAGAAATCTTGAATATATCTCTTATATTCTTTTCTCCTTAATTAAATTTTCCATAAAAATCTCTTTCCCCTCTTCTACCTATTTTTTTCGAAAAATACACTAAAAAAGGAGTCAAGATTTGACATCTTGAATTTATGGGATAATTATGTATTCCTACAATAATTATCTCTTTCCATAAAATATCTACAAGACAATCTTTTCTTCCTTTAATAGACAATATTTTCGAAAATTACTATTGGAAATTTAGCAAGAATATTTTCATCTCTCTCTCATTAATTGGACTTTATTTTGGGCTATTTGGGGGACCTTTAGGAGAATTAAGATTGGACCTCCAATGGACTATGAAGCTTTAATATTTTGGGCCAAATATTATTAAAGTCCATTAATATTAATTTACTCCACTATAAAATTAATATTGAACAATCCATCTTAACTCATATTACGATTTCACATATAACATGGCTCCCGGTCATTATTTCCCGCTTTTAAGATTATCTTAGTCCATTAATTAATTAAGCCACTGAACAAACTTTATATTAATTAATATCTTTGTCCTTGGAGTAAAGACAGCTCAACATTATTATCCATGCCGGAAATAAATTTTCACTTGCAAGATTTAGCATGATAAAGGATATGAGCCCACCAAGGGGACAAATCAAGCAAGAGCGTACAGACGCGATTCTCCGTATTAAATGTAAAAGAATCGTCATGTAATTAATAATATTGCCCAAGATATAAGGTATCGAATCGCATTGACTCTCTTCCATCATAAGTCAAAGCAATAGTTATTAATTTCACACGATCCTATTTAAGGGACGGAGATTAAGAAACAACGCACCACACGAGGTCTAATTCTTGTATATTGATGATCAAGAATTTGTCCTCTGTAGGTCCTCATTCAAGTAGCACCTAAATGCGCTTAGTGCGATCCCTTGGTCAAGATGGACCAACTGGGTCTCACACTTCAACCGTTCATGATGGTTCGTTCATTTCCATCTGGGTTGTGAATTTGTACTTAATTACGAAGGCTGTTAATTTGATCTTGGTGATCGGGTATCACCAAATTAACTACAACGTAATACGTCTTGTCTTATTGAACCGGGTTTGCAATAAACATATATAACATTCATTCATATTTAATGCAACAGTGATTAAATAATTTATTTCAGTAAATAAATAAGAAACTTCAGTTTGGTTATACAAAGTAAAAGCATACTTTTCAGTATAACCCCAACACCGCCTGCAACATCATCATGGCAAATCCATCGAGTCTCGCACAAATCGGCGCGACAGTCCACTTTCCCACGATTAATTAAGCGCCTCGGGAGTGCTTCCCGAGGTCGAATCTCCCCAAGTCGATCAAGCTACAGATCAATCCTAGGTCCCGATGCAAGCACGCGACCTCGACTTGAGGGGGAATTGTTGTACCATGGAATAATCCTACTCGGTGAGGAGATCGGGTAGAGCGACTTCGGTAGGAATCGGGAGGCTGCGGAGCGACTTCCTCAAAGATAAAGAAGGTCGACTTAGAGGCTGGAGGAGATCGCAAAGCGACCTAGAAGGAACAAGAAGGTCACATTCGACCTTGGGAAAACCACAAGTCGGAAGTGACCTCAGACGGCTATTTATAGCAAAGATACGGATAACTGAGCGCGCGGATATCGCGGGGTAAGCAAGGCAAGTGTATCCAGACGCGGAAACTACAGGATTAACCGATAAAACCCCAGCTCTGGCGGCTGGGTGCTTGGCAAGCCCATTGAAGGAAGCCCAAGGAGGAGTGTACCCTAATTTCTGCTCTATAAATGCAACTTGTATCACTCATTGTAAAAGGACGAAATCTTAGTACTCTTAGGCAGAAAATATAATAAAATACTCCTGGCTTGGGCGCCCCCAGACGTAGTCTTCTTCAAAAGGCGAACTGGGTAACCAAATCTGCGTATATTTCCTATGTGTTCTTGGTTACTTAATTGATCTCATTCAATAATATCACGTTGCCCTAGACGTAAAATCTAGGTCACAACAAATGATTGTAATCTAGTTTACTGATTAGTTTTTATTTAGTGTATTTCAATACTCGCCCATGTTCAAATTCCCTTAGTTATAAAATTTAACATTTTTTACCTTCATATTTTAGTATCACATAAATTAATAAAAAAATTAAAAGACGTCAAATCACTTAATAGAATCATCTAAAAAAAATTAATCAGTGTCCAGTGTCCTGATTTAGGATAGCCATATTTCTTTTTCTTTATTTTATCAAATAAAAATTTAAAAAGATCTAATCACTTAATAAAATCAGCCGAAAAAGTCCTAAAACACATAATAAAATCAGCGCCCTAGGACCGCCCTGCCTGTGAACCAGGTCTATATATAAATTTTATCTATGTTATATGCAAAAATTATCTCTATTATGTACAAAAACTTTCATTGTTTAAAAAATGCAAAACATCAAGAAGTTGTAGAAATAGTAATACTCAAGTTCACGATGATAATTTTTAAACAATGGTAGTTATTATGCATAAATTGATAGTTTTTATACGCTGAGTTCACGGTAAACTCAGGTTCACACAAGTTTTTGTCCAATAATAACCCTCTACGACATTTGCAACTAATTATAGATCCAGAATTCCGCTACTAATTGTTGGGGTTATAACCAAACTAAATTTTCTTATTTATTTACTGAAATAATATATTAATCACTGTTGCATTAAATATGAATGAATGTTATATATATTTATTTTAAACCCGCTCAATAAGTCTAGTACGTATTACGTTGTAGTTAATTTGGTGATACCAGATCACAGAAGATCAAATTAACAACTCCTTGTAATTAAGTACAAATTCACGACCTAGATGAAAATGAACAAACCATCATGAAAGGTTGATGTATAAGGCTCAGATTGGCTTGTCTTGACCAAGAGATTATACTAGTGCATTTGGATGCACTGAATAAGGACCTACAGGAGGATAAATTCTTCGGTACTGAATATACAAGAATTAGACCTCAGTGGTGTGTTATTTCTTAATCTCCATCCCTTAAATAGGATCGTGTGAAATTAATAATTATTGCTTTGACTTATGATAGGAAGAGAGTCATTGTGATTCGATACATTATTTCTTGGGCAATATTATTAATTACATGACGATTGCTGACATTTAATATGGAGAATCGTGTGCAAGTACGTCTTGCTTGATTTGTCCCCTTGGTGGGCTCAGAATCTTTATCATACCAAATCTTGCAAGTGAAAATTTATTTCCGGTATGGATAAGTTGAGTTGTCTTTACTCCAAGGATAAAGATATTAATTAATATAAAGCTTGTTCAGTGACTTAATTAATTAATGGACTAAGATAATCTTAAACACGAGAAATAATAATTAGGAGTCATATTATAGTAAAGTCATAATATGGGTTAAGATAGATAGTTCAATATTAATTTTATAGTGGAGTAAATTAATATTAATGGACTTGAATAATATTTGGCCCAATATTATAGCTTCATAGTCCATTGGAGGTCCAAACTTAATTCTCCTAAAGGCCTCTCAAATAGCTCAAAATAAAGTCCAATTAACGAAAAAGAGAAGAAAATATTCTTGCCTAATATTTCTATTTTTTTCGAAAATTGTAGGAAAATGGAGAAGAAAGATTTTCTTGAAAAGATTTTATGGAAAGAGATAAGTATTCTTGGAATACATAATTATCACATAAATTCAAGAAGTCAAATCTTGATTCTTTCCTCCTTGTATTTTTCAAAAATTAGGGATAAAAGGGAATAAGATTTTTATGGAAAAATTTAATTAAGGAGAAAAGAATATAAGTGATATATTCAAGATTTTTTGGAAATCAAGAAAAAGATTTTCTCCCTTATTTTTCTATTGAAAAAATCGGCCCCCTTGTCATATAAATAGGGGATGAATTTTTCATCCCCAATGCAATTTCATGTGTTGGAAATATTAGAAATCCACAAAGGTGGTGGCAAAATATTTTTGGTTCTCTCTCTTGTTAAAATCGTTCGTGTGAATCCTCCACCGGATTACGTTCGTGGACTTGGGACATATTTGGGAAGGCTCTTTGGGTTGATCCAACGTCTCAAATGTTGTCTCTACAAGAGGTATGTAATCTCGTAACTCCTAGATTCCGCATGCTTAGGATTTACGTGGATTATGTGTACGCATGATTGTTTATTCGCTTATTAATTATTATGTTGAATTGATTTAGGATTAATTCATGTTAGTAATTAATTATTAATTTAAATATGTATTTAAAATCATCTCGAATAGATCCGGGCACCCATATTTTCCCAACACTTATATGATTACTACTCTCTTAATCTATCTATAAATATATAATACACCTACGGATGGGTTTTCTTTTTTGATCTTTTCGCCTTTTTTCCCGGGATGTCGATTTTTTGATTTGATGATGATCTTGGTCGTTCATTTTGATAACTATGTAAATTGAATGTTTGCCTCTTGTTTAATTATTACTCTTACATTTCTTTCTAATCATGAGTATCAAATGGCTAATTAGTTGCTTAATCGGGGGTACGTTATGTAAGAATACCGTCTCATCTAAAAGCTCATAATACTCTCCCTCACTTGTGGGCTAGGTTATCCTCTGAGTTGTCAACTCCATCATTTGGAGGAAGAGCATGCCCAACAAGTGCATAATAAAATATGAGTAGAGTTTTTGCTGTCAGTGGGGTTTGAACCCAAGATGAGGGTGTGAGCCTGGAGGCTCTAATACCATGTAAGAATCACGTCTCATCTAAAAGCTCAAACTTGTAGAAAGGTGAAGAATTAATTCATTTGTATATAGTTCTCTAATACGTTACCTACTCACCAATATATATAAGTTTGTCTCTTCATAGTTCATCTTCATCCCTTTCTTCATTCGTACACGAATATACGTGTCGACTCTTCCTGTTTTTTCTTTAACTAGATTTGTTGTTTGGTTGGATTTTCGATTCTAATTCTGTCAAAAATACTTCAACTCATTTTAAGATTAAAGATGGTGATTGTACATATTATTTTCGAATGGTCTCACGTCGATGTTCTCGCCGAAGTTGGAGTTTACTTTAGTTCACTTGGACTGATAGGTCTTTTTTATATAGTGAGATTTTATATTTGAAAATAAATTTATTTTGGTTCTTTAGTCTTCATCCCACATTGTATTACATTCTTTTTTATTTTCCTCATACGCTGTCTTTTCCTTTTAGAAAGGGTAAAAACATTGTTAGAATGTGGGTATAGCTCAGATCGTTTGGCAAACCCACGTTTTTCTATTATGAGTGTATTGTAATTAGTTAGAGCTTCTGTTTTGCCTTATATTTTAGTACCATATATTTACTTCGGTGTGTAAATATGTTTAATTAGAGTTTCATGAGTCCGCAACTTACAGGTCCAAAATGAGGCTATATAGTCTATAGTACTAATAGATTTAATCAATTTCATTTAATATTCTTAGGTTCAAAATAGGCTGTTAAAAGTCAGAAATACCCTTCAACCCATTTTCCTGACAATTTTCTTGCAGTAAAAGTACTGTCATTTCACACTTCCTCATGCACTCATTTTCCTCTCTCTTATCTCCAATTATTGAATCTTGAGTTATATATTCATCTTCTATTTTGTTATTTCTTGTGTTTTATTTTCATTCACAATTTGAAAAAATACATATCTAAAATATACAAATAGAGCAATTACAATAATTTACACATCTAAATTTAAAAATTTAGATTAATTTCATCTTCCTTCTAAAAAAAAATTCCAGAAACCTCAGATTCACATCTTTCGGCATGCACGAGTGCATAAAAATACATGAACATATGCAAAAAATCATGCATCAATTCATGTATTTATGAATATATGCTTGTCCAGAAAACCCAGATATCCAGAAATCTCAGATACAAGAAAAATTCTTTGGAGAAAAAAATCTACAAATAAAATGAGTTTACAAATAAATGAAACTGGAAACGAGATCTAGAAAATAAAACAAATTCGAAAACCACAAAATAAATCTAGAAATAATATTTAAATGAATCTACAAAAACCCTAAAATCAAATCCAATAAATTAAATGAATCTACAAAAAAATATAGAAAAAAAATAGATCTGCTTCATCGGCTCCCCCATCTCACACTATACTAAATCATATCCAATGAAAAATAGATTTGGTAAACCCGAACCAGAGCAAGTCAATGCACGAGAAAAAACTAGTCCAAAATCGGACGCTCCCAACGGCGGCGGCTTCATAGGCTTCTGTTGGGCGTCGCCGGAAGAGGGCGGGCCGGAAGAGGCATGGCGGAAGTAACCCAATAAATTTTCACAAGCCTTAGATCTGTTCGTTGTCGCCATCCTACATCACTAGCGCAGATCTGTTTTGACCGCCGTCGCAGCCTATATCACCGTCTTCTATTATGCCTCAACTCACTCGTCTCAGATCCGCCACCGTCGGATTTGCAACAAAAATTCCACAGATCTGCAACAAAAATTGCACAGATCTGTCGCGCCGCCTTCGTCTTCGCCGCCTCTGCTTCGTCTTCAGCAATGGTCGTGTGTTTTGAATTTTTTTGGGAGAGAGAAGGGAAGATAGAGAGAGAGAGAAAGAGTTAAAGAGAAATGAGAGGATGGGCGACTGATTGAGGGAGTGTGCGTTGATATTGGTGGAGGGGTATAATGGGTCTTTTAATTCTAATTTTGAACCTAAGAGTATTTTAGAAAGTATGTTGGACCTAATAGTCTCTCTATAGGCTTTTTTGGATTAGATAGTCTTTAATTCAAGTTTCATATGTGTTTCTTCCTTGTTAGAATCATGATACATTGTTGACATAAAAGTAGACTATTTTTTTAAGAATATTTGGATAATTTATTTGACTATGGTTAACAAATATAGAATACTAGAGCTTAGCCCCGCGAACCTCGCGGTATGAAAGAATTTTTTATATAATATAAAAATAAAATTTAATTTTTTTTAAATTGTTTAATATTTTCTATTATCAAAATATTAAAAAAATGTAATTCAAATTTGCAAAAAGTGAAATTATGTTATTATACTTGATGACTCTATAAAAAAACAAATGAATTCACAAATTTAGATTTTAAAACAAACGAAAAAGTACTCAAAATTAAAATTTTCGAAAAATTTATTTGTTGTATACTTGTATAGTCTCTCATCCCAACCGAGACACGTATAATTATCCGTGTGTGGAAATCGGCTTGAGAAGATACAAACCTACAATCAAAAGAGGTTGACTCTAACTTTTATTAATCGTTATGGCAAAGGTACATAATAGAATTGAGACTTGTCTTCTCTTAAACTTTACATACATTGTTTTGCCCGGATTACTCAATATCATTCTTGTGATTAATATTTTATTTTCAATATTCATTCTTGAAATTATTTCTACTTCAATAATATGATTTTCCAGTTTTGTGGCAACCAACCTCGTGTCATTGCACAAATATTAATTTGATAATGTTTCTAAGAAGCATTTTTAGCACTCCTTCCTTTAAAATCAGACGGTTGGGTAGTTTCATTTTGGAAAAAGTAGGCCCCTAAATTTTTAAAATTTGCAAAAATGGTCTATATTTGCAAAAACTGAAGTTAATGTTCTACTTTTGTCAAAAGATAAGGTACATACCTACTGTTGATAGTGATTGATCTTGACTTTTATTTATTATTATTGTGAAGCAGAGAAAGATCGAAAATCGTCTCATTTGAAACTTAATCGTTGATGTTTGATCTGAAAATGATTATTGTCTCGAGAACATAACTTTCAACTTAGTAATAATCAATCTTGTTCCACAACCCATCCTTTTCATCAATATTTGTTAAAAGCATTATCAACACATATATCTTCAATACAGAATAATGATTAGAGACATATAATACAATTTAAATTTTACAAATATTATATTTCATGATGGAATTTTATATTTTTATTTTATCCACATGTCATTTATAATATTACATTTTCAAATATTACACCCACGACTAAATTTATGAAGTACTTTTCAAACCCATTTAAAAAAAAAATGTGGTTGATATTAATTTAAAAATATTAATTTGTTATTTAAAAAAATAGCATAATCTGACTTTATTCTAAAACAATAAAAAAGATGAATTTGAAATGTTTTAATTGAACTTGGAAAAAATGTCTACATAGCATTGATGAGGGTACTCTTTCTAAATTTCATTACATTACAAATCTATAGAATATTTGCACTCAAAAGAATGAGAACACAACATAACAACTTTATTTTCCTGTTAGCATTCCTACTAAATCATCGTTGACTCAGTCACAGAGAGGTCAATGATATTCAATTTCTTAAAATTAAATTTAGAAGATAATCTTTTGGAACCTTCCCAAATCTCAACACTTAACTTGTCTTTAACCGCATAAGTTTATATATTTTTATCCTTTCAACACATATAGAGAATGAACGACTAATGTTAAGACATATAAACAAAAATAGAGACCATAAAATTTTTCATTGATTTGCATTCATCGTATTTATTGACATATATATGACATATGAGGATGATCTATAATTTCTTACATATCGAGTAAACAATAGAATATTTTGTTCCTCTATTTCAGCAAGTTATGTTAAACAAAATCTACTTTTGCTTTCTCTACTTATCACTCAACTTCTTCGTATCCATTTTCACAATCATATTTAGTTTGTGTTCTCCTTGTTGATTTTCCTGATATCTAAGGCGTATAAATCGTATTAGAGATATATTAAAATTGATATTATAAATCATTTTAAACTACTTAATTGAATATTTTCAACTAAGTTGAGGTGAAGTCATTAATTCACCATAAAAATTGTTAAGAATTTAATGTTACAATATGTAGAGTTAAAACTAAAGGTTGCAAAAATCGGCCTAGGCGGCTGCTGGCCGACCCGATTTTGATCAAGTCGGCGAGAAAAGTCGGCGGTGGTGTTCGGCGTCGCCTAGGCGGCCAAGGCGACCAGTTGACTGGTCGGATTCCAGTCCCAAAGTCGAGCACCCAACATTCAGATCTCATCCCGCTGCCGCTCCACGCCGCTGATGTTGCCGCCGGCCGTGCAAATATATATATATATTTTTTTGTGTGTGGATACATATAATATATATATATAATGCAGCAGCAACCACCACAAGGATCCTCTTGGAGGGCAAAGCACCGCCGACTCTGGCGGAGATTGGGACGGGGAGGCCTGGCTCTTCTTGCCACCAGTCAAGGGGGTAGAGCTTAAGCCATTTCCTAATGCAGCAGATGTAGAAGCCTTCTATATGATATAATATGTGTTTTTTTGTTGGTGTGTGTGCATATCTACATGTATAGCTATGTGATTTGATGAGAGACAAGAGAGAGAAAGTAGTAGGTGTCCTTATGGGAAACAGGAAAAGTGAAGAGAGCACATATATCTATGAAACCAAGTGTAGTCACGTGAATTTCAGTCAAAAGCCTTTTGAATTAATGAATTTAAATTCGATTTTATTATTAGGAGTATAAATATTAGAACGAAAAAAACACATTGGACCGCCGTCTGTCCGCCTAGCTATTTCCGACTTCTACGCATTTGGTTAAACTATCTAATTTTATGGTGTGCATTCAAATGAGTTTTAAAATTTTAGTTTTAATCGAGTGAAAAATATAATAAATATAATTATCCACATAAGAGAAAATATGTATTTTATGACACAGAGTATTTTAATATTAAATAAAAAAATAAAATGACTTATATTTGTAAAACCATAGTTAATGTCCTATTTTCACCCCAAAAAAAGTTAATGTCCTAATTTTGCGAAAGAAAAAGGTTAATGTCCTACTTTTTACCGTGTTTGAATATAACCAATATTTATTCCAATATATGTTGTTGTTTTTTTTTTGCCAAATATACTTAATTCCAAATTTATGTATGCAGAGACTTTCAATATCTAACACTTTTCACTTACCAAATTAATTGTATTAAATATTTATAATTCTCCTAAAGTATTATTCATATACTACTATTTTATTCTTATAATTATGTATTTAACTAATTATCTATAATGAAATATTGAAATTTTATGTTCATATAAAAAAATGGTTATATATCAATAAATTATATATCTGTGTATTTCATAAATAATAAAACATCCTAAAATTTGGTCAACTAACAATTATTTCAAAATATCGAGATATATTTAATTTAATTTTTAACTGTATCAATTAAGCATTGTCAATTACACATTGAGGATATATATATATATATATATATATATATATATATATATATATATATATATCTCAATTGTTAATTAAACCAATTACCATAATTTTTTCTATTTATTGACACAATTAAAAATAAATTTATTATCATATATGTGAAGAAAATATGTAATAAATATAAGGAAAAAAAAATTAAGTTTTCGAATATTTCGTACAATACAATTAAATTTGAAAAAAGATATCCATGTATTTAAATAATATTCAAAAAAATCTAAAATTTGGTCAACTAAACACAATTCAAAAATATCAGTACATATTTAATTCAATTTTAAACTGCATTAATTAAGCATGAACTTGGGGCCGATATTTTCGATAAATATATTATATAAATATGATGTCATTAATTACACATTATATTTAATTAATGCAAAAATATTAATATTCATATACAAATTACACGATTAAATACATATAATAATATTATGCACTATACAAAAGTATCAACATTTGAATACAAATCAGTTGAATTAAATTGATGTAATTAAAAATTATGTCAATGGTATTCTTTTTATCCGCATGACTATTTTAAATGAATATCTTCATTGTCTACATTATTATAAAATATTCAATACGTAAAATTTATTTACCTATTTAGACATTTATATGTAGACCTTAAGATATACATATAGAGTATAAAATAGATAAACCCATTAATTGACACAATAAGCTTAAGAGCTAATTCGGGTGAAAATTGCATGATTTTATTGTTCATTAATTGTCTATTTTTTATTTAATTTCGTACTTTTAATACTTAATTTTGGCTAATTACACTTGATTTGGAAAAAGGTCGTGTTTTGTTATTTTTTTAGGAAAATTGAGCATTTTGAATACAAATCACGTGCCTCATTTTTGTTGTGAAGACAAATGAAGAAATCGAAAAGGACAAAATAATTGGACCAAGCCGTGGAATATTCTACAGATTTCGGCCCAATTCAGCCATCAAGCAGAGGCGCATTCTCGACAATTAAATAGTAGTCTTGCCAATAAAAAATGGAAGCAAGCAGCTGCACATTAAGCATTTAATGCTACTCATGGGCCATTTTTTGGAAATTAATTGGCAGCCTAAATCAAGAAAATTGCCAATTTCAGCCGTGCATAATTTTTTTTATTTTTTTTGAACCATTCAGCGTGCATAATTAAGAAAGAGGCTTGCCACTTTAATTGACCAAAACATTACCAAGTCAGCACCTTTATTTCAGCAAAAAGAAAAGCGGCGCATTGGATGAGGCGATTTCATTTTTTTATCAGCGATTTCTAGAGACAGCCGAGAACAAAAACAGAGGGCATCCCATTTTTAGGGCATTCAATTCATCACATTGGGCGGCCCCCATTTTTTCTCTCCACACACATTAAATAGAGTTCTTAAATTCTTGAGACTTGGGAGCTCAAGATGTGAGCTTAGCTTGGAATTTCCACCACCTAGTCTAGTTTCTCTTTTCCTTTTATTATTGTTATTTATTTTTATTGTAATTGAGATATTGTAGAATCTTTCTAGAACCATTTTGGTTCTAGGGCATTGCATATTTGGTTTGAAGTTTATGGATTAATTTCTTGTTTAATTGGTATTTGTGTTTCTACTCCTAATTGTGTGCTTAATTTCTTTGAAAGCATGTTGTTAGTGTACATAATAGCATGACTTATTTGATGTTAATTAGGGTAAGATCGAGATATTTATTCCATTAATAAATCTTTAAGCACACCACTCAATTTATTATGAGCTCGAGAGAGGATTAACTATTGAGAGGGTAGTAGATGATATTAGGTGCTTTTTCGGGTTGCATTACACTAGCTAGGTAGAAATACATGATTTTCTAGTGTTTCCTTTGGATTGAGTTGATTGAAAAATTGTTCTAATTCATTATTTAGTGATCAACCCTATAGGAAAATACACAATACCATTTAAATGAGATGTTAGCCATAAACGGATTTCTAAATATTGAAATTGTCTTGGAACCACTTCTCTTTTTATTTTTGTTATTTTCTTTTCATGAGCTATTGTTTGTTGATTTGGTTGGATTAGTTTTAATTGCTTTCTCAGTGACATTTTAGTTAGCATTTAGAATTATTCTTTAGTTTTTTTTACAACCTTCCTAAAAATCAATCGTGTCTAGATAAAATCGAGCTAACGAAAATCGCTTTTACACTAACTCTTTCCTGTGGGATCGACTTCGTACTTACCACACTAGAATTAGACACCGTACACTTGCGGTTGACTATTTTTACGTGTTGGAAAAATACTGAACAATGACGTGCAATAGATTTGTCATTCAACCACATAATAAAACTAAAATTGTGCACTTCCTTTAAAAAAAAACCCGTAAGTGCACATCAATTAGGCGGGCAAAAATGCAGCTCAAAATAAATGCTAATAGTATTATATTTGTACATGAATAATTCATAAAATGCAGACTAAAACTATTCACATCACTTAAGCTCGCATAAAGGCAGCTAAAAATTAAATGTATATTATATTTGTAAATAAAATTCTAGACTAATTCTTTTCATTTTTGATACAATCAATCAAATATTATCTATAGTTTTCGGTATATAAGGACACATATATTTGACTTAATTTGTACCTATTAAAAAAATGTGGATATAAATCAGTTGAATTAGATTGACAAAATTAATATTTGCATTAATGATATTTTTTAAACTTTATTATTTTGAGTAAATTTGTCAAGACATATTGATGTCTCTGTTTTTAATACTGCAAAAATTTCGTTAGTCCATAAAAAAAATTAAATTACATAGTATGATTATAAGATATTTATTAATTTAATTTAATTTAGTTTTGGCTATAGCAATTAGTCCATAAATTGCATGGTATAAGAAATTTATTAATTGTGTATCAAAATTCATTCCCTTAAATAGTATGGTTGCATTAATTAAAATTAAATGAATCAATCTACATTAATTTTTTTAAGTTGACTAATTAATAATATCTTATTAATAATTTAGTTATTTTAGAACAATATATAACTTCTAATACACAGATATTATAATTAAATTACAATACAATTTTCTTTACATTTAAATAATTTTACATTGTTTTAGTTATGGTCATAACTGCCACGAATAATATATATTTTTGTACTGGGTATGCTTTTGATATTAATTTTATATGTTTTTTTCCTAAATGATTTTATTATGTAATAGATAATTTTATCCGAAATCTCTTTCTATCTCAGTAATTGAAAATATGTTTTCTACATTTCAATTTTGATTCTTATTAATTTTGATGTTGTGAAAATTGTTAAAATGATAGAAATATCATTATATTATTATTAACATATATAGAAGAATCGTGATATAGAACAATGCAATGATGCAGACGAATATATGTTACACCTAAGAAAATCAAATCATATTCGATGAAATGATAGTTAAATCAATTACAATAGAAGAGACGAACACGAACATTCGTTACAAAATAAGATACAAAAATTGTAAATAGTAAACGAAACTTGATAATATGTCATCAACGACTTCATTGTAAACATCACACCATCTTCATGAATTATAAATCTGAAAATATGCAGATATGATCAAATTTTGTTTCAAAATCTCATTTTTTTGTCCAAACTCCAAATAATATTCCAAGTTTTTAGCGATTTTGTTGCATTTTTTTGTTCGAGTTTTTCTCCATCATTTCCAAGCAATCAACACCACCTCTATTCGTTTCTCCACCAGCGCAGTTTTGGAGCGGCGTTTGTGTTCGATTTTAACTCAAATCGGCACAACCTCTGATCGATTTTCGGATTGCGCAGTTTTGGCGTGCATTTTTTTTGAACAGCTAAAGAGTTGGGACTTGTTTGTTTGGGGTCCTTTTTCAGTTGTGTGAATTCTGGAGTGTGTGTGTTTGTTCGGAGCATGTGACAGCTTTGAATCCACCTTCCTTTTTCCACCACTTTCTGAATTTCATTTGCTTGCACTGAGTTGGACTGAGTCTGGTGAGTGGGCTGGTTTGCTGAGTTGGACCGAGTTTTTCTGAGTTTGACCAATACAATTGTGGGTGTGCAATTTTTAATTTTATTGCGGGTGTACACTTTCTAACTTTTATTACGGGTGAGCGAAATTTTTTTCGGGTATTTAGAATGTGCAATGTTTTACGGATGTGCAGAATTTTTTACGGGTGTGAAGTGTGTGCAAAATTAAAAAATTAATTAAATAAAAGGACAAATAATTTAAAAAAAATGGGCTGTGCAGAATTTTTTACGGGTGTGCAGAAATATTTACGTGTGTGCAGAATTACAAAATTAATTAAATAAAATGACATATAATTAAAAAAAATTGGGGTGTTCAAAATTATTTACGGGTGTGCAGAAATATTTACATGTGCCCATAATTAAAAAAATTAATTAACTAAAAGGACAAATAATTAAAAAATGAGGTGTGCAGAAATTTTTACGAGCGTGCAGAATTAAAAAATTAAATAAATAAAATGACAGATAATTTAAAAAAATTGGAGTTGTGCAGAATTTTTGATAATTTATAGAATGATTAAGAATGTACAATTTAATAATTTGTAGAATGATTAAAAATGATGAAAATTAACTAAATAAATAATTTAAAAAATTAATTAAATAAATGATATTTAGATTTCAGATAAGACATTCTAAAATAAATTCAAAATCACTCAAATTTGGTATTTATATCATACTCCCTCCGTCCCAGAAGACTTAACACACTTTCCTTTTTGGTCTGTCCCATAAGACTTTGCACCCCCAAAAAATGTCACACTTTTATCCACTTATAATCTTACAGACACTTATTACTCCCCATACACACTTACTACCCCCATAAAGCAACTTTTCTTAATTTTCGCGTCGAAAAGTTGGCGGTAAGTGTTGTGGGACGGAGGGAGTATAAGATTATTTAAATCTTTAATACCTTTTTTGGGACCTAGAAGTAACACTTAAAAAATATAGCACTTAAGGGTAAGAGCTACTTATAAATGATACTTTATAGTAACTACCCCTTTAAAAAAAAAATTCCAGCGATTTTGCTTCCAGAAAGAGGCCTGACTGAAATCTGATCCAATAGGAAAAGATTGCATTGGAGATGATTGAAAAACTTATGAATTCGATTTTTATTACTTAACAGAAAAATGCATGATATTTCAAAAATATTTTGATCCGGTTAACTTCATTATTTTAGCCATTTTCGTAAGTTTTGTTTAGTAAGTCACTCAACATTTATTTTGTTATTTTAAAAACGTTTGGTGACATTTCCCTAGAGTGTCCACGTTACTCTAAAAGGACTTTTGAGTAAGAAGTGAAAACCTTTTTGGTGAGAAATATTCATAAATTCATTTCAATTTTAAACTAGTAATTCACTCTATCGATGCTCGGTCTCAGTTATAATATTATGTAATAAATTATAAATTTATAAAACTTCAATTTAATTTAAAAAGTACTTCCATGATTTAAATATCAAGTAAAGATTTGTCTCACGTGTGTCACATAAAAGTCTCTTTTAATATAATAATTCTATATATAATTTAATTTTCTTATTTATGTATATTAATATTAGATTGTCAATTCATTATATATAAAATAAGGTTTAATGCGTTGAAACATTAGTTAGATATTACATCTTTAAAAAATTATATATAATGTTTGTCAACATCAATAGTATTGTTAGCTTGTAATAAGACATTTTATGATATAATAAATTAATATATATATATATATATATATATATATATGTGTATATAAACACATAATTAAGTAAATTAAATATTTGAAGAAAAAAAGAAAAGTGACGCTTAATTAAAAAAAACTATGTGTCTTAAATTTATTTAAACAAAATTCATTTGAAAATTAATTATTTAATAAAATAGATAGCAAAATACCCATTACATTGGTCAAATAATACTGTGTCACGAGAACAACAATTATGAAATCAATGAAATTAAAAAAAGCACTATTTTAAACTTATTAGGTTGATTAAAAACATTTATATTGAGAATTTTCCCAATTTAATAATTTATCATATCAGTTTTATAAAATTAGAATTTATTTGTTTAATTTTATACAAAGCAACTAAATAAGACCACTAAAAAAAATTAATTCAATACATTCGAATTAAAAAGTGGTTTAGTTAATTAATTTGGAGGGAGAGAAATGGAAGTGAAAAATTATATATTTATAGATGTATATTTAAATTGGGTTTGTAATTAGTTTAGGGCTTGTTGCAATTATTTAACATATTAAATTTGGGCTTGTAAATTAATTTTGGACTTATGTATTAAATTTGGACCTGTTGCAGGAAATTTGAGAGAGTGTTGAAAGAATGAGCGGAACAGATTTTTTGGAAACTATTCGCTTTTTATAAATGTGGGTTCTGAATTATTTTTATAGGTTCTTCAAGGAACTCTTTATAGAAGAATGAGAACTGAGCATTTACGTTCAAATGAAATATGGTGCACTTATTTGTGTCTTTTATTATATAAATATTGGTGCACTTTGGGTTCATTGAGTCGTTATTATGAAGTTTGAGAGGGTTGTTGAAAATATCTATATGATAATATTATTTACGATAGGAGAAAAATTACCAAATTTTCAGGTATATTTTACTAAATTTATTTAGAAAATTTATAATACTTCCATGTAATGTTTTATTATTCCTAATTTATTTAATTACCTAGCTAATATCCATTTAGGATAATATAGTTATATAATTATTAAAGTAATAATATGAGATAATTGTTCTTAGATACAGTACAATTTTTGAAACCCCATCATTAATAGGTACAACTGAATTTATTTATTATTATTAAATATAATTCTCATCGTGGTTTATCCATTTTAACTTTATTCATTTCATCTATTTTTTGGGAAATTCTTTAAATTGTTTCAGATTCTCCATCTCATAAAAAAAAATCTCATCCCTTTCCTCAAGAAATTATTTCAATTATTAGGAAGTTCGACGATTTCAATTATTGAAATCTTTCATCGACGATCACATCATTCTTAGTATGCAAAATATTTAATATTCTGTTGAAAATATTTAGTTTTGCACATGTGCAAAAATATTTATATTATATGTAATTTATTTATTACGTGTGAAAAATATTTAGTTTTGTGTGCAATTTTTTTTGCACATACTCACAATCACAATTTAAGAGTTTTTATTTTATATGTAAATTTTTTAGTATTTTTATGTGCAAAATATTTAATATTGTGTCTTAGTTTTGTACATGTGCAAAAATATTTATACTATGTGCAATTTATATTTTACTGGCGAAAAATATTCTTTTTTGTGTGCAATCTTTTTTGCACATATTCACAATCCGTATGTGCAAAATAATATTGTACATATAAAAAAAATTAGAGACAATTTTGTTTTGAATAACACAATTTAAGAGAATTATTTTATTTGTAAATGTTTTTAGTATTTTTATGTAACAACTTAAATTTGACAATGAAAAATTGTATTGTATCTGCTCATGTGCAACTACAAAAGGATAAATAGGATTATCGATAAATAGCTAGAGTATTCTTATTTATAAAATTTATATTTGAATTTCAATTCATATATTTTTTTAAAAAAATTATGTGTATTTTTTCCCCACAAAGTTTAATTAAATTTTTAATTTGAGGAAATTATTAAATACATATCAAAATGCATACAATGATAGACTTAGATATGAAGAAAACTGTCAAATTCCAGATCTAAAAATTTTCATAAGTTCTTTTCAACAAAAATAAAAATAAAAATAAAAATCATAAGCAATGAGAGGATAGAAGAGTGAAATATTCTTCCTCCTACCAATTTTTTCATACTAAGAGGGAAAGTTTTGAGCATGGAGCATAATATTAGGGGCGTGAGTTTCAAAATTTGAGGTAACTATGAAAATGGACATTATTGTAAATTGGATGTCATTTTGTAGTTAATAGTAATGAAATAAATTGTTTGTAGTTAATAATAAAGAGTGCTTCTATTTTGTACTCACGCTGCCCATCAATTTTATGCACACGTGTCTTATTCGTCTGTCTACCAATATTATGCACACTCCATTTTTTGCAAAAGTTATTTTATCTTTATCCCCCACCATCACTTAATTACTTAAAATGTCTTTGTACTTTACTCACAAACAATCACTTTATTTATAAATGGACCTCATAATACTCTTACTATACATAATTTTTCTTAATACTTGTGTCCACCACATCAAACATAAGATTTATGGATAGAGAGAGTATCTTAGAGTGAGTCCCCCAACTTTATTCTCACAATACCCACAATATTACACAAAATTCCATTACCTTTTGGCTCACACATATACACTTCAATCCATTCATTTACTTTATAGGGTAAATTGCGCAAAATCCTCATGTGCTTTGAAAAATCAATGTCAAACTTCCATGTGCTTTAAAATTGTGTGAACCCCCTTGTGGTTTATAAATATGGCGCAAAACTCCCTTATGCTTTTATAAATATGACACGAAATACCCATTTTTATTGAGATAATGGAAAATATATTACACGCTCGCTTTTTTGTATTTTTTTTCACCTTTTTTTTTGTTGAAAAATGATAGAATTACCCTCCATTGACTATATTTAAGGGGGTTTGACGTCAATCCTTCATATTTTCACAATTAAATAACTATATAAAAATTTAAAATTATAAAATAATGAAGGCTTGACGCCAAACACCCCCTCCCCCCTCTTAATATTTTTAATAGAGGATAATACTGTCATTTTCCAACAAAAAATGTGAAAAAACACCTTAAAAAGACAGCGTGCAATACAATTTTAATTATCTCAACAAAAGTGCGAGTGGAGTTTCGTGTCATATTTATAAAATCATAAGAGGTTTCACACAATTGTTAAATCATAGGAGGGATTTGATGTCAATTTTTCAAATCACATGAGAGGTTAACGCAATTTACCGAAACCCTGCTTATTATTACACTATTTTTTTTTGTGTGCCCGTACCAGTGCAAGTTAATGCTGGATGGAAGGAGTACAAAATAGTTTGTACTAAAAATAATGTGATTTGAGAATTCAGCCGGGTCATCTTCAAGGATGTGGCTAGGGATGTCAACGGGCCGGGCCGGGTCGGGTACTTGAGTACCCGGACCCGACCCGTTCTTTGTACTGGGTGGGGCGGGTCGACCCGCTGTGGGGCACGGGTCGGGGCAGGTCGACCCTTTCTAAATAAAAAGTTAATTATATTTTAAAATATTTAATATAAATTTAAGATTTTAATTGAAAGAATTAATAAATGTTATTAGAAGCATGTTTATAAATTTGTTTTCACATTTTAAAGATATTGATATCAATATGATTTTTTGTTAAATTACCATATTGTATTTAATATGATGTTTTATCAATATATATTGACCTAAAATATATTTATGAAGTTGAATTATTGTTAATTACATACTATATATACTAATAAATATGAAAATTATAGTAATAAATTATATTTATATATATTATATCTAATATATATATTAAAATTTAATATGAAAACGGGTTCAAACGGATCGGGTCGGGGTAAGAGTGATATCCAGACCCACTACGGGGCACGGGTCGGGGCGACCCGAACGTTGAGGGTCATGGCGGGGCAGCGCGAGTCGGGTCAATGTTGACATCTCTAGATGGGGCAGGTAAACACAATTTATGATGCGATCCCAAACAAGCTCCCTCTCAACTCAAACTCCCCTTCCCTTTCCTTGCAATGTACTCCTCCATCTCCATCTCTCCAATAATCCAACTGCAATTTCCAATTGACCCACCACCCAATCCCCCCAACAATAACAACAAACCCTTCTTCGATCCAAATCACAAAAAATTCAAATGCCGGAAACGGCGTCGTCGCCCCCCAATGGCCGTTGGATCCCCTCAGCCACGAATTTCCTATCAACCCACAAAACCCTTTTGGCTGCCTTTCTGATGATGCTCTTTTTCACCGTCGTTTATTGGCAGAGCGACTCTGCGCCCGCCGGCCTCTTAGTTTTCCGGCAGGCATTTCCGCCTCCGCGGCGGCTGCCGATGCTCCGTCCGGTGGCGTTTAACTTGACGGAGTTTGGAGGGGTGGGGGATGGGGCGACCCTCAATACGGCGGCGTTTGAGAGGGCTGTGATGGCGATTTCGAAGCACGGGAAAAAGGGTGGGGCCCAGCTGAATGTGCCGCCGGGGAATTGGCTTACGGCGCCGTTTAATCTCACCAGTCATATGACTCTGTTTCTTGCTGAAGGTGCTGTGATTCTTGGAATTGACGTGAGTACATTTTTTTTTTTCGCATTTTCTTTTCATTAATTTTTATGTTGAATTTCTGAACTCCTTTGTTCTAGTAGATGTGATATTTGGTTTCGTGAAAAATTAGTAATTGGTTTATGATTGATTGGCTTCTACGCTAAAAAGCTTATGCTTCTTGATGCTTAGATCGACTGTGTCAATTCATTGCACATAGATTTGCCTTCACGATTGAGTGAGATTATTCCTTTTTGAGTTGGTATGCTGTGAAATTGGTTCTTTTTTTTTTTTTTAAGGCATGATCCTTCAGTTATCACGACTACCCTCTGTTGTAATATAAGTCACACCCTTCAGTGTTATGAGTAATATCTTTTATATAAAGTAAAAAGTCACACCCTTCAGTTATCATAACTAATACCCTTTAGTAGTATAAGTCACACTCTTTAACTAGTTTCACTGATTTTTGTGTGAAACTTGTTCACCCTATACTTTACCATTCCTTTAAAGTTAATCATTACTAGTGAAATTTTGCATAAATTTGGCCTATAGGATAATATGGCAGATCACGTGTAAGTGGTTTTTCGAACTGATGACTAAACGGCATGAGAGTAAACTTCTGAAAAACATTAATAATGATTCGAGATAGATACATTATGGAACACTGATCTGTATAACTTTAATTTTAAGAGAAACTAAAGATTATGTTTTGATTAGATATCGTCATTAGGGTCTCCACCTTGTTATCTAATCAAGCTATTAACGCTTAGTTAATGGGAACTTTAACTTCATCAAAGGTGAGTATATGGTAAAATGTAGAACCGTAGTTCTAATTGCTGTATCAAATGTATCGGATGTTTTAAGTATGTGGGATTTTTGTTTATTTTTGCAATGCGAGTCCAAAACCATCCAAAGAAAGATGTAGAAAATATACTATGGAATTTGGTGAGAATAGCAAACTAAAAGGTCATTCATATCTGAGATTGCCTGAGAGCTCAAGAAAATTATAGTATTAAACAATTTGATTTTCTGTGATTGAACTTCTTAATTGGCCCTAGACAGACCAGAATGTAACTTCAGGAGGAAACAACTGAGTAAACCCCATTATGTAAAGAATATACATCTAGGATCATTGGATTTACATGTATACTGTTTCAGACAGGTGGGTTGGAGATGGAATCATACGTCAAACTATTAGCTGTGATCTCTTTCTTCTTTAAAGCAAATTTTTCCACCAAGGTCTTTCTGATTTAAGCGATAAGTTAATATTTCATAGACAAATATAAACTGATTGTTAAGTTCCAAAGATTTTTTGAGTGGACAAGTTTTGGTTCAAGTGTCTTCTAACTTATAGTTAATGCTAGATTCATCGGTAGGGGTGTAAACTAGCCGAGTAGTACTGAGCTCAAACTCGGCTTGATTAGAATACTCGAAGCTCGAAACTAGACTTGAACTCGGTTGAGCCCAAATTTTTAAGCTCGAGCTCGGCTCGCCAAGAAACTCAATAGACTCGAGCTCGGCTCGAGCTCGGCTCGAGCTCGACTTTATTACCTGTATAATTTTATAAAATTAAATGTAAAACATATTATTAAAATATAAGTATATATATTTAATAAAATTAATGGCATAATAGGAATTATTGTGCCAGCTCGAGCCTCTCGAGCTGAGTATTTATGAGCTCGAACTCGATAGCTACTTGAGTAGCTCGAACTCGACTCGACTCGATTATGTTCGAGTCGATTTCGATCTTTTTCCGAGTCGAGCCAACTCACTTATTCATCGGAGACTGGTTCATGTTCTACCCGAAACAATACATACTTATATGTATAATGGTCGTATTTTTATATATGTTGATAAAGTTATGCTACTACATCAACTTCATTGCTGGGAGAAGCATAAAATTTGCATTGTGAGTTGGAGACTGCCAGACTGGACATGTATGAGTCGTCTTAAAATGCTCAACTGTCTTCTTGAAATGGTATGCCTTTGTTATCATAGATTTTCGTTTGTGTTGTAATCTGAGGGATTACAAAGTGATTGATTTAAGTTCACCCTACTAGGTTGAGGTGAGGGAGTAGAGGTTATAAGATGAGTTCAGAATTCATCGGGCTTTTTATATAATGCCATTGTCCAGTCTTTCTACTGTCTTGGCTGGATGTCATGTCTACTTCTTGTATGTTTCCGTTTATATTTTTATCAAATAATTTGTTTTCATCCAAAAAATAAATGAAGAAAGAATGAATGAGTAAGCTCAAAACCGTAAGAGGTTTTGGTTGATTAGTGACGTATCCTGATTCATATCATTTTTGTGAAATTATAAACATGAGCACACTGCACATAACAGCACTGGTTGACTTAGCAAACCTTCATTTTCGTCTTCCTTGTTTTGTTTGTAAAAGTGAAATGGCTATTCAAAAGAAAGTAGTGTTAGTAGTATAGAAATAGATTTTTTTCTAAATTATCTTTCCTTGTCATTCTCTCACAGATAATGTTTGCTGAAATAAAGCTGTACATATGTGAGTCTTCATACTTAAACGTGTCCCCTTTTTTGTATAACAATATTTAATTCCCTATATGATTACAAGATTACATTGATATATACGTAATCGATTCTTTCATGTTCTTGATTGATATGATTTTATTTCATGCTATGATCTTTAGATGAGTGTCAACTTTCATGTGGAACCTTCAACTACTTTAAACAAATATTGCCTTGTCAAACATGTAATTGCTTGTTTTCATTCTGATTCAATTTAGTGAATTTTAATTTTTAGTGATGTATCTTATCCTTGTTCATAATATTTTTGAATACACAAACTCTCCTGTGAAACTTGTTCATATAATGAAACTCATACCATTACACTTACAAAGTGATACCATTGCTCTTATAAACTAGTGTCAATAGCATTTAATACTATGATCTCAGTATATAAGTGTAATGGTATCAGTTGGTAAGTGTAGTGGTATTAGTTTGTAAGTATAGTGGTATAACTTTCATACTATGAACAAATTTCACCGGAGACCTACTCTTTT
Source organism: Stenogyne calaminthoides (assembly GCA_037126765.1). Taxonomy (NCBI): domain Eukaryota; kingdom Viridiplantae; phylum Streptophyta; class Magnoliopsida; order Lamiales; family Lamiaceae; genus Stenogyne; species Stenogyne calaminthoides. The sequence goes on along the minus strand of JBBCBC010000027.1, from coordinate 18,372,198 downwards.
GAATATCAACTTTAAAAAGCTTTAAAAATTAGATGAATCGTTGATACTTGGTTGTTGTCTAATTTTCAGTTATTTATTTATTGTTGTGTAGGATGAGAAATATTGGCCTCTAATGCCTCCTCTACCTTCTTATGGATATGGGAGAGAGCACCCAGGACCACGCTATGGAAGTTTAATACATGGACAAAACCTCAAAGATGTCGTAATTACAGGTCAACTTTTCAAATCAGAGTCTCTATACTTTTATTTTTGGACGTTGGTATTTCATTTGCAGAGGAAATATGAATAAATAGTCATAGAATTTAATTGCAATCCATAGAATCTTAAATTTAAAGGATTTTGTTGAGGTAGCATGGACTATTTACCCCTTAAGTTTCACATTCCAATTTGCCAAACTCCTTATTCTGATTGTATTTAAATTGTTCGCATTCTTTTATCAGCATGATTACAAATATATAAAATTGTTTGCATTCTTCTATTTCCTTTTTTACATGTAATTCATGTTCATGTAGCTATGCCAGTACACATAATAGAAATAGCTAATCCTGGTATTGTCATCCCTTTATCTCATCTCCGTATTTTTCCATTGTTTCCCATAAATCTTCATAATTCTAAAAGTAGAGCAAGCATTATGGATTCTCATTCATTTAGAGCGTATCATTTTGTGTAAAGTATATTCTTTTGGTTATAAATGAACCTTTAGTACTCCCTTTCTTCTAGAGCCCTTTTCGCCTGGTTATATTCTGGTTTTAATTATTCTCTGTCCTCTGAATACTTGCTTTTTTTTGGTACCTTTAACAGGGCACAATGGCACCATTAATGGGCAGGGGCAAACATGGTGGAAAAAATATCGGAGTAAACTCCTTAACCATACAAGAGGACCACTTGTGCAGCTTATGTGGTCTAGTGACATTTTGATATCTAACATAACGTTGCGTGATTCTCCTTTCTGGACTCTTCATCCGTACGACTGCAAGAACGTAACTGTAAAAAATGTAACCATCCTGGCACCCACCCTTGGAGCTCCAAATACTGATGGCATAGATCCTGGTAAACTTATCTCGGGATAATATTTATTTTTTTTTGGTCCTTTTCTTTCATTCACTATCAAGTTTGGTCCTGAACGTGCACTTTTACTCTCAAATAGATACCAACCGTCATTTGACCGTCTATTGACTTACATATATCAATAATATTTAGATTTTTTTTTTTTTTTTATAATTACATCTTAGTACAAAACAAAATAATTGATTGTGAAACCAAATGTGAGAGTAAAAGAGTACTCAAATGTGAGTAAAAGTGTACTTTCAGGAGCAAACTTGATTGTGAATGAAAGAGGGGGACCAGAACTTGGAAAAAGGTAAAATCTAGGGACCAATAATGTGTTACGATCCCACATCGAATCCACAAGAAAGTGTGGATGGGTACTTAAGTGAGAGTCAATCCTCCACTCTTGAGCTAGCTTTTGGGTGGAGTTAGGGTTTCCATGCTTGAGTGCCTAACATAATGATATTAACCCGTTTATTTTTTAGCTTTTTGTCTTGTATGGATTAGTTGGATTCTGAAATTAGTTGAACGTAGTCCGTTTAAATGTTTCAAAAATCAACATGATGGAAATACAAGTAACTTATGTGAAGCTAATATTTCAACATGTGTACTATATGATTATAGTCCATCATAGGATCGTTTATCTGGCTTTAGTAGCTGGAATTTGATACACCCTTCTGCATAGGATCAAAAAGTTCTGCATAGGATCAAAAAGTTTTAAGCTCAATTTGGTGAAAGTGAAGACAATTACCCGACTTTCTATTGTTTGGTCTTAAGCGTGTCCGTCCTTTATTGGTTTTTCTTTTACTTAATTCAAGATGATCTATTGCTTGAATTATGGACTAATTACATTGGGTAAACAGATTCGTGTGAGGATATGGTGATTGAGGACTGTTACATAAGCGTTGGAGACGATGGTGTTGCCATAAAGAGTGGATGGGATCAATATGGGATCAAATATGGACGCCCTTCAAAGAACATACTCATTCGGAACCTTGTTGTTCGTTCAATGGTGAGGTGAGACTATGTTTTGTACCCAAATATTCTTTACAAGAATAAACAGGGCGATCCACCAATTGTCCAAGTTGAGATATTGTGCATCAAGTTGTTCATTTAGATTCATGCATATATGCCTTGAATGATTTTAAATGAAATGAATTTTGTGGTTATTTTGACTCTTTCCTTTATCAAGTCATGGAGGTGGTTGAGCGAGCATTGAATTTGGTCTCATGTAGGGGTGTAACGGAAACACCGTCTCATATCGTATACCTAACCGAAAAATTTCGGTACATGAAAAGTACTTATCGATACTGTAGTATACCGAATTTTTAAATGGTATTTGTATATACTATTTCATACCGAGATATTGGTACATAATTTCATATGAGATTTCAATATAACAAAATTTTTATGTTATTGATATGTATTTTACCGATTTTACCAAAACTTATGAATGTGCTTATCGATGTATTTTTCGGTTCTTTTAGGTATACTCGTGTAATTACTTGAATAACAGTGCAGGTGTATCAATAGGAAGTGAGATGTCCGGTGGCGTATCAAACGTGCGTGTGGAAAACCTCCACATATGGGACTCGAGACGAGGTGTTCGTATCAAAACAGCAGCCGGAAGAGGAGGATATATCCGTCAAATATCGTATACAAATCTGACATTGAACAATGTTCGTGTTGGGATCGTGATCAAGACGGACTACAACGAGCATGCTGACGAGGGGTTCGACCCAAAGGCTTCTCCAATAGTCGAGGACATAAGCTACACCTCCGTACATGGGCAAGGGGTGCGGGTCCCAGTCCGCATTCACGGGAGTGAAGACATTCCACTCAGAAACATCAAATTCCGGGACATGTCAGTTGGCATTACTTATAAAAAGAAGCACATCTTTCAGTGTTCTTTCGTTCAGGGTCGGGTTATAGGGTCCGTTTTTCCCGCGCCTTGTCGCAACCTCGATCGTTACGATGAGCAGGGACACTTGATCGCCCCGTCCGCCTCACAAAATATATCGGATATTGATTATGATTTCTAAGATGACTCAACTTTCATTTCTTGATTCTGGTGTCCTATTTCAGTTATTGTTTTTCATCTTGTGTTTCTTACAAATGGCGTTTTAGTTGGTGATGTTACTTGATATGTGTGGCATGTGGTGATTCTTTTGTAATATAAGATAAAATAGGTAGTGGAAATACAGGCCAAAACTTGTGTGCAATAAAACTACCCCCAAACCTCGATACTCTGCAGGAATTCCATTCCACCATATTTCTTTCTTCCATTCTCTCACCTCCAAATCCTCTCTTTTTTCTTCCATTGTCTTTTCCCTTTCGTCACTCATATCTCAGGAAAATATCAATTTTGGTTGGTACTGTAATTTTTTATTTTATTTTTTTATGCAAGGTCCTGTAAATTTTTGGTAAATTCAATTTTGGTCTTTTATATTTTATTTTTCTATTTTAGTCTTGGGTGCAACTTTGGTCATTCTTTGGCCACAAAATTCAATTGTTGTCGGAATTGCATACGTGGCGGCTGATTTCCTGCCCTTCGGACGAGTTGGAGCGCCACATCAAATTTTTTGTCTAATTTTAAGTTATTTATATATATTTATATTATTAAAAAATTATAAAAATAAGAATGTTTTTTTTTAATCATATCAAAATAGATCTATCAAATTAGGAGTACCGTGCAATTTAAGTGTATTTTTAAAACGTTCAACTTGTTTTCATTGAAAATAATTAAACGTTTCTGTAAAATAAATTACACATTAAAAAAATGCACATCCGTTATACAGTACACCTAGTGCATATAAAATTTTACCATAAAAAAATAATTAAAATAATATATAAATGTAAATTATATTATTAAACTACCATTGTTTTTATAATTTAAATATTATATTAAAAATCATAAAAAAGTATATATCATCCGTACAAAGTCATACTAATACTTAGATGCTTATTTCAACTTTCAAGGCCGACCTAACAAGTCATTTGATCCAAACACCTTTTAATAAACTAAGAGCCACTTGATATGAATTGAGTGATAATGGTAATGAATTTATTGAAGGGTGAATTACAATGAAATTATTGATTGCATTAATATTACTTGATTAAAATATCAATAATGAGTATTATTTAAGGAGAGTTGAACGAATGATGGAACTAGACAAGAAAAATAGGGTAATCAATTATTTAATTTTATTCCTATTTTTGGTATATTAAACCTTTCAAGCATTTTTAGTGGGAATAATTTCACTTGTCCATTCCATTATTCTCAACTGAACGGACCCTAAGTTCAATGATTCTACCAACAAAGGAGAACCTCATTGCAAAAAACGCGTTCATTTCAAATGAGGACAGCTTATGCGCTCTTTGCGGTTCATGTGAAGAAAACATGCACCACACCTTCTTTGGCTGTCAACTTGCAATGCAGATTTGGAACGAGATTTATCAGTGGATTAAGCGTGTGTCTTTTCCTCCGTTTGATCATTTACTAAACTTTAGCAGATTGTTCGGCAGTGGAAAAACTAAGAGGATAGGTGCTATATTCTGGATTTGCATAATTTAGACCATCTGGAATTATAGAAATGAGGAGACATTCAACAACACCACAGTTTAGGTACTTGATGACATTAAAGGTAGATTCTAGTCTTGGTTTTCTATTAACTTCTTTGAGTTTAAAAATTTTTATTTTTCTGAGTGGTTTAGGCAACCTTGTTCGATGTTGTGTGGTAGAAAAATAGAAATAAGGCCTGAATGATGCTGTAATCTGATTTGGTGCTGCTGTAATTAGGAGTCCATATAGAATCATTATCATAAAAGGATTCAAGTACAACTTGTACTCCTTATTAATATCATTCTTTGTCTGTTCAACAAAAAAAAAAAAAAAAATTAAAAAATCTATTCACCCCAACATTTTTCTTCACTAGTCGCCTGCGACTATTTTGACGACTTTTCTCATTGTAATGTCTACAAAGTATTATTTACACCTTGTGCTCTAGTACCTACTTATGCTATTACCCCCTTCGTCCTAATTTAGATTGATCATATATTGTAGATACAATTTTTAAAAAAATTATTTATTAATATTAAACAGTGTAAAATAGGTTTGGTGAAGGGGTATGGATGTAAATTCAATTTAAAAAAATATTATTTATTAATATTAAATATTGTAAATTGGATTTAATGTGTGTAGTATAATAACATGTGGTGTAAATAAGTGTTATTTATGGGGTATTGTTTTATAAAAAATGCTTTATTTTTTTAATAAAAAAATGATCAATTTAAATTAGGACGCCATTTTAAAGAATATGATCAATTTAAATTAGGACGCAAAGAGTACTATTTATTTACTAATAAGAATTAATATTAATGTTTGTGGCGTACTAGGCACAACTGCACAAGTGTAGATAATTACTTTTTTACGAAATTTTTTTTTACGAAATTAATGTTAGTGGAATATTCATCAAAAGATTCTAGTTTTCTCGATAATTTATTATTCCCAAGTAATCAATGTAAATTCATTTGATCCTCCAACTCCCGTGAGCTCCATCAGCCATTAGTTTTGCATTTATGTGCTTCATAAATAATGTGGAATAAAACACAATAATCATTTATAATTCACATATTATTCGGTGAAATTTGTTTATTCATATTATTACATTTATATATTGATATCACTACATTTATAAATCAATGTATATAGAATTTAATGCTATGCTATCAATTATATATATAATGATATTAATTGATACATTTTATGGTATTTATTTATAAGTATAATTATATATATTTCATAATATGAACATGTTTAATGTAAACCTATTCTTATTATGATTTAGTCTTCAGTATGTCATTAAATTGCATCAGTATAATTTTTATAGTGTATTTTTAAACTCAAGAACTTTGTTATATAGAAATTTCTTACTTTTTCACTCAAAATGTGTAATTATTCTAATGCACAAAGTGCACATTTCAGTATAAAAATTTTAAAATTATACATTTTAATGTAACAAATTTTAAATTGCTAAAATACACTAGAGTGCATAATGCACACTTGGTAGGGAGATTCACTCCTTTGAATTTATTATTTGATCGAGTTAAAATTGGATGAGAATACGGATCTAAATTTTTGCAGGCCACTTTAATAAAGCCAAATTAAGGTAAAGACCAAAAAAATAGAACGGTAATTGAGGGAAAGAGTTAGGAGCAAATGGCGTAAAAATGAACCATGAATCGAAGAAGAAACGGACACGGGAAATTCATTTCAACGCCAGTTGTTGATCGACACGCAACCTACACCACCTTACTAAACACGTGTTTTTTAAATCAATAGTCCTATAAAATACTATTAAACCCTCCACCCATAACCTAATAATTCGATAGTTATAATTAGGTCCTTTGAAGTCCGGCAAGGTCACCAGCTGGTGTGTCGGCTCAGTGGGCCCCACCATTTTAAAATTAAATGAACTCACACATTCCTCGTGCTCTTTTTTACTTTCTCAACATTCCTAATATATAACCCAGTAACCCCATTCTTCATTGTACCAATTTGTGCCAAGAAAATATTTAAAATTAAAAAAAAAAAGAAACTTCTCTATCCACTCAAATATTCTCGCTGGAGTAGGGATGGTTTCGTCGGCGAACGTAGATTCCGGCAGGTTTTCCGGCGGGAGGTCAAACTTCTCGCAGACTTGTAGCCTTTTGAGTCAGTATTTGAAGGAAAAGGGCGGTTTCGGAGATCTTAGCCTTAGCTTGACTCCCAATTTTGCAATTGAAACCGAAGGTAGTCTTTAATTAATTAAACTTGCTTGATCTGAGAATTTGGCTTCTAATTTTGCTAGATCTTCTTTCTTTTTATTGAATTTTTTGTTCTTGGATTTTTGAAACAGGGACTATGGATTTGTTGCCCAAAATTCAGCAATTGGAACAGAACATACCTGATGGGTATATATCCCGGCAGAGTCAGGGATTTTGTTTGTATTTTTTTAAAAGTATTAGTTGTTTCATTAAAAAGTATTATTTGTTTTATTAAAAAGTATTAATTTTTTTACTATAAAGTATTAGTTACCACGGAAAAAATTGAGCAATTGGAACAGAACATATCCGACAGGTATACATCCAGGCAAAGTCTTGGACTCTTGGGTGTATTTTTGAACAGTATTAGTTATTTCATTAAAAGGTATTACTTATTTTACTATACAGTATTAGTTGCTGAGGGTGATTTTCTTTCGCAGTGGTATGAACAAATCTGAGGAGAAAAAACCGCAGTTGACTATATTTTACGGCGGTCAAATCATGGTGTTCGACAACTTTCCGGCGGACAAGGCCAACGAAATCATGGCTTTAGCCACCAAGAGTAGCGGCGCGGCCTTCGCTCCGCCGCAGACGGCAGCGGAACCTGCCGTAACCGCCCCAGAAACTATCCCGGCTCTTGGTTCCGGTAAGCGGTTCACTGAATTTTGGTTATACAAACACACAATAAATTAATATTTTTAAATAAAAATAATATTTTCTAATATTTTATTTTCCGGTTTGCAGATTTACCGATCGCGAGGAAAAACTCACTCGCCCGGTTCTTGGAGAAGAGAAAAGACCGGATCACAGCAAGAGCGCCGTACCAGGCGGTTAAACCGGTTAAGGCCGAGCCGTGGCTCGAATTGGGTTCGGACTAATTCCCCCTCCAAATTCAGCTCGAGTAATTAATCAAAGTTAATTTGAGTTCTACTATTATATATTCATATTATTGACTTTGATTGCAATTTACAAGACATTTTATGTATTTCTATTGTATTATTACTCTGCTTAGCTCAGATCTCACGGATTATTAGATCTAAGTTGAGAGGGAGAGAAGGAAAAAGGTTAATCGGATTACATTTTGAAAAAAATCTTATTTTATGTATATATGTATTAATTGTTGTGATATTAGGTGTGTAATGTTATCCATATGTTGTTTGTGTTTGATTCACGTGCAACCTGTGGTTGGAATTGCAAGTGGGGTGATTGATGTATACTACTCCTACTTTGTTGAAACTTTGCACCAATGGATAAATAATTAAATATACAACTAATTAGGTAACAGGGAGTTGCATTAATGGTTGTACTAGCCTATAGATGCCGGTCCGAATCTCATGGCATGCGTTTACTTTGTAGACATAGAAGAGAAGGGATAATTGATGGGTTAAGTATAAATTTAAAGTGGATACCTTTTGTTTTTATGAAATAATCACTCTTAGGTTCAAGTTTGCCCACTTAAAGACTCTTTAGATCCAAAATGCTTTAATAAATAATTCTAAGTCCAAAAGTGTATATAAAAAATCCATTATACCTCTTCCCCCATTACCAATCCTACGATCTCAATTAATTAGTCATCACTTTCATTTCTCTTCACACACGCTCTCTCTATCTTATATTCTCGCACAATAAAATTCTAAACACACCACCACTGAAGACGAAGGCGGCGATGGCGAAGGCGATGGAGAGGAAGGATCGCGACAGAGAGTGCTATCACCATCGACTGTACGCGGCTCCCCACCCACCATCGACTGTGCTCGGATCCAGCGCCGATGGATTTCGAGCCGCCGGCTTCTCCAGTCTCACAATCCGAGTCCTCGTCCTCCGGCAAAGTAGCAAACACGAAGAAGCATGTCAAACCAAAGGTTTTTCACAAGTGTCTGCAATTAGAGGAAGCATGTCAAACCAAAGGTTTTTCACAAGTGTCTGCAATTAGGGGGTTGGTGACTTCATTTTTTCCATTTTTCTCTCTATAATAGATGGTACTCCCTCCGTCCCAACATTATTGCAACACTTGCCTTTTTGAACGTCCCAACATTACTGCAACACTTCCAAAATAGAAACAAATATAATATTAATACACTCACAACATCCTTATTTTATTTCACTTAAATCCATTTTATCCCACTTTTCTTGGTTTGCGGTCCAAATTAGGTGCTGCAATCATCCCGAAACGGAGGGTGTATAAGACTAGCATCCTGTATATTCCAACTATGTTGTTGGTGTTCTTGGCTGAACAACAAGAAATGTTGTTTTTCTTTTTTGTTTGTTTTGTAAATAAAAAATGGAAATTAGCCATGATAGTGTACAATAGAAGATGGGTATTTTTTGGTTGGTTTTTTGTAATTAAATATTACTTTTTTTTTGTTAGTTTTTGGTCAGTGTTGATTTAAAGATATGTGGGTTTGTGGGTTTTTTATTTGTGTTTTTGATTTATAGATCTTTTGAGATTCTACAGATCTGAAATTTTGTGGAGGGAGGAGGAAGAAGATGGGTATCTGGGCTTATGGCTCTTGAAATGGAGGATCTGAGTTTGTAATTTCTTTATAATCTAGTTGAAGATTGAGAATCTGGAATTGAAAATGTATATATTCATCAATTGATCGAGTTTCTGGATATGCATATACTCATAAATACATGAATATATGCATGTTTTTTTGCATATATTCATATAATCGTGCATTTGTGCATGTTGAAGATATGTAAATTTTAAGCATTAGAAGATGATGATATGTAATTTTTTTGGATTTAAATATGTAATTTTTGTAATTTTGTAAATATTATGAATTTTAGATATATAAATGTAAATATTTGATTATTTTGTTATTTTGGATATAAAATTTTTAATTTGTAGATGAACCAATATGCACATATGCATATCTTCTTATTTTCTAATTTCATCTATTCCCTAAAGGGGAAGATAAGATTTTGAAAATAGGAGATTTTGTATTGCAACCAACAACTCTATTAAAGAAACAATTAAAAGAAGATGAAATAAAAAAAATTGAAAAATGGAAGAAGCCTGTAAAAGTTGCAGGTTTTTCATGAAGAAGGTAAAATTAAAAAAATAGAAACGAAGAGAGACATGGTAATAATTCTGAGTGAGAGCAGTTGAGTGTAATAATTCGCAGCATTGGAAATGATGAAACCCATCTAATCACCTGTTTGCAGCAGAGGGAAAGAGGGGGGATGAGGCGCCTTTGAGGAGAAGCGGAAAAAGGGGTATTGATATCTTTACAGTTTACACAATTTGGACCTGCTAGTATTTATTTAAAGTGCTTGAACAGTACTTAATGGGTCTATTTTGAATCTAGAAATTCCGGACTCTTTGTTTATAATATAGTAGGATAAAAATTGAGACTTTTTTCCCCTTTCATTGAATTTTCACCTCTTCTTTTCTTTCCCTGGTAGATTAAGTTGATTCAATTCTCATGTTCTACTTTTCGTAGTCTATTGATATTCCATCCTACTATATTTTGAACATATGAACCTAAAATATATGTTCGTTTGAATATTTTTTTTATTATTTAACGTGTCATCCATCCATATTATGGAATAAGAGTGGAACACCAACTATGAAATATGTGATCTTATTCCACATTAAGCGGAGTATGAATTAAGTATACATCTTTATATCTCCCCTTTTCTCCATGTGTTCTTTAATCTTCAAACATGTCTTCTCCCTCTTCTCTTTTTCACCCTCGTCTTCTCAAATTGCTTTTTTTTTTTTTCACCACATCAATCACAACCAACGGTGACTCTGTTTTTTCGATTTTTTTTTTGCTACCATCTCTTTCTTTTCACTTAATTTTGTCAGCTCAAAACCCTACATTTTTTTATGTAAATACAAGAAAAAGGGGTTGGAGGGGAGGGGGAGGTTTATTGGCCTATTTCAACTGTACAAGCACTTAAATTGGTAATGAACAGGAAATTCTTATAAAAGAGTTTCGGGGAGCCGATGGACAATTTAAGGGGTGTTTGGTTAAAAAGATACAATAAAAAAGAGTTTAGAGTAATTATGATGGTTAAAAAGAACAAAAAATGACAAATCCACTACATCTTAGCACATTTTGATTATCTATCTTCCTTCCTATAATAATTTTTTCTCAACCATTCCACCATTTCTCGATCAACAATAATTTATTATTCACTTATTCAAAAATTAGGCAACTCACTAAAAATGTAACTACCACGGGAAAACTCTTCCTCCAACATATCCATTTTATTGTGGGGGTTATGGAGAGAAACTAAATTTTCATTATCATTCCCATTAAAGAATTTAAACCAAGCGCCCTCTTGGCTATGTTTTAAGGCCGTTCCGATCCGCTACTCGGTGGCCTTGTGTAGGTCCCGAACGGGTTTTAGTGAGGGGAGAAGTCTAGAGGGGAGGGGTGAATAGACTTCTGAAAACTTTTTGTGCAGATCAGGTGTGAGGCGATTAGCTTTGATCGAGTGCGAGTGAATCGATTTTGGTCGATAACCAACTTACTGATCGCCTGAAGCAGATCAGTTCGGTAACTATCAGTTTAACTGATGTGTGCGGAAGCTTAAGTTTTACCCGTGTGAAAAACCAGTTTTGATAAATAAGATTCCAAAGTTAATCTTTTAAACAGTTGACTGAAGTGTCAGGTATGATCAGATCAGAAGCTTGGTGCTAGCTGATCTCAACTTGGAATATGTATGCGTTTAAAAGGTTGTGTGCGATTGTGTAAACAGTTAATCAAAGCAAAGAGAGGCACACAAGATTTATAGTGGTTGGACAACCGATCCTACGTCCACTCTTCCCTTTCACAAGGGGCACCGACTTAACCGACTTTAACTAATTGGACTTAGTTTTATGTGTTAGTCCAACCAAGATTAATCGACTAGATGTTTAAGGAGTTCACACTCAACCGATCCCGTAAATCGAGCTAGAAACCCTAGATGAAATCTTGCTAAACAACTTATCCTAACTTGGGGTTTGGGTAAGATTGTTTTTGTGGTTCCAACTATGAAATCTTTTTCTTGCAGTATAAAAGCGACCTAATAGCTAGATGAAAAGATTTCTATGCTAAGAACTTATGGGATGAACACTTAATAAAAGATAATCTTCTTGATCGTGTTCTTGTCGCGGAAATGAAATTAGCTTGAGCTTCTTGATTGTTCGGCGTTTTTCGTTATTATTTTCGTTTTTCACTCTCGAAGTGTAATCCCATATATATAGACCTTGAAATCAAAAAGAGCCGTTGGAGAGCAATTTGAATTTGGGCTATATTTAGTAGGCTTTGAGCTTGATGTGGCGAGCTTGAGGAAGCGGCATGGAAAAGCGTGCGTTTGTACTTTGTAGCGAATTCTGAGAGAGAAGTAGCGTCAAATCCCACAATTGCGGCTCGATCATCGTGTCTTGTTCTTATTGGATAGCGAGACTCACTTTTTCAATTGATGTTCTTCCAACTAAGCTTGATGTTCTTCTTGTTCGGATCATCGACGTATGATTAGGTGAAACATCAATTTCTGGTGGTGACCGATCGATCTGAATCGATCGGTCTACTGATGGAGTCTTTGGTCTTTGGTTGACTTAGCTTCAACTAGCGGAGACTCGGTGATGTAGGTCTTCCGGGTGCGATCTTCCGGTATTCGACTTTGAGCTTCATGACCTGGCGAGATATCATTTGGATCAGATCAATCTGATCTTCTGTTCTTTTCTAGCATTCTGGCCTGTCGGATATCAGCTGTTTCTTTGAGTCTTCAGATCTGACCTTTGCATATTGGGTTCCCCCTTAATATGTGACCTATCTATTACATCAGTTGTTCTATACAGTAATTATCAACTGGTCTCCTATGCAGGTAATATAAACATCGGTTAAATTTAACATGTCCATTTGGTCCTATTACATGTGTTTTCGGAACTTTCATCAAAACTATAAATTTCCCAACAATTTCCCCCTTTTTGATGAAACCAAAACACTTTGAGAAACCAAAACAGTTGATAAAAAAGTAGAATAGTTAAGAGCATATAATCAGAAGACAATGAGACTTTGTCTTAGGATCAGAAAGATAAACTTTTCTCATTAAAGATGATGATTACATGTTACATCAGAAAAGTTTGAAAATAAAAGCAGCTGATCCTTAGTAGTCTTCTGATTCTTCACTCTTTGGGCTTGTATCCTTCTGGCATCTCTCTTTGATTTAGAGGAACGTTGAAGATCTGATAAAGTTTCCATTTGACATCATCAGTCTGCTCAGGATCAGTTATTTGCGTTCTGCGCAAGATGTCAAAATAGAATCTTTGAAATGCCAGTCTGTCAAATGAGCCATCTGCCTTCTTCGAGTACTCCAGATGATCATACTCTTGGCGAGTTATTTTGACATTGATCAGCTTGGCCTCATTTTCCAGATACTTTAGAAAATCCGGATATTTATTTTGCAACCAGTTGAGGAATTCTTCATCAGGAGATTCTTCTTGTGGAACAAGATTAAGAACAAAGGCATCCAGAAGCCATTCACTCCTAATCTTATTCCATTCCTCAAATTTCTTAGCATGCGCAGCAGTTTTTGGGATGATCTCATCAACTCTTTTTGCAAATTTTAGGTTACGTGCGGATTTTCCAGCCCTTCCTTTCTTCACTCTCAATCTGAATTTCTGTTTGATTTTACGCCCCTCTGCCATTTTTTTACGCCCTTCTTTCTTCTTGGCTTTTTACGGGCTTCTTACGCTATCACGTTCTTTGGACATCTTTTACCCGATATCTTATCTTTTTCAGATGTCGGGCCGGTTTTTTTTCTTGTGACTCTCTGTGATGTCCCTGCATCTGTTTTGTCAGTTGGTTTCTCACTCTGTCCTTCCCCCTTTTTGGTTTGATCAAAAAGAGTAGTGAGATGGGAGGTCAGAGAACCAAAGTTGACTGCGATCGCCTTGTTGAGATCTGCAACAGATATGCCTTGAGTTTGAGTAGTTAGATTTTGAATTGTTGAAATCAGCTCCGTCTTGGCAGATTCCATGGCAGTAGAGAGTGTGGTAATCAACTTGTCAAGTTTCTCTTCTGTCAATTCTAGCTTGCCAGTGAGCATCAGAAAAGAAACTTGCTGTTTATCCACCTGAGTCAGTTTGGCATCGACGGTCTTTATCGATTCGGTATGCCTTGATGAGACCTGATTGGGGAAAACCGATCTTTGATTACCCAATCGGGAAATAGCCATTTCCTTTCATCTTTTATTTCCTTGATGGCGATTCGCCTTTGATTATCTATCGATCCTCAACTTCTTCTTTCAGGAGATCTTTGAGAAACGATCTGATCTCCTGAAGTTGATCAGTGGTGACATGTGATGTTGGAATGTTGAGTGTCACTTGATCTGGTTCAGTTGTTTGTGCCTCCAGTGGTTGGTCATGAACTGCAGCACCAGCTCCACTATCATCGGCAACTCCTGTATCCTTCACGATGGTATACGCTTGAGAGTCTTGTCGTGATTTCGATTCTTCTGTTCCGGCAACCCTAGCTTTCGTGGATCGAGCTTTGTGATTTAGCGATATCTCGGCTCGGTGGTGATCCCCTCTCTTGATTTCCTCATGTCGAAGTCGGAAGTCTACGCAAACTCATCCGCACCGCCCAACTGTTCAATAATGATTATAAAGTCTGAGAAGCTTTTTAATCGAAGATCTCTCCAGGTGAGGATCTCCATGACTTCTTCTCTTATGGCAGGTTGGGCGACCAGTTCCGGATATAACTCATCAATTTCTCTTTCGATTCTCATTCTGATCACTTTCCCAGTTATGATCTTTGTTGATACGGACTCGGGAATTTTTTGTCGATTCAATTTGATGAGATGTGGAAGGTTACGGTTGTGCTTGAAAGCAGTAGGCGGAAGTTGGATGGTCGGTTCGACTGCAGGGGTTACTTTGTGGAAGCAAGTGCTTACAGTTCCACAGCAGGTAAGCTTTCTGGTTCACGAACGTCTGATGTCGGGTTTGGCGAGGTGGAAGAACGGGAGAGACATGCTCAGCAGCCGTTAGTCTGAGTGGTGAAACAGCTGTGGCTGGAGGAGAAGAAGATCGATCGGCTTGAGCTTCTTCCTCAGAATGATCTGGCGAGCTCTCAGATTGAGGGGCCTGCCTGTCTGATGCTTCACCTGATTCTTGTGGTGCAACAGGCTGTTCTGGCGCTCCTTCTTCATCTGACTCATCTTCAAGCATCAGAGTCATGGGAGCTTGCTTCGCCTTCTTCGGCCTCTTCTCCTGGGCCTTCACCAGTTTTCTTTTCTTCTTCTTGAGGGCAGCTGGTGGGCCTTCTGGGGGTCCTTCACCAGCTTGAGCTGATTCGCCCGCATCTGGTGCAGAAGGAGTTGCCTTCTTGCCTTTTCCTTTCTTGGACTTTGGGGGGGTTGGCCGCATATCTTCGTCTGGTGGCCCAAAGATGACTGAAGTGGTTGAGAGAAAAGCTTTATAGGACTTCAGTCCATTCTGATCCCACTTGGCCTTTGGCATTTTATCTTGAAGGATAACTGCAACCTTGTTGAGATTGCTGATCTTCTTCATCAGACATACCTGCCTCCACTCATCAACTCCAAATTTCTCATGTTCTTGGAGCAGAATGGCCTTCAGAAACCCGTGCCAATTGATGTTTTTCGCTTCATCAATTATTGCAGCCATGCTGTACAGTTTGACAGATGTAATAGCATCTGGACTGAATGCAATACCCATTATTGTTTTTGACAAAATGTCAAACAACAATCGGTATTTTCTCTTGAGCATTGGCCTGACAAAACCTGAAGTATGATGTTTGTCAGCCTCTCTGAAGAGCTCTTTTCTGATCAGCTCGTCTTCGTTCTCCCTGTAATGAGCAGGCGAGATCCGTCCTTTGGGTAGGCTGAACAGACGGGTTATATCCTCATTCGACAGTCTGATTTCTTCGCCGGTGACTGTCGAAAGTAGTTCGTCTCCTGGAACATCCGTATCCACTCTTAAATTCCTTAGGAATTCTAGTGCTTCATACTGCATCACTGGATTGCAGTGAGCAGCGCAGAATTTCTCAAGGCCTGCTTTTCGAAGAATTTGCTCAACCTCCATGGATTCCGGATCCCGAGTGATATTGAACTGTACGAACTTATCATCCACAATCCTTTTTGCCAGTTCCGCATAGTTGCACATAATTTTGCCCATACCGTAAGTGATCATCTACAAACTACAGATAAGGTAGATTCGGTTAAAGGGTTGTGCATTAACAGAAAGAATATCACACAAGCGGAAACTAAGAAACAATAAGTCATAACACATGATAAGAGCATTTAGGATCAATGGATTTTATAAAGCTACATCAAATAAGCATAAATTACCAGATTCTGCTTTTCGGAAAGATGATTTTGAAACTTAGGAAAAACACTTTGAATCTGAGAAAAGTAATCTGGAGTTTTCAGAGAATAAATAGCAAGTTTTTGAAATAGAAAACTCTGGTAAGGTTTTTGATGAACTTTATAAAGACGAGGAGGGAAAGAGAAGACACGATTTTGAAGATCAACCGTTTGAAAAGATTAAACGCTCCAGATTAAGCGGTTTTGATCGTAGGGTCAGGAAGAGCACGTACGAAAAACTTTTGGATTTAAAAGCACGTTTAATGGTAGTTAATACATGTTCCCCACGTCCGCATTAAATGATTTGCAGGGAATACGTCACAAGGATAATGGGTACAGTAAGGCAAATAATATCAGATAAGATCCGATAAAAAAGTAAATAACAAGAGAAAAGAAGGCGTATCTGGTTGACTGATATTGTAATCAGTCAATACCACTTGTCCATGTTGATTTCACTTGTTGATCTTAGTATTCTGCCTAAGCCTTGAAATTTCCCAACTGATCCTTTTAGCTGATCTTCTTCACTTGCATCTGATCTGTTGAGGTTTCAAGCTCAACTGATCTTTCCTTGAATATGTCTGATTTCCCTTCTGATTCTCCTTGATCAGTTGAGGTTCCCCCTTCAACTGATATTTCTTGTTTTACTCATAGACTGATGTATCTGATTTGTTGGAGTTTCAAGCTCAGCTGATCTTCCTCATCTGATCAGCTTCGTATGTATCAGATTTTGGTTGACCTGATCTGATTCTTCTCAAGTCAATCCAATTCTCGGAATAAATGTTACCGCCAAAACTTAGTCTAGAATAGTAGGCTCTATTCCCTAAGTTGGCACGATTTGACATGCGTAATTATCGTCTAAATCTTTCGATATGTCAATCCGCCGTAAATTTATCCAATTATCAGTCGCGTGATTCCTACACGCTGTCCTCTTGGTGCAGATTTCTCTAAAAGGTTTTGAGAACTTGTATTTGCATTTGCACCCTTGCTTGGCCTCTATAAATTGGACCAATTATTTTACACAACATAACCCATTCACCATACTTATCTTCTTTGTATAATCATGTATCCTGGTGAACCCTTATTTCCGGTTAAACTTCCGGGAAATACCTTTACCCCTTTTTCAATGATTTCCGCTTCTCAAATCAACCATTTGTGTCCCTTATCGCTGTTTTCGTCATCGTCAAAGATTTCACATACGATTGTTGCAAAGCTTCTCTACCACCATGGCGGCGGTTCTGCTGTTGCAACTGAGAAGACACTTCTCCTAACCGTATGCACCTTGTGTGTCTATCGTTATGACGTGACTACCATCAACAGACTTAGTCTGAAAATGAACGTGAGTTTGATATACGGTCTTGATCAGACAACATCTGATCTTCCTATATCAACTCACCATTTAACAGCTGGAGACCCCACTGACTCCTTCTTGGGGCTCCTGGCTTAAAAATCCTATCAAGGCCGTTGTCGCTCCATTTTTCTTGATCTTCAGCTTCTGCGAGCGCCTTGGGATTTTCTTCTTTAAAGCCTCTCTCACCCTTGTTAAGTGGGGGAAAATGAGAGCATCAGATTTAAAATCTCTCTCTCTCCCTGCTCCACTTGGGTTAGGATGAGGGTGTAGGGTTATGGCTTAGGGTTAGGGTTTAGAGTTAAGGGTTTTTGGTTATCACTAATGTACTGACCTCCGGGTCCTTTGTACTTGTATCTTGTAATGTAACCTGACCTTCGGGTCTTTATCAATGAAAAGTTCTATTATTCCATTGTTGTGTAAAATTCCTGTATCTTTATGCGATTTTAAGCTTTAATCTTGTGAATACACAGACTTGTAAATCTTGCTTTGTTTGAATATCACAACTTAATCGACTCACAAAGATGTAAAATAACCCAACTGATTTAATCAGATAATCCTTTTAAAAAGAGTGTTTCCTTTAATCTGATAAACCTTAAATCTGATCAGTTCCTTTAATCTGATAATCTTGTAAATCTGATCGATTTCTCACATCAGTTCCTTGACTGATCTTCTGATCAGTTGAGATACCAAACTCAACTGATTCCTTTCAACCTGGTTAGTCTCTTAACCAGCTGGTTCTGGAGATCATTCCGTCAAACATTTTAGGTGCCTTTTCTCCAAGATCCGTAAGTCCTAGCTCATTGCATAATTCTCTCGAATCGATCTCAAATTTAGTGGCTTGGTTAGAATATCGACTTTTCGTATATCGGTATGAATCTTTTCCATTTCGATATTCTTCTTTTCAACATGATCTCTTATAAAATGGTGTCCGACATCCACATGCTTGCATCTTGTATGTAGAAGCGGGATTACGAAAGTGATTGCAATAAGACTATTACTATCACGTAAAATAGGTACATTGTTAGCTTCAATGTTATAATCCTCACCGCCGACTAAGCGGAGCGGTTGGGAGCAAGCGACTTCTGCTTGACCATATATTATTCTCGCTTTAGTAGAGATGTCATGAATCGATGTCCGCTTCTTTGAAAACCACGAGATCGGTTTTTTACTTCCTAAGAACCGAGTTCACGAGGTGGATTTTCGTCGATCTTGCAACCTCCATAATCGTAATCGAGAATACCCACTAAGCTCTAGATTATCATCGATGGGTAAAATAAACCAAGATTTACCGTCCCTTCGGATACTTAAGAATCCGCTTTAGTCGCTTCTAGGTGGCTTATCATTGGATTTGCACGAAATCGCACATACACCTCATGCGAAGGTTATATCCGGTCTCATTTGGCGGTCGGGTATAGTAAAGATCCAATGAGAGCCCTATATTCCTTCCGATTTGTTTTTTCGACCATCCTCATCCGGATCCATCTTGAATCCGGTCATCATCATAGGAATTTTGGCTTCCTTACAATTTTGAACTCCAAACTTAGCCAATAAATTCCTAGTGTACTTTTTGCTTGGCGGATGAATATCCATACGTATTTTGCTTTACTTGAAGACCCAGAAAGTAATTCATCTGACCCATCATGGACATCTCGAACTTCCCTTGCATCAGTTTGCTGAATCTTTCACATAGACTCTTGTTAGGAGATCCGAAGATGATGTCGTCCACGTAGATCTGAACCATCAGAATATCTTCTCCATCTTCTATTCTCGAATAAGGTTACATCGGCCCATCGCTTTTAGTGAACCCTTTGTCGATCAAGAAGCGAGAGAGTGTATCATACCAAGCTCGAGGGGCTTGTTTTTAGGCCATAAAGAGCTTTTTCTTAAAGCGGTACACTTGGTTTGCCCTTTTCAAAGCCTGGAGGTTGTTCAACATAAAGTTCCTCTGCTAGTACCCCGTTTAAGAAAGCACTCTTTACATCCATCTGATACACAGTGAACCCTCTGTGGGAAGCATATGCCAAAAACAGCCGAATGGCTTCTAGGCGAGCGACTGGTGCGAAGGTCTCATCATAATCAATTCCTTCTGATTGTGAATACCCCTTAGCAACAAGTCTTGCCTTATTTCTGGTGATGACATTTTTCTCATCTCTCTTGTTCTTGAATACCCACTTTGTGCCAATAACGTCTTGATGACTTCGTGCATCTACCGGTTCCCAAACTTGATTTACGTCGAAACTGTTCCGGCTCTTCTTGCATGCATTTAGAATCCAAACTTGCGTCTTGTAGAGCTTCCTCTATTGTTGTTGGTTCCTTCATAGGCGGATACTTGACTATACATGGCACTTTCTGTCGATGTCTAGTTTTAACTTTATCGGATGGGTCTCCGATTATCGATCGGTTGGATGATTTGGTTATCCAGTCCTCCCCATTACGATTTCGTCGGTTTTGAGAACATCATCCGTTTCTGATAAAATTTCATTACTAGTGATTGGGAGTGGTGCAGAGTTATGATCCACTTGATAAGAACAAGTCTCAGCTGATGTTGGACTCATCATGTGCTTTATGTCTGTTCGTGGGAACTTCAGATGTTCCCCCGAACCGGATGGTTCGGATTGATCTTTATCTCGGTATATCGAACTTCTTCATCGACAGATTGATCGTACCTTAGGATCGGAATGATCGGTGAATCAGCTAGATCTGGAATGTATCCTTTTTACGGTTTCGATTCTTTTTCCTTGATCGTTAGCTGATCCATTTTCTGAACATCAGGTTCTTGTTGATCAGGTACATCTTGTTCTGCGGCAGGTTTCTCTTGTTCAGAAGATGCTTCATCAAAGACTACATGGGGTGTTTCTTCCACAAGTAGGGTTCGTCTGTTGTAAACCCTGAAAGCCTTGCTAGATGAGGAATATCCTAGAAATATACCCTCATCTGACTTGGCCTCAAAAGTCTTCAACTGACTCTTCCCATTGTTGTGTATGAAACACTTACACCCAAAAACATGGAAGTAAGAGACACGAGGTTTTCTGTCATTCCACAGTTCATAGGGGGTTTTGTAGTGAGCCTTAGTCAGAAGACATCTGTTCTGAGTATGGCATGCGGTGTTGATTGCTTCTGCCCAGAAATGGCTTGGTATTGCATGTTCAACTAACATCGTGCGAGCAGCTTCCTTGAGAGTTCTGTTTCTCCGTTCAGCTACTCCATTTTGTTGTGGCGTCCTTGCAGCTGATGTTTCATGCTGTATACCAAACTTAGAGCAAAAATCAGTAATAAAAGAGTTGTAAATTTCGTACCTCATCTCGATCGATTTTTACTATCTTCGATACCCTTCTCATTTTGTAATCTTTTTAAAATTTCGGGTATCTTCGTTGTCGTCTCATTCTTCTTATGTAAGAATATAACCCTGAGTAAACTTGGAATAGTCATCCACGATTACGAGTATATTTCGTCCGTTGAGATCGACCGGTGTAAGCGGTCCAAATAGATCCATATGGGGCGATTTGCAATACTATCTTTGGATCTTTGGTCCGGAATTCCTTTGAATGAAGCTTTGACTGTTTTCCTTCCGACATGCAAGACATGTCCGATCCTTTGAAAATACTTCATTCGGAAGTCCTTCCACTAGAGACATCCTTGCAATCTTGTTAAGAGTTTTAAAGTTCGGATGGCTCATTCTTTTTGTGCCGAGCCAATCGCTACTTTTGGAACTCTTGACAATCGGGCATGCATTTCTTGGGCAACTGTTCAATCAATTTTGTGTAGATCGTCCCTTTCCTTGAACCAATTAGCAAAATCTGTTGAGTGGCTCGATTCTTGATAGTGCATTGATCGATTCGAGAACTCAACCTTTGAATCCGTTGTCGCAGAGAATTGTGAAACCGATAATAGGTTGTGCTTGGACCTTGACATACGAGACTCGATTACTTGTACATCATCATTCTCTAAGGTTAGAATCCTTTGGTATAACCAAAGTTATCATCACCGAAGAGTACACGCGGGCCTTTTCATTTCTATGTAAGAGCCGAGAAGGTGTTTGCTTTCGATCATGTGCCTTGAGCATCCACTATCGATGTACCGGATATAGTTGCTTGCACACCTCTTTTGTTGGCGGACCACGCGATCCTGCAATCGGATCGGGCTTTAGGTACCCCTTTTTGGATTGGGTCCCGAGGGTTAGGTTTAATCTTGGGAATCCATACAAACAGAGCACTTCTATTGTGACCCGGTTAGATCGAAGGCTGATTTGTCTCCCATACCTATCAACATAATCATATGTCTCTTTATATGCTTTCTATTTTGTATGATTATTAGTGTGAACCTTGGATGTCTTAGAAGACTTGGGATTTATCTTTTCTGTTTGTCTTCCTTTTATCCAGTGTGGTTCTGGTGCAGCAGCCCTAGATTTCTGATTATAGGGGTAGGTACGACTGCTACCATTAAAAGATTCATATCTTTTAGGCATAGGTGGTTTTTGCAGTTTACCTGAAGCATGCTTATTAGGCAGCTGACCTTGATTGGGTCTCAGATTGTACTTCCCTTTTTGAGGTTGTCTTTTCGATTCGATCTGTTGATTAGGTTGAGGTTTTTCTTGAAGCCTTTGGGTTCTTCTGTTGATTCCTCGGCTGATGCTTTACCAGTTGGGGTCCATTTCTGTTCCCTTTCTGGTTAGGCATCTGCCTTACCTGCTCAACTGGTCATTTTCCCTTATTAGATACATATTTGGCTTTTGATGTAACTTTGTCAGAAATTCGTCTGATTACACCTTTTTGAGATGAATCAGCCGGGGCTTTTGAGGATGTGGAAGGGTTGTCATAGCCAAGTCCCTTCTTATTGTCGTTGTTCGAAAATAGGCGTTCATGTCTTGAAGCGGTTTTAGATGATTTTGAAAAGACCTCTATTTTCTTTTTCAGATTGTCCTCGGATGATTTTAGACTTTCATGCTTTTGGAGCAGCTCATCGAATTTGCTTGCGAGGATTTTGAAGTCATCGACTTCTTTATTTGTTAATTGCCGGTGATCTTTGATCGCTTCTCGATCGAAGCTTTAACTTCGAGAATTTTAAATTCCTCGGTTGCCGACGGCGGTTTGGTGATCTAAGTTGGATGCTTTACATAAATTATTTTCTTTAGCAAGTCGATTATTTACGGTCCTCGACTTTTATCATTTTCAAAACTTCCACTATAGCATAAGTGTCTCATTGCATTGGAGAGATCCTCAAGCAATTGCTCGGTAGAGCTGCGAGGTCAATCTCCCAAAGGTGTGCTAATGATAGCAGTGTAAAGTTTAAGCGAAGGCGGGTTTGGAGGTTACCTCAGATTGGTCCTCCTTGGCCATGGCGAGATCTCATCATCGTCGAAGAGAATATCGGATCTTCATCTTCATAGAAGTCGAAACCTTCTGGCGATCGGGAAGTCTCTTCTGGGAGGAGTATCGAGTCCTCGGAGGGTAGATAGGAATCGTCGATTTTCGGCGACGCTCGGCAACCATGGCTCTTACGTCCCTATAACGTTGCTCTCTTACTGTTCCTCTTTTCTTCCCTTTCTCTTGGCGTCAGTGCAGGCGTCTGCGCTATAGTGACTGGCTTCTCACCGGTTGAAGCACGCTCCTTGATCCTTTGTACCTTTCCTTCAAGGTGAATCACTTTCGTCTGTATATGACCTATCGGGTGACTTCCCTTTTGATAGTAGTCGAGCTTCTTACATCGATTGGTTATCTCTTCTTTCCTCGGTCGATTATCTCTCTTCTTTTCATCTCTGTGATCCTCAGATCATCGGATCTGGTTCTTTTACGGAGATCGTTGGCTGATCTCCTATCTCTCCCTCGACTATGTTGATAGTCCTTATAAAATCTTCGATACTTACCAAGTTGGATGTTTGATTTTTCAAACTTTACGGTATGAGCGTCTGATGCTGACTCATTATATTCCCAGCGGGTTCGTTGGCCTTCGTTTCTCTTCTTTGGTTGCCTTAAAAGCAAGCCCGATTTTGAATTTGAGGCTTCATTGGGCACCTCATCTTCATCGAACTTGTCCTCTCTCAATCAAATCGAACTCATGAGCTTTAAGGCTCAAGAACAAGTTGCTTGGCTTCATTTTTGAAATGTCTTGGCAATCCTTGATCACCGTGACCTTCATATCCCACTTCTTGGTGAGAGACCTTAGGATTTTGTAGTTGATATCTTTATCGGACATCTCTCTACCAAGTTCTCGAAAGCTTGTTTATAGACATTGTAATTCTTCCATCGAGTTCGTTGATGGTTTTCGTTTAGGCGACATCTTGATTTTTTGAACTTTACCGGTTAAACTTGTAAGGTAATTTGTCTTTTATCTCATTCATTTCCTCGCATATTTCAGCCCGAGTATCCCACATTGCTTTCGCATGATTTGAGATACTTAATCTTTTCTTTTGTGACCTTATCCATTGTTTTCATGATAATATGCCTTGCAATAGTTCAGAGAGTATGCGATTTCCTTTCCTCTGTATCCATCAATTTGGGCTTTTTTGTATATCGACTTCGGGGCAAAGTCCGGATCTCCTCCATTGCCGGGGTTGTCATAATAAATGATGATGGGTCCTCTTTCGATGACTTCCATCATTACGCCAATCGTCGAGCCTAAATGGTTGACCATATATATTGCCCAATCTGCATACTCATCGATTGAGAACCCGGCAGATCATGATACATACGAGGTGTTATCCATCTTTGAGTGATTTTGGAAAATGAATGAGTTTTAAAAGCGGTTTTTTGGATCGATTCGATTGACCACAAAGATTCTTCCTAAGAATCGATGATACACGAAGTCGATTGGTGCACGTAGAACCAAGCGCTCGATACCACTTATAGGTCGAGCGGGTTTTAGTGAGGCGAAGTCTAGAGGGGAGGGTGAATAGACCAAAAAACTTTTGTCTTGAATCGGGTGTGAGGCGATTAGCTTTGATCGAGTGAGAGTGAATCGGTTTGGTCGATAACCAACTTCTTGATCCTTTCGAAGCCCGGTCGGTTCGGTAACTATCAGTTTAACTGATGTGTGCGGAAGCTTAAGTTTTACCCGTGTGAAAAACCAGTTTTGATAAATAAGATTCCAAAGTTAATCTTTTAAACAGTTGACTGAAGTGTCAGGTATGATCAGATCAGAAGCTTGGTGCTAGCTGATCTCAACTCGGAATATGTATGCGTTTAAAAGGTTGTGTGCGATTGTGTAAACAGTTAATCAAAGCAGTAGAGGCACACAAGATTTATAGTGGTTCGGACAACCAGTCCTACGTCCACTCTTCCCTTTCACAAGGGGCACCGACTTAACCGACTTAACCAACTGGACTTAGTTTTATGTGTTAGTCCAACACAGTACACCGACTAGATGTTTAAGGAGTTCACACTCAACCGATCCCAGAAATCAGAGCTAGAAACCCTAGTCTGAAATCTTGCTAAACAACTTATCCTAACTTGGGGGTTTGGGTAAGATTGTTTTGTGGTTCCAACTATGAAATCTTTTCTTGCGTATAAGCAGCCTAATAGCTAGATGAAAAGATTTCTATGCTAAGAACTTATGGGATGAACACTTAATAAAAGATAATCTTCTTGATCGTGTTCTTGTGCGGAAATCTGAAATTAGCTTGAGCTTCTTGATTGTTCAGCGTTTTCGTTATTATTTTCGTTTTTCACTCTGAAGTGTAATCCCATATATATAGACCTTGAAATCAAAGAGCCGTTGGAGAGCAATTTGAATTTCAGGCTATATTTGGTAGGCTTGCAGGCTTGATGTGACGAGCTTCAGGAACGGCATGGCCGAAAGCGTGCGTTTGTACTTTGTAGCCGTTACAGAGAGAAGTAGCGTCAAATCCCACAATTGCCGGCTCCGATCATACGTGTCTTGTTCTTATTGGATAGCAGACTCACTTTTCAGTGATGTTCTTCCAACTAAGCTTGATGTTCTTCTTGTTCAGATCATCGACGTATGATTAGGTGAAACATCAGATTTCACCTGGTGAGCTGACCTGATCAGTCTGAACTGATCAGTCTACCTGATGGAGTCTTCTGGTGCTGGTTGACTTAGCTTCAACTAGCAGACTCGGCTGATGTAGGTCTTCTGGTCTGATCTTCCGGTATTCTGACTTTGAGCTTCATGACTTCTGCTGAGATATCTGACTGGATCAGATCAATCTGATCTTCTGTTCTTTTCTAGCATTCTGGCCTGTCGGATATCAGCTGTTTCTTTGAGTCTTCAGATCTGACCTTCGCATATTGGGTTCCCCCTTAATATGTGACC
Organism: Stenogyne calaminthoides; assembly: GCA_037126765.1. NCBI lineage: Eukaryota > Viridiplantae > Streptophyta > Magnoliopsida > Lamiales > Lamiaceae > Stenogyne > Stenogyne calaminthoides. The sequence goes on along the minus strand of JBBCBC010000027.1, from coordinate 18,346,412 downwards.
TATCTATTACATCAGTTGTTCTATACAGTAATTATCAACTGGTCTCCTATGCAGGTAATATAAACATCAGTTCAGCTAACATGTCTGACTGATCCTATTACATGTGTTTTCGGAACTTTCATCAAAACTATAAATTTCCCAACACCTTGTCGTACCGCTGGGAGGTATTAGACCTCTTGACGGTTAATACGGCCATGAACCGCTGAAATTGGTCAAAAACGGTATAAATCAGCGTCCGATCGAGCCGATGGCTCACCGGTTCGACGATGTTTGGAAAAAAAGAAGAAATCTGTTGCAATTTTGAACAGATCGGTGCTGGACTCCTCCCTCCGGCGGTGATTTTCCTACGATGGAGGTCTCTTCCTCTTCTTCGCGAACACCACCACCACTCTCTATCTTCTTCTGTTTCTCTCACTATTGAAAGTGCTGCAAGTTTGTGATAGGAACTTAAAAAAAAATATATACAGGGCGATGAACTTGGGGAGACGGCGTTTGGAAAGTTTGTTGGGGGGTAACTATTGGGCTAGCTACATAGGGTTTTGACAGTAGCACTTTTTAAAGTTAATACTCCTTCAGGATCGGTATAAGTTTTCTGTTTCTTTTTATTATTTTTTTAAAGAATATAATAAAATAATAAAAATAAAAGATAATTGTGGGTATTGAGAGAGAGAAAAAAGATATGTGAAGTAATGAATGGAGTAGTGAGTGACATTCTTTGTAATATTGTGTGAAAAGTAAGAATAAAAATTAAAGAAATTACTTTAACGTTCCACCTCCCAAAACTACTCTTAGTTCTACCCCTTTTTAAAAAACTCTTAGGTCTATAAAATTTATACATATTTACTACTATGCCCTTATTTTCGGACAAAATAACTGAAAGTGAATTGGGGCCCTTTTTCCATACAATCAATTAAACTACTTTTCAGACACGTCAAATCAAATTTCACTCACCAACTACTCCTCTCAATCTTTCTGCAACTTCCACTTTCTCTTTCCCCCAATTTCAATTTCAATTTTCAAGAACTCAACAGAGTTTTGACGATAAAAATTAAAATCCCCACACTTTCCACCTTTTTGTTTTTCAAGATTTCGACTTCAAAAATTACGTAGTAGAATCTGCTACGGCTGGATTTGTAGAACACCGAAGAAGGCAAGGTTAAATTTACATATGTTCATGTTCTAAAATTTAGGCATCCACAAAAAATCCATGCTAAGAAAAGCCATTACAATTTGAACAAATCATATCAAAATTGAAATTTACTGAAATTTACATATCTAAAATACAACAATTTACATATATTTATATGCATAAAAAACATGATCATATTCATCAAAACACATGAACATGTTCATCAAAACATGAACATGTTCACGAATTTATGCTACATCTTCAAACCCCAAAATTCAAAGCAGATTGCACCTCAAAACTCAAATTTAAAAAATAAAAAAATCCAGTTTAAAAAAAATATGATATACATCTTAAAAAAAAAATCCATAGAACACAAACACAGATTCAAAAAAATCTTCAGCATGTTCACAAACCAATAAAATCCATAAAATAAAAAATCTCCAGTCTGTTCAAAAAACTCATAAAAATCATAAAAAAAATCTTTTGCCTGTTTGATCACAAAAATCTTCTGCCTGTTTAATCACTCAAAAGAATCACAAAAATCATCACTATGCCTATTTGATCTGTGCGATGGCAGCAGCAAGCGCGTCGCGATGGTGGCGGTGGCACGGAGGCCATAGTTCTTATGTTTCCGATCACCATCTCCGGCGGTTCTTACGGCTTGCGTCGCCTTCGTCTCTTCAGATTCATTTGCGGCGCAGTCTTCACACTTCGAATTCGGAGTCGGAGCTCGGTCGTAGATTTGTTCAGATACTACCAAATCTGTTCAAATTCTGGCGTCGGGGCTCGATTTGCAGAGGGGTGGTGGAGGGTGGCGCCATTTGCAGAAGGCTGGAGGGTGGTGCCATTTGAAGAGGAAATTAAGGGGAAGATATTTTGGTGGGTTTGTGAATTTGGGGAAGAGAGACGAGGAGAGAAGAAAATTGAGGGGAGGTGTGCGGCTGACTTGGACTTTTAAGAGAGAGAAAAGGTGACGGTATTATGGGGTTTTCAATTCCAGTTTTGGACATGGTAATAATTTAAAAAAGGACTTGGACTTGGGAGTTCTTGGGCTCTTTTTTTTTGGACTTGAGAGTGATTAATTCTAAAAATTATGGATAGTGGAGATTTATTGTGGGACGAATGAAAAATGAAAGAGAAAAACTTATAGTAGAACGGAAGAAAGAAGTATATTAAATAACATTAGTTTTTTTTTTAATCTGACGGGCTCCTCCAAACAAAATTAACGAGTTAAAACACTTTCTTATTGCCCAATTTGTTTTATGGGCCTAAGAGATAGATAGGATATAGAATTTGCCTAATTTAGGATGTATAAAATTATTTTTTTATTAATAATAAATATATACTCCCTCCATCCCAGTGTAATTGTCCCGTTTCTTTTTGTTATTTTGTTTAAATAATAATAATAAAATAATAAAAATGAATGGTAATTTTGGATATTGAGAGAGAGGAAAAAGGTATGTGTAGTAATTAGTAGAGTAGTGAGCGATATTTTTTGTAATATTATGTGAAAAACGAGGATAAAAATTATGGGTAGTGGAGTTACTTTTTCTTTTTATGGAATTGAAAAATTATAGTGGGACGTCCATAAAAAGAAAACGAGACAATTATAATGAGATGGAGGAAGTATAATTTATATATTTAATTATGATATTATACCGGCTCAACTGCTTCAATAACGGTCAAACCATCAGACCCAATCCGATCGAAAGCGCTAGGACTATCCGGCTCAAAGTTCGCTTCCCTTTTTAAAACATAGTCTCTTGAAGGATTTGATGTGTCTGAGTTTCAGAAAATTCAAAAAATTGATGTGTTAAGGTTTTTTTTTTTAAATTAATGTATTTGGGTTTTTTTAGTATTAGTTAGTGCAATCAAATTGTTTGTCGTTATAGTGTAAAATGTATTAGATTTAAAAATGGTATTTTAAAATCTCTAAATAAAAAATAATTGTATTATATTACACAACACTTCTATATAATATTCCTCAAATTATATGAATATGTATGTGTTATTATATACTTGTCCATATGGTAACACAATTCTGCGTACGTGATTTTTTAATTTTGTTTTGCGTGATTTTTGGAAGAATCGATTAACTCGTGAAAGATCAATATTTTTTTACCTTTCTTCAAATGTGTAAATATTACACACGCAATATTATATAGGAGTATCCCTCATTATATTATGGTATACATATTTCCTTTTATATTTAAACTAGTATTTCTCATGTCCGATGCACGGTTAATATGTTTATTTTTTTATTTTTTTAATAAATTTTGCAGTATAAGATGCATAATGAAATAGATTAAATAATACTTCATATTTAACAATAAATAATTTGACGTTATAAAAATGATTATGTTTTAGTTAGCGATATATATTGTTTGAATACGAGGGTTAGAATCAATCTCTAAGTCCAGAATTGCAACAGAAGAAATAGAATTCGGTTGAATTCTACGTACGCATTGTGATTTTTATTGTCGGAATTCAATCACATGAATTGATTCACTATTCACAAATATTAAATGCTCTTTTGATTGGCATCATATGTGATGAGTTTTTAGTCCAAGAACAGAATACCGTATGTTTCTTTTTTAACGTGAGTCAGTCCTGAATTTCTTTTTGGATGAGATCTCTTATCTATCTTCTGTAATTAGGTTTGACAACAAATCAGTCAACATCAAGTCAATAGAAATTTATTCAAGAATCACTTTTTCTCCTTTGTAGTGTCTTTACAAAGTCAAACTTTTCATGATACTTGGAATCTTTAGTGTAAGCTATGACTGCTTTGATTACTACGACGAATCATAACACCTCCACTGGAGTGTTTGATTTCACAATCAATCATTACAGTTCCCACTGAAGTATAAATATCCATAATTAATGGCTACAACTTCTACTGAGGTGTTTGATTCCAGAGTGAATCGATATATCCCTATTGGAGCATTTCATTCCATAATGAATCACTACAACTCCCAGTGAAGTGTTTGATTCTATAGTGAATCGATATAACTCCCAATATAATGCCATATACGTCAATGAATCATTACAACTCCCATTAGAATGTTTAATTCTCAACGGATCGTTACATATCTCAATTGAGTGCTTACTAATTTCAAATATTTCATGGAAATTCATAACCCAAAATTTTTATTTGCCTGCAGATGCACATGCCACAAGTTTAGTTTTAATAGTGGTCAGTACTATATGTTAGTGTTTGTGTCCTAGAGACAATATATTGTAAGGACATAATACTCGTTGATATTCAGTTTGATTTAATATTATAGTTCATTTAATATTAATGTATGACAATACACTTGTTTGAATATTATGTTTGATTGTTTGCATTTATTCATGCAAGTGTTCCCATGAGTCATTGCTGTCATTGAGGTTGTGAGAACTTAGATGACTTAAGCATGATTCTCAAATTGCCCCAATCAAGGATAATCAAGAATGAGATATTGATTATGCAATTGAGATTGATGTGCGATCTGCATCATACTCTTAGAGAGTGTAGTAAGATCCCACTTACTACGAGATACTAGGTATCTCATGATGGATGCACAAATACCTTAGAGGGTATTGGTATACCCATCCAAGAAACCGTTTGATGTAAGTCCACAATATGTGTCTACGGGTGTCTCGGTTAGTGGGAGCTATGCGACACTCCTTTGACATGAGGTTAATAAACATGACATGTGTGGAGTGATGAACTTTGACAATATCCGACACTTACACCCTTCCATGGGTAGATATGACTTGAATTTGGTTAATCACAAAGTGCATGTGAGTGGTAGTTGAGCCAAGAATATGATTCATTCCTCAATGTAAATTTAGAGAGAATACTCATCTTCTCATCATAATTGGATCTAAGTCACCAGTCGAAGCGCATCAACTTAGACTTTGTGGCTAGGTGTGACATACATGATTAATTAGTGATTAAAGATAATATGATTAAGTTATTTGAATAGACACTTCATCATGTTCAAGACTTAATCGAGTATTCGCGAATGAAAGGAGGAAATCGTAATAGCCCATGTTTCAGTTATAGGTAGTTGCACGTTTCTCGCAACGTACCTCATACATTGAGAATGTCTGATTTATTGTTTAGGGTTCAATTAAGACCGTTAGTTTGATTAATCGCTCGATATATGAAGGCCTATGGGTCACACTGTAGGTCCCGAACGGGTTTTGTGAGGGCAGAATTCTAGAGGGGAGGGGTGAATAGACTTCTGAAAACTTTTTGTGAGATCAGGTGTGAAAGAATTAGCTTTGATCAGATGCGAAGTGAATCGGATTTGGACTGATAACCAACTTACTAATCGCCTGAAGGCAGACCAGTTCGGTAACTATCAGTTTAACTGATGTGCGGAAGCTAAGTTTTACCCGTGTGAAAAACCAGTTTTGATAAATCAGATTCCAAAGTTAGTCTTTTAACCAGTTGAATAAAGTGTCAAACTTGATCGGATCAGAAGCTTGGTGCTAGCTGATCTTAACTTAGAATATGTATGCTGCTTTAAAAGTAGTGTGCGATTGTGTAAACAGTTAATCAAAGCGGTAAAGGCACACAAGATTTATAGTGGTTCGGACAAACCGGTCCCTACGCCCACTCTTCCCTATCACAAGGGCACCAACTAAACCAACTGGACTTAGATTTTTTGTGTTAGTCCAACACGATTAGACAAACAAATATTTAAAGAGTTCTCACTCAACCGATCCTAGAAATCGTAACTAGAAACCCTGATGCGAATCTTGCTAAACAACTTAACCTAACTTTGGGTTTGGATAAGATTGTTTTGGTTCCAACTATGAAATCTTTTCTAGTGTTTAAGATAGCCTATCAGCTAGATGAAAAGATTTCTATGCTAAGAACTTATGGGATGAACACTTAATAAAATAATCTTCTTGTTCGTGTTCTTCATGCGGAAATCTGATAATAGCTTGAGCTTCTTGATTGTTCAGTGTTTCCGTGTTTTCACTCTGAAGTGTGATCCCATATTTATAGACCTCGAAATCAAAGAGCCGTTGGAGAGCAATTTGAATTTCAGGCTATATTTGGTAGACTTGCAGGATTGATGTGATGTGCTTCAGGAACGGCATGGCCAAAAGCGTGAATTTTGTATTTTATAGCCGTTAGAGAGAGCAGCACCAAATCCAGAAGCTGCCGGGCTCGATCATCATCGTGTCTTGTTCTTATTGGTTAACAGACACATTTTTCAGTGTTGTTCTTCCAACTAAGTTTGACATTCTTCTTGCTCAGATCATCGACGTATGATTAGGTGAAACATCGATTTTTTTCAAGGTGGTGACTTTGATCGATCAAAAGTCGATCGGTCTACTGATGGAGTCTTACGGTGCGGTTGACTTAACTTCAACTAGCGGACTCGGTGATGTAGATCTTACGGTGCGATCTTACGGAAGTCATCGATCTTCAAGTATTACGAGTTTGAGCTTCATGACTTGGTGAGATGTCGACTTGATCGGATCGATCGATCTTTGTTCTTCTCTTGCATTCGGCACATGGGATATCGGCTATTCTTTGGATCTTGGATCGACCTATACATATTGAAGTTCCCCTCAATATGTGACCTATCTATTACATCAGTTGTTCTATACAATAATTATCAACTGGTATTCTATAAATGGTAATATAAACATCAGTCAGCTAACAGGTCTGACTGGTCCTATTACATGTGTTTTAGAACTTTCATCAAAACTCTAAAATTCCCAACAATTTTCCCCTTTTTGATGAAACCAAAACATTTGAGAAACCAATCACAGTTGATAAATAGAACAGTAAAGAGCACATAATCAGAAGACAATGAGATTTTGTCTTAGGATCAGAAAATAAACTTTTCTCATTAGATATGTCGATTACATGTTACATCAGAAAAGTTTGAATTTAAAAAACAGCTGATCCTGAGAAGTCTTCTGATTCTTCACTCTTTAGGCTTGTATCCTTCTGGCATCTCTCTTTGATCTTGAGGTATGTTGAAAATCTGATATAGTTTCCATTTGACATCATTCGTCGGGCCGAGGATCGGTTATGTGCGTTTTGCTCAGGATGTCAAAATAGAATCTTTGAAATGCCAGTCTGTCAAATGAGCCATCTGCCTTCTTCGAGTAATCCAACAGATCATACTCTTGGCGGGATATTTTTACATTGATTATTTTGGTCTCCTTTTCCAGATACTTCAGAAAATCTGGATATTTTTTTTCCAACCAGTTGAGGAATTCATCATCTGGAGATTCTTCTCGTGGAACAAGATCAAGAACAAAGGCATCCAGAAGCCATTCACTTTTGATCTTATTCCATTCCTCAAACCTCTTAGCATGTGCAGGCAGTTTTTGGAATGATCTCATCAACTCTTCTTTGGCGGTTTGAGGTTCCGCATGATTTTCGGCCTTTCCTTTCTTCGCCCTCGATCCGAATTTCTTCTTGGATCTTACACTGTCGCTAATTTATGCGCCCTTTCTCTCTTCTTCACTTATTTGGGCTTCTTCCTTAACTGTTCTTTGGACAATTTCTCGCCCGATTTCTTATATTTTGAATTTGGCTAGCTGTGCTTCTTGTGATTTTCTTAGTCTGAGTGACTGGTACAAGTTGTGATGTCCCAGCACCCGCAGCAGCAGCACCCGTAGCAGCCTTTCTTGCCTTTGACTTTTCCATCTTTTCAGAGATTTCATTAGCAAAAAGATCCAGATGGTCTAGTCTTTGTCCATAAGATTCAACTGTCTGAATCAGGTCTTCTGTTGTTCTGATCGTGTCAGTTGGTTTCTCACTCTGTCCTTCCCCCTTTTTGGTTTGATCAAAAAGAGTAGTGAGGTGGGAGGTCAGAGAACCAAAGCTGACTGATATCGCCCTGTTGAGATCATCGCAATGAGATAAACCTTGAGCTTGAGCAATTAGATTTTGAACCTTCGAGATCAGCTCAGTCTTGACAGATTCCATGGCAGTAGAGAGTGTAAGAATCAGTTTGTCAAGTTTCTCTTATGTTAATTCTAGCTTTTCAGTGAGCATCAGAAAAGAAACTTGTTGTTGATCCACCTGAATTAGTTTGTCATCAACTGATTTTATAAGTTCGGCAGACACGGTGGTCACAGTTTGGGAGAACTGATCTTTGATTGCCTCAATTTGGGAAATAGCCAATTCCATTTGATCTGTTATTTCTTTGAGGCCAATCTGCCTCTGATCAGCTATCACTCCCTCAACTTCTTCTTTCAGGAGATCTTTGAGACATGATCTGATCTCCTGAAGTTGATCAGCGGTGATGTGAGATGTAGGAATGGTATGCGTCACTTGATCTGTTTTAGTTGTTTGTGCCTCCAGTGGTTGGTCATGAACTGCAGCACCAGTTCCACTATCATCGGCAGCTCCTGCATCCTTCATAGTAGCATCTGCTTGAGAGCTTCTTGGCCGATCTCGATTCGCCTTTTTTGATCAACCTTGACTTCCTGTGGATCAAGGCTTTAATTGTTTTTGATTATCATTTCATTTGGTGATCTATGAGCGATTTCCTCATATCGAAATCAAAATCTGCAAATTCATCCGGCACCTCCCATCTGTTCTATAATCATCATAAAAAGTCGAGAAGCTCTTTAACGGAGGATCTTTCCATGTGAGGATCTCCATAACTTCTCTACGATAACAAGATGGGCGACCAACTCTGGATACATCTCATCAATTTCTCGTTCGATTTGCATTCTGACCATTTTCCCTGTGATGGTCTTTGATGATCTAGACTTCAGGAATTGTCGACCGATTCGGTTGATGAGATGTGGAGGGTTCTAGTGGTCTTGAGTGGCGAAAAGATTATCGATTGGCTCGACTGCGAGAGGTTACTGTTGTAGAAAGGCGTGCGCTGGTTCTACAGCGGTAAGCTTTCAGTTCATGAACTGATGTAGTTTGGGTTAGCGGGCAGGTGGAAGAAGGAGAAACATGTTTGATGCTTGAAGTGCGGCGGTGAATCGGCTCGAGTTTGAGAAGGAGATCGTTCGTCTCTTGCTCCTTCCGAGAATGTTGGCGAGCTCTCGGCATAAAGCGATCTGCTGTCGATTTTTCACTGATTTTTGTGGGCGCGTCAGTGATCTGGTGCTCCTTCTTCATCTGACTCATCTTCTAGAAACAGAGTCATGGGGGCCTGTTTTGCCTTTTTAGGCCTCTTCTCCTGAGCCTTCACCAATTTTCTTTTCTTCTTTTGGGGAGCATCTGGTGTAGACGATTTTCGCTTCCTTCACTTTTCCTTTCTTGACTTTGGAGGGTGGGGCGATATCATCATCAATTGGCGTATATATGGTGAAGTGGTGGCGAGGAAGGCCTTATAGAACTTGATCCATTCGATTCCATTCGGCGGTTGGTATTTTGTCCTTCGGGATAAGCTGCAACCTTGTTGAGATCACGATCCTCTTCTTCAGATAGACCTGCCTCCGTTCATTAATTCCAAATTTTTCATGTTCTTGGAGTAGAATGGCCTTCGGGAAGCCATGCCAATTGATGTTCTTGGCTTCATCAATTATTATTTGACCATCTTTATCTGGTTTGCCGGATGTTAGAGCATGTAAAATTTGAGCGAAATACCCATGATTATTTTTGACAATATGTCAAACAACGATCGGTATTTCCTCTTTAGCATTGGTCCGACAAAAACTGCGATGCGATGTTTGTCGGCCTCTCAAGAAGAGTTCGTTTACGATCGGCTCATCTTCATTCTCCTCGTAGTGAAAGAAAGCGAGATTCGTCCCTTTAGCAAAGGTGAGCGGGCGAGTTATGTCCGCATTCGTCAGTCTGATCTCTTCTCCGTTGACTGACGAAAGTAGTTCATCTCCCGGAGCGTCCGTATCCACCCTTAAATTCCTTAGGAATTCGAGTGCTTCATCTTTGTATCCTTTGGATTGCGGTGAAGCGGTATAATATTTCTCAAGACCTCCCTTTTCGCAGAATTTGCTCAACCTCCATAGATTCCGGATCCCGAGTGATATCAAACTGTACGAACTTGTCATCGACAATCTTCGTTGCCAGTTCCGCATAATTGCACATTATTTTTCCCATTCCATGAGTGGCCATCTACAATAAGATAGACTCGATTAAGATTGTGCATATACATAAAGATATCATGTATTGATTATCATACCTATTCACAGTCCTAGTAATCGATAAACACATACATATATCAAGAAAAGATAAGGCATATTGCAGGATCACAAATATAGACATAATCTATATGATCAATGGATTTTGAAATAAGAGAAATCATCAAATAACCAGAAATTACCAGATCCAGTTTTTCAGAAAATGAGTTTGAATCGCAGGAAAACACTTGAATCATAGAAAGGTAATTTGAGTTTTCAGAGAATAAATCGCAAGAATTTTGAGAATAAGAAAACTCTAGTAGGGTTTTGATGAAACTTATAAGGAGGAGGAGGGAAAAACGAGATTGGGATATTAACCGTTTGAAAAGATTAAACGATCCAGATTAAGCGGTTTTGATCGTATGGTCAGGAAAAGCACGTACTAATACCTTTTGTAGCAATTAATACAAGTACCCCACGTCCGCATTAAATGTTTTGCAGGGAATACGTCACAAAAGGTAATGAGTACAGTAAGGCAAATAATATCAGATAAAATCCGATAAATAAGCAATAAACAAGGAAAAAGAAAAGCGTATCTGGTTGACTGATGTTGTAATCAGTCAATACCACTTGTAATTGTTGATTCCAATTGTTGATCTTAGTTTTCTGCCTAATCCTTATAATTTCCCAACTGTTCTTTTCAACTGATCCGCTTCACTTTGCGTCTGATTTCCCTTTTCTGATCCTCCTTGATCAGTTGAAGTTCCCCCTTCAACTGATATTTCTGTTTTCTCATAGACTGATATATCTGATTTGTTGAGGTTTCAAGCTCAACTGATCTTCCTTATCTGATCAGTTTCGTATGTAATCAGATTTTAGTTGACCTAATCTGATTCTATTCAGACCAAGCCAATTCTTGGGATAAGTGTTACCGCCAAAACTTAGTCTAGAATAGTAGTCTCTATTCCTAAGTTGTACGATTTGACATCGTAATTATAGTCCGAATATTTCGATATGTCAATCCGCCGTAAATTTATCCAATTATCGATCGGCGTGATTCCTACACGTCCTTTGTGATGCAAATTTCTCTAAAAGGCTTTTTGAAATCAAATTTGCATGTGCACCCTTGCTTGGCCTCTATAAATTGGACCAATGTTTTACACAACATAACCCATTCACCATACTTATCTTCTTTGTAGAATCATGCATTCTGGTGAACCCTTATTTCCGGTGAAACTTCCGGCAAAAACCTTTACCCCTTTTTCAATGATTTGACTTCTCAAATCAACCTGTGTGTCCTTTATCCTTTTTTTAAATGCGTCATCAAAGATTTCACATACAATTGTTGCCAATCTTCTCTACCACCAAAGTGGCGGATCTCTTTGTGCATGGCGAGAAGACACTTCTCCTAACCGTATGCACCTTGTGTGTCTATCAAGATGACGGAACTAGCATCAACAGACTCAGTCTGATATAAAACATGAGTTTGATATACGGTCTGGATCAGACAACAACTGATCTTCGTATATCAACTCTATATTTTTTCATGCGACACATGTGCCCATAAGGTCTTTGAACCAATTTCTTGGCACATGTGCTCCATTTAACAGCTGGAGAGCCCATTGACTTCAGGTCTAAGGGCTCCTGGCTTAGAAATCCTATCAACGCCGCTCTCGCTCCATTGGTTTTAGCTTCAGCGAGAGGCTTTAGGATTATTTCAAAGCCTTCTTACCCTTGTTAAGTGGGGGAAAATGAGAGCATCAGATCTTAAAATCTCTCTCTCTCCATTTCTTTTAAGGGTTAGGATGAGGGTTTAGGGTTATAAGTTTAGGGTTTACGGTTATGACTTATGTACCGACCTCCGGGTCTTCTTGTACTTGTAACTTGTAATGTAACCTGACCTTCGGGTCTTTATCAATGAAAATTTCTATTATTCCATTGTTGTGTAAATTTTCCGCTTTCTTATGCGATTGTAGGCTTTAATCTGTGAATCTAGCTTGTTGAATATCAGCTTAATCGACTTACAAAGATGTAAAATAACCAAACTGATTTAATCAGATAATCCTTTAATCTGAGCATTTCCTTTAATCTGATAAACCTTTAATCTGATCAGTTTCTTTAATCTGACACATCATAAAACTGATCGCCTTCTCATATCAGTTCCTTGACTGATCTTCTGATCAGTTGAGATACCAAACTCAACTGATTTCTCTTAACCTGGTTAGTCTGTTAACCAGCTGGTTCTGGAGAACAATCCATCAAGCATTTTAGGTGCTTTTTCTCCAAGATCCAGAAGCCCTAGCTCATTGCATAATTCTCTGAATCTGATCTCAGCTAGTGGCTTGGTTAGAATATCAGCTTTCTGTAAATCAGTGTGAATCTTCTCCATTCTGATATTCTTCTTTTCAACATGATCTCTTATAAAATGGTGTCTGACATCCACATGCTTGCATCTTGTGTGTAGAATAGGATTCTGAGTGATTGCAATAAGACTATTCGCATCACGAGAATATAGGTACATTCTTAGCTACAATGTTATAATCCCTCATTTTTGGCGACTAAGCGAGTAGTTGGGAACAACGACTTCTTGCAACCATATATTACGCTTCATTAGTAGATGTATAGCCCGATGTACGCTTCTTTGAAAACCACGAGATCGGCTTTTTACTTCCTAAAAACCGACATGTTCGAAGTTGACTTCTGTCAATCTTGCAACCTCCATAATCGTAATCGAGAATACCCACTAAGCTCTAGATTATCATCGATGGGTAAAATAAACCAAGGTTTCTTGTCCTTCGGATACTTAAGAATCCGCTTAGGCTGCTTCTAGGTGGCTTTGCATTGGATTTGCACGAAATCGCACATACACCTCTTGCAAAAGTGATATCCGGGTCTGCTTTGGCGATCGGTATAGTAGAGATCAGCGAGAGCCCTATATTCTTTTCGATTTGTTTTTCGACCATCCTCATCCGGATCCATCTTGAATCCGGTCATCATAGGAATTTTGGCTTCCTTGCAATTTTGAACTCCAAACTTAGCCAATAAATTCCTAGTGCACTTTCTTGGCGGATGAATATCCCATACGTACTTTGCTTCACTTGTAGACCCGAAAGTAATTCATCGACCCATCATGGACATCTCGAACTTCCCTTGCATCGGTTTCTTTGAATCTTTCACATAGACTCTTGTTGGGAGATCCGAAGATGATGTCGATCCCACGTAGATCGAACCATCATAATATCTTCTCCATCTTCTAATGCGAATAAGGTTACGTCCCTTTGTTCCTTTAGTGAACGAAGTGTCTATCAAGAAGCGAGAGAGTGTATCATACCAAGCTCGAGGAGCTTGTTTAGAACCATAAAGAGCTTTTCTTAAGCGGTACACTTGGTTGCTCTTTTCAAGAAGCACGGAGGTTGTTCGACATAAACTTCCTCTGCTAGTACCCCCGTTTAAGAAAGCACTCTTTTCGTCCATCGATACACAATGAACCCCTCGTGGGAAGCATATGCGAAAGCTTGGCGAATGGCTTTCAAAGGCGGCGGTCGGGTGCAAAGGTCTCATCATAATCAATTCCTTCCGATTGTGAATACCCCTTAGCAACAAGTCTTGCCTTATTTCCGGTGATGACATTTTTCTCATCTCTCTTGTTCTTGAAAACCCACTTCGTGCAATTACGTCTTGATGATTTGGTGCATCCACCGGTTCCCAAACTTGATTTCTCTCGAAACTGTTTCGGCTCCTCCCGCATGGCTAGAATCCACTTGCATCTTGTAGAGCTTCCTCTCATTGTTGTTGGTTCTTTCATAGACAAATACTTGAAATACATGGCACTTTCACCAATCGATGTCTAGTTTTAACTCTATTAGATGGGTCTCCGATGATCGGATCGGTTGGATGGTGGTTATCCGTGTCCTTACATTACGATTTGCGTCGGTTTGGAGAACATCATCCATTTCGATAAATGTTCATTACTAGCATTCGGGAGTGGTGATTTATGATCCACTTGATAAGAACATGTCTCGGTGATGTTGGACTCATCGTGTCTTTGATGTACGTTCGTGGGAACCAGTGTTCCCCACGAACGGATGGTTCGATTGATCTTTATCTCGGTATGCCGGCTCCTTCATCGATAGTTTTTCGTACCTTAGGATCGATTGATCGGTGAATCGGCCTAGATCGGAATGTATCTTTATTACGATTTCTGATCCTTTTTCCTTGATCGTTAGCTGATCCATTTTCTGAGCATCAGGTACTTGTTGATCAGGTACATCTTGTTCTGATGCAGATTTCTCTTGTTCAGAAGATGCTTCATCAAAGACTACATGGGGTGTTTCTTCCACAACTAGGGTTAAATGTTGTAAACCACGAAAAGCCTTGCTAGATGAGGAATATCCTAAGAATATACCCTCATCGACTTGGCCTCAAAAGTCTTCAAGCCCGACTCTTCCCATTGTTGTGTATGAAACACTTACACCCAAAAACATGGAAGTAAGAAACACGAGGTTTTCTGCCCTTCCACAGTTCATAGGTTGTTTTGTAGTGAGCCTTAGTCAGAAGGCATCTGTTCTAAGTATGGCATGCAGTGTTGATTGCTTTTGCCCAGAAACGGCTTGGTATTGCATGTTCACTAGCATCGCGGCGAACTTCTTTGAGAGTTCTGTTCCCGGATTCGCTACTCCATTTCATTGTGGCGTTCTTGCGGTGATGTCTCATCTCAGTATACCAAACTTAGAGCAAAAATCGGTAATAAAAAAGTTTGAAATGCGTACCTTTATCGTCGATTTTTACTACATCGACACCCTTCTCATTTTGTAATCTTTTTTAGCGGCTTTCGGGTATCTTCGTTTGTCGTCTCATTCTTCTTATGTAAGAATATAACCCAGGTAAACTTGGAATAGTCATCCACGATTACCAGAGTCTATTTCGTTATTTGACGAGCCCGATCGTGTAATCGCGGTCCAAATAGATCCATATAGGAATTTGCGATACTCTGCTTTGGATGCGGTCGAGAATTCCTTTGAATGAAGCTTTGACACATTTTCCCGCCGACATGCAAAACACATATCCGATTCTATGAAAATACTTCATTCGGAAGTCCTTCCACTAGAGACATCCTTGCTATCTTATTAAGAGTTTTAAAGTTCAGATGGCTCATTCTTTTGTGCCAGAGCCAACTGCTACTTTTGGAACTCTTAACAATAAGGCATGCATTTCTTGGGCAACTGTTCCAATCTGCTATGTAGATCGTCCCTTTCCTTGAACCAGTTAGCAAAATCTGTTGAGTGGCTCGATTTTTGATAGTGCATTGATCAGTCGAGAACTCAATACTAAATCTGTTGTCGCAGAATTGTGAAAGCGATAATAGGTTGTGCTTTAGACCTTCGACATACGAGACTCCAGTTACTTGTACATCATCATTCTCTAAGGTTCCGAATCCTTTGGTATAACCAAAGTTATCATCACCTAAGAGTACACGCGGGCCTTTCTGTTCTATGTAAGAGCTGAGGAGGTGTTTGCTTCCAGTCATGTGCCTTGAGCACCCACTATTGATGTACCAGATAGTTGCTTGCACACCTCCTTTGTTGGCCAAACCCATGCGATCCTGCAGCCAAATCAGGCTTTAGGTACCCCTTTTGGATTGGGTCCTGAGGGGTTAGGATTAGTTTTGGGGATCCATACAAATAGAGCACTTCTATTGAGATCAGTTAGATCAGAAGGCCTGATTTGTCTCCCATACCTATCAACATAATCATACGTCTCTTTATATCTTTTCGATTAGTATGCTTATTAGTGTGAACCTTGGGTGACTTAGAAGACTTGGGATTTATCTTTTTACGTTTGTCTTCTTTTCATCCGAGGTGTGGTTGGTCTGTGACCCTAGGTTTTACGATTATAGGGGTAAATACGATCGCTACCATCAAATGATTCATATCTTTTTTGGCATAAGTGGTTTTTTGCGGTTTACCTAAAGCATGCTTATTAGGCGGTGACCTTGATTGGGTCTCAGATTAGACTTCCCTTTTACAGGTTGTCTTTTCTGATACCTGATCTGTTGATCAGGTTGAGGTCTCTTCGGAAGAACCTGGGTTCTTCTATTGATTCCTCGGTGACGCTTTACCGGTTGGGGTCCATTTACATTTCCCTTACGGTTAGGCACACCGCCTTTACCCGCTCAACCGGCCTTTTTCCTTATTAGATACAAGTTTGGCTTTTTGGTGTATCTTTGTCAAAAACTTCGCCCGATTACACCTTTTGAGGTGAATCAAGGGGCTTTTGAGGATGTGGAAGGGTTCTCATACCCAAGTCCCTTCTTGTTTGTCGTTGTTGAAAATAGGTGTTCATATCTTGAACGGTTTTAGATGATTTTGTGAAAACCTCTATTTTCTTGCGCAGATTATCCTCAGATGATTTTAGACTTTCATGCATTCGGAATAGCTCATCAAATTTCGCTTGAAGGGTTTTGAAGTCATCAGCTTGCTGTTTGTTAATTGCTAGCTGATCTTTGATCTGCTTCTCCTGATCAGAAGTTTTAATTTTCAGAATGTTAAGTTCCTCAGTTGCCTTCTGAGCAGTTTCAGCAGATTTAAGTTCATAAGCTTTACTGAGATTATTCTCTTTAGCAAAGTCGATTATTTACGATCCTCGACTTGTCATTCTCAAACTTCCACTATAGCATAAGTGTCTACTGCATTGGAGAGATCCTCAAGCAATTGCTCAGAGTAGAGCTGCAGGTCAATCTCCCCAGCAGGTGTGCTAATGATAGCAGGTGTAGAAGCGAACAAAGCAGGTTTGGAGGTTACCTCAGATTGGTCCTCCTTGGCCATCAGGCAGATCTCATCATCATCTGAAGAGAATATTAGATCTTCATTCTCATAGAAGTTACAATTGCTTGCTTATCGGCGAAATCTTCTCTGAGGAGTATCCGGAGAATCCTCAGAGGGCAGATATGAATCGTCAATTCCAGATGTGTCAGCAACCATGGCTTTTCTGTCCCTGTAACATTGCTCTCTTCTATTCCTCTTTTCTTCCCTTTCTCTTGGCGTCAGTGCAGGCGTCTGCTTATTTGTAGTGACTGGCTTCTCCACGGTTGAAACACGTTCTTGATCCACGGAACCTTTTCTTCCGGTGAATCACTCCGTCGTATGATCTATCGGTGACTTCTTTTTCGATAGTAGTCCGAACTCCTTCATCGTCGGTTATCTCTTCTCTCATCATTTAGATTATCTCTTTTCTTTTCTTCTCTGTGATCTCTTGATCATCAGTGCAGTTCTTTTCGGAGATCTGTTGGCTGATCTCCTATCTCTTCCTCGGCTATGTTCATAATCTTTATAGAATTCGATACTTACCAAGTTGAATATTTGATTTTTTCTAGTTTTCAGTAAGCGAGCGTCCGTTCGCGACTTATGATGTTTCCAACAGGTTCATTGGCCTTCGATCTGCTGCTGGTTACCTTAAAAGCAACTGATTTAGAAGTTGAGGCTTCAGCGGGCACCTCATCTTCATCTGCTTGTCCTCTCTCAATTAAATCGAACTCGTGAGCTTTAAGGCTCAAGAACAGGCTACTCGGCTTCATTTTTGAAATGTCTTGGCAATCCTTGATTACCGTGACTTTCATATCCCATTTCTTGGTAAGAGATCTTAAGATCTTGTAGTTGATACCCTTGTCTGACATCTCTCTACCAAGTTCTCGTAGCTTATTCACAGACATAGTAATCCTTCCATCGAGTTCGTTGATGGTCTCGTTGGGCAGCATCTTCAGTTTTTTGAACTTCACTAGTTCGGCTTGTAGACGACTGTCTTTGATCTGATCATTTCCCTCGCATATCTCAGCTAGAGTATCCTACATTGTTTTCGCAGTTTTGAGATATTTAATCTTTTCCTTGGTAACTCTATCCATCGTTTTCATGATAATATGTCTGGCGATTGTATCTAGAGTATACAGTTTCCTTTCCTCTGCATCCATCAAGGCTGGGCTTTTTTTGTACAAGACTTCCATCATTCTGCCACTAATCGAACCTAGGTGGTTGCACATATAAATGGCCCAATCTGCATACTCATCAATTGAGAACTTCGGCAGAACATGATACATACCAGAGGTGTTGGGAAATTTATAGTTTTGATGAAAGTTCCAAAAACATATGTAATAGGACCCGGTCGGACACTTTGGTGGTGATGTTTATATTACCCGCTATAGGAGACCCGGTTGATAATTCTTATATAGAACAACTGATGTAATAGATAGGTCACATATTGAAACTCAATATGTATAGGTCGGATCTGAAGACTCAAAGAAAAGAGCGGTGATATCAAATGATCCGAATCTTTGAGAAGAAGAAGAAGATCAGATCTATCTGATCTAGTCAGATATCTCAGCTGAAGTCATGAAGCTCAAACTAAGAATACTTAAAGATCAGATGACTTCCAGATGATCAGACCAGAAGACCTACATCAGCCGAGTCTGCTAGTTGAAGCTAAGTCAACCCGGCACGCGAAGACTCCATCGGGTGGTGATCGATTCGGTGATCGATTTGTTCACCACCGGTGAAATCGATGTTTCACCTAATCATCGTCGATGATCGAACAAGAAGAATGTCAAGCTTAGTTGGAAGAACAACCTTTGAAAAAGTGAGTCGCGCTATCAATAAGAACAAGACACGTATGATGATCGGGCAAGATTTGGGATTTGATGCTACCTCAGAATGTGATTTACAAAGTACAAATTCACGCTTTTTTCGGCTATCACAAGAACAAAAGCTTCGTCGTCATCAAGCTGCAAAGTCTACCAAATATAGCACTGAAATCCAAATTGCTCTCCAAGCGGCTCTTTGATTTCAAGGTCTATATATATGGGATTACACTTTAGAGTGAAACAACGAGAAAATTTGAACAATCGAAGCTCAAGCTAATTTGATTTCCGCACAAGAACACGATCAAGAAGATTAATTTTATTAAGTGTTCATCCCAAAAGTTCTTAGCATAGAAATCTTTTCATCTATTTGTTAAATTTTGCTTATCTGTGAAAAGATTTCATAGTTGGAACAAACAATCTTACCCAAACCACCAAGTTAGGTTAAGTTGTTTTAGCAAGATTCGGACTAGGGATCTAGTTACGATTTACAGGATCGGTTGAGTGTGAACTCTTTAAACATCTAGTCGATTGTCTTTGTGTTGGACTAACACATAAAACTAAGTCGGTTAGTTAAGTCGGTGCCCCTTGTGATAGGGAAGAGTGGGCGTGGGGCCCGGTGGTTTGTCGAACCACTATAAATCTTGTGTGCCTCTCTTTGCTTTGATTATTTGTTCATATTCCCAACCTTTAAACCTTTAAAGCATATATATTCCAAGTTGAGATCGATTTAGCACCAAGCGATGCGATCAAATTGACATTTCGGTCAAGCTGATTAAAAGATTAACTTTGGAATCGATTTATCAAAAGTGGTTTTTACGGGTAAAACTTAAGCTTTCCGCATCACAAGTTAAACCGATAGTTAAACGCGATATGCCTTAGATTTTCGATAAGTAAGTTAATTATCACCAAAATCGATTAAGAGTTCTCACTCAACCGATCCCTAAATCTAACTAGAAACCCTAGTCTGCGCAAAAAAAAGTTTTTAAGTCTAAACAACTTAACCTAACTTTGGGTTTGATAAGATTGTTTTGGTTCCAACTATGAAATCTTTTTCTAGTGTTTAAGAAAAGAATGAGTTTTGAAAAGATTTTATGCTAAGAACTTATGGGATGAACACTTAATAAAATAATCTTCTTGTTCAAAGGTTCTTCGTACAAGGAAATCCGATAATAGCTTGAGAGCTTTGATTGTTCGTTGTTTCCGGTTTTCACTCAAGTGTGATCCCATATTTATAGACCTCCAAAAAATCAAAAGAGCCGCTGGAGAGCAATTTGAATTTTTGTGCTATATTTGGTAGACTTGCAGATTGATGTGGATTTCCCTGTGAATGGAAATAGCCAAAAGCGTGAATTTTGTATTTTATAGCCGAAATCTTTTAGAGAGAGCAAAGACCAAACCCAAAATTGCGGGCCCGATCATACGGGTCTTGTTCTTATTGGTTAATAAAGACATTTTCAATGTTGTTCTTCCAACTAAGTTTGACATTTTTTCTTGCTCGCATCATCGACGATGATTAGGTGAACAAATAATCAAAGAGGTAAATCGACCGATCACCTTTTCGATAGTGTTCTTCGATGGAGTCTTCGTCCCACGATTGACTTAGCTTCAACTAAAAATATTCTACCGATGTAGATCTTTTTGTCCATCTTCCCGGTCCGACTTTACCGAAGTCATCCGATCTTCAAGTCATATTCTAAGTTTGAGCTTCATGACTTCAAACGAGATACCCGACTTCGAGATCGATCCGAAAACGTTCTTCTCTTGCATTCCGCCCGGTTTGATATCAACTATTCTTTGGATCTTCGGGATTCGACCTATACATATTGAGGTTCCCTCAATATGTGACCTCCATCTATTACATCGGTTTGTTCTATACAATAATTATCACTCGGTATTCTATAAACGGTAATATAAACATCAAATCGATAAAAGTCCGCTTGATTGGGTCCTATTACATGTGTTTTAGAACTTTCATCAAAACTCTAAATTTCCCAACACACACAACAAGTAGTTCCCTTTTACGGATTATAGTTTGTTGATTAAATGTTAAATTGGATTTAATATTTAATTTATGGAGAATTAATTAATAATAGCTTAATTTGAAATTAATTATTATTAACGTTTAATTAAATTAGATTTAATTAAATAGGATTCCCAATAATAATATATGAAATATTATTATAGGATTTAATATATATGGAATCAAATCCGTAGAGATTTTATATATGGGAAATAAATTTAAGAGATTTATTTTATAAGATTAGGGATTTTATTTCCTAATCAGGTTAGCTTAATATTTAAGCTGGGCCTTCCCTATATATATGAGCTCTTAGGAATTCACAAACTACATTAATTCATATTTTCTCCATAAGATCTAAAATTATAATTTTCCTAGCAAATTCATCTCGGGATTCAACGCTGGAAAATCCGTGCAAGTCCATGATTGGGGATTACATGGATAACGTGTTAGTGTTAGTGTCCTAGAGACAATCCTTTGTATGGACATAATACTAAGATAATATTCAGTGTTGGTTTAATATTATTGTTTATTTAATATTAAATGTATGGCATTACACTTATTAGAATATTATGTTTGATTGTTTGCATTTGTTCTTATCTGTGTTCCCTTGAATCACTGTTGTCATTGAGTACGTGAGAACTCAGATGACTTAAGCATGATTCTCAAACAACCCCGATCAAGGATCATCGAGAATGGAATATCGATGATGCAATGGAGATTGGTGTGCGATCTGCAACATACTCTTAGAGAGTGTAGTAAGATCTCACGTACTACGAGATACTAGGCATCTCATGATGGATGCACAAATACCTTAGAGGGTATTGGTATACCCATCCGAGCAACCGTTTGATGTAGTTCCACTATATGTATCTACGGGTGTCTCGGTTAGTGGGAGCGATGCGATACTCCTTTGACTTGAGGTCAATACGCACGACATGTGTGGAGTGATGAACTTTGACCATGACCGACGCTTACACCCTTCCATGGGTAGATGTGGCTTGGATTGGGTTCATCACGAAATGCATATGCGTGGTAGCTGAACCAAGATAAGGATTCATTCCTCAAAGTAGATTTAGAGAGAATACTCATCTTCTCGTCATAACTGGATCAAAGTCATTGGCCAATGCACGTCACCTTGGACTTTGTGACCAAAGGTGACACGAATGATCAATTAGTGATTCGAGATAAATCGATTAAGCTATTTGAATAGAGACTTCATCATGTTCAAGGCTAATCGAGTATTCGTGAATGAAAGGAGGAAATCGCAATAGCCCATGTTACAGTTACAGGTAGTTGCACGTTTCTCGCAACGTACCTCATATATTGAGATTGTCTGATTTATTATCTAGGGTTCAATTAAGACCGTTAGTTTGACTAACTGCTCGATATATGAGGGCCTATGGGTCACACAAAAAGTAACTCCCGTGTACGGATTATAGTTGGTTGATTAAGTATTAAATTGGATTTAATATTTAATTTATGGAGAATTAATAATATATTAATTTGGAATTAATTATTATTATTATTAGTTAAATTAGATTTAATTAAATAAGAATCCCAAAATAATATTATGGAATATTATTGTAGGAAAATATCTGTAGGGAAAAACGTATCTTTGAGATATGGTTTTCAAGATTAGAAATTATCTTCCTAATAAAGATTTGCTTAAGATATAAGCTAATCTCTCCCTATATATATGAGGTCCCGGGATTCATTATTTACTACAACAAGGAAACTTAGTTTCTCCATAAAATCCAGGATAGGAATTTTCCTAGCAAATTTCGTCTCAGATTCAACACTGTCAGATCTGTGCAATTCTGTCCACGGGGATTACCTGGATACCATAGTTCAGAAATCTGCCTTTGATCTCCTGTAAGGTTTCTCTTTATGTTTATTTGTACTCAATTATGCAATTGTATGTTCGTTGTTGGTGAACTGTTTATTTCCGCTGCGCGTGTATTACGTGTTTACGGCCTCTATATTCCAACAGTGGTATCAGAGCTCAGGCTCTTTGATTAATTGCATGATTTTGAAAATATTAAATTAGAAGGAATTTTTTTTAATATTGCTTGGGGCAATGTCGGTCTTATTTTTGACCGCACCCCATTTGTTTTGTGTGTTAATCGTCTTCTTCGAGAAGACTCCCCAAAATTAGGGCCCATTCGACTCTTGGTTGATTGGCGTAACGCGTCGATTTAATATTTAATTTTGGAGCGCCGTGGCCTCGCGATACCTTTGGAATTAATTCATGATGGTCTTGGTTTAAATCCACAGCCCCGGGCCCTTGCGTTCTCCATCGTCGTTATTTTGCTCTACCTCCGTATGTCGTCTCTTTTTTCGTGGCGCTCCCCTTGATTTTGGATGAGGATATGGTTTTAGAATTGAGAAATTTCTTGTGGCGCCGCCCGATTCAATGCGTCCCTGCTTGTGTTCTTGCTTCGGGCATTTTCATTATTTACTACAACAAGAAAACTTAGTTTCTCCATAAAATCCAAGATAGGAATTTTCCTAGCAAATTTCGTCTCAGATTCAACACTGGCAGATCTGTGCAATTCTGTCCACGGGGATTACCTGGATACCATAGTTCAGAAATCTGCCTTTGATCTGCTGTAAGGTTTCTCTTTATGTTTATTTGTACTCAATTATGCAATTGTATGTTCGTTGTTGGTGAACTGTTTATTTCCGCTGCGCGTGTATTACGTGTTTACGTGCCTCTATATTCCAACAGTGGTATCAGAGCTCAGGCTCTTTGATTAATTGCATGATTTTGAAAATATTAAATTAAAAGGATTTTTTTTTAATATTGCTTGGGGCAATGTCGGTCTTATTTTTGATCGCACCCCATTTGTTTTGTGTGTTAATCGTCTTCTTCGAGAAGACTCCCCAAAATTAGGGCTTTTAAGCCGCCACGTAGCGCCCATTCGACTCTTGGACCAATCAATCTTTGCGTCGCTCGAGGCGGCGCTAAGCGCCGTATGCCTCGCGGCCCGCATGGCTTCCTTGCGATCTTGGTTTTCATGTGAGCCTCGGGCCTCGCGTTCTCGTCGTCGTTCCTTTCTCTGCCTCCGTATATGTCGTCTCTTTTCTCGTGGCGCTCCTCTTGATTTTTGGATCGAGGCGGCTCGCCACTAGAATTGAGGCAATTGGTGGCTTCGCCGCCCGATTCAATCGTCCTTGTGTTCTTGCTTTGGGCATTTTTCTAGTTTTGGAACCGGTCTTTGATTTGGCCTGCCGGTGATGGTGACTCGCGTTGAGCCTTGGTTGATGATTTTGCAATTGAGCCTTGGTTCGATTTTCGACCTCTACTTTGTTTACGGTTTTTCGATGGTTTTGGTGATTTCGGTTCCTTGGGTTTTTCGATCAAATTACGTGTTTCAGTTCAAGGTTTTAGATGAATTGCTTGCATCGTTCGATTTCGTTCAATTTGGATCAATTTTGATTGTTTAGTTGGACAAATTTGATGAATTGATTAGATTAATTCTGAAATTATTCTTGATTCGGGTTGGTGTTTGAAGCGGTTGTCCCCAAAATACTGATTGGATCTTTGTTCAATTTTGAAAATGATGGCGAAGGGCTATTTTGCAAAATTAATTTTTGGAATAGGCCTCCAATGCAATTTTGGAAATTGCATCTGAGCCCCTAACAACAAAACAATTAAAATATGACTTTAAAAATTAATTTGATTAATTTTTAATAAGATTAAAAGTTGGACTTTTAATAATGATTAATTGGATTAATTATTTATTTTAATAATTTTAAAATTAATTTATGAATTGGATTTTGAAATTTATTTTTAAGAGAAATTATTAAATCCCACTTGTTTAACTTGGTTATTATTTAATAATTTGTTAACTCTTTTACGTCCGCACTATAACAGTTTGGGTAGGCGGCGCCTAATATTTGTCGGACCGTATTAATTGTTTGGGTAGACGACACCCATATATGTGTTAGTCCGTATAATGTCATGTTTGGGTAGGCGGCGCCCAATAGATGCTCAAGTGTGATATAGATTAACATGTTTGGATCTCGCTTAAGCAATTAATACTCCGCCTTTAAAATGTTCCTCGCTAAAATATGGTTTTTCATTAAATTGAAACGATGTCTTCCATCGAAATTAAAAGTAAACCGGGAATTTCGTTCCAATGGGTATTTAAGACCAAAGTCTTTTGCTCGGATCTACATTCAACGAGACTTTTATAGGGACACGTAGTGTCGCCGCTTGATGGTTGTAAACCAACTTAACTTTGTTTGACCAGCCAAAGCAGGGAAACTAAAGTTAAGGGACATCCGATTGAACTAGGTTCAATCAACTAGGAGTTGCAGTTTTGCAATTGGTTTGGAGACCTACCAGTTCTGCTATTATGGTATTCAACCAAAGCTGGGATTATGATAGTAGGAATGTGGATCCTAGTCCATTATGATTTATATTGGATATAAATTCGTATTCTTCCGATGAGGTCGTTGAATATGTGAAAATAATGGAGACTAAATAAACTTAAAAGGCCACGTTTATTTTAATTGCTGAATATTGATCATAGGAGTTATGTGTTTAATTCCCGTTTTATTTTATTTCTCTAGGATTGTTGAAATGAATAACTTGTCATTGAGAAGCATTTTGGAAATGAACAAATTGGCTGGGCCAAACTTTCTCGACTGGCACCGAAACGTTCGTTTGGTGCTCAGACAAGAAAAGATTGAGTACGTTTTGGACACACCAATCCCTGCTAACCCGGAGGCTGGTACTGAAGAAGTCGAGGCGTTTGACACCGAAGCTCAGAAGAAGCATCAAGATGATGCTTCCCAGGCTCATTGTGTTACGCTCCTCGGGATGACTCCCGAGTTGCAAAGGCAGCATGAGAGGATGCTTCCCTTCGAGATGATCAAGCATCTGAAGGATCTCTTTGATTCTGAATCTCGTTCCGAGATTTATGAAGTGATGAAAGATCTGTTTAGATGCCGGATGTTTGAAGGAGGGAAGGTTTCTCCTCATGTATTGAAGATGATTGGGATAATCGAGAAACTTGGTCGTTTGGGCATTTAGCTTAACACCAATGTTGTTGTTTATGCCATTCTTCAGTCGCTTCGATTCATATTCAAGTTTCGTGGTAAACTTTAATATGAATAAGACGGAATCGACTATGCACGAGCTGCATAACATGCTAAAGACTTTTGAGTCTTCCACTGCTAAGGAAAAGCCCGTGCTCATGGTGAGTGCCTCTACTTCTTCTGCTCCGAAAGGAAAGAAGAAGCGAAGGGGCAAGGCAAAGAAAGGCTCCAAGCCAAACTTTCTCAAGCCCAAAGGTGGAATTCAAAAGAAGGAGAGGGTGGACAAGGATGTATGCCTCCACTGCAAGCAGAAGGGGCATTGGAAGAAGGACTGTAAGGTTCTAGCAGCTGAAAAGAAGATACAGGGTGTCTCAGCCACTGGAACAGGTATGTTTGTTATTGAGATAAACATGTCAACAAATGATACTAACTGCTGGGTATTGGATACTGGTTGTGGCTCACACATTTGTACTAATGTGCAGGGTCTCAAGCATAGCAGGGCAGTTAGGCTGGGTGAAGTTGCCCTACACGTTGGGAATGGAGCAAGAGTTGCTGCTGAACGTGTTGGCATTTATGTTTTAGATTTACCCTCTGGTTTTAGACTTGAACTGAATAATTTTTATTTTGTTCCCTCTATTACTCGCAACATTATTTCTATTCCTATGTTAGACATTGAAGGGTTTTCCTTCCATTTTGCAAATAATAATTGTTATTTTTCGCTTAATGGTGATATGTATGGGAATGCTCCTTTATCGAATGGTTTATACTTGTTGCATTGTGTACATAATATTCTTAATATACAAAACAAACGACTTAAACTTAGTAATCATGAAAACCCAACTTACTTGTGGCATTGTAGACTTGGTCATGCAAATGAGAAAAGGATTGCAAGGTTAAGAAAGTTGGACTACTTAACCCCATTCGACTTTGAGTCTTATGGTAATTGTGAATCCTGTCTTAAGGGCAAGAAGACTAATAAACCCTTTTCTGGAAAAGGAGTTCGTGCCAAAGAAGTTCTAGAGTTGATCCACAGTGATGTCTGTGGACCATTGCCCACTCTGGCTAGGGGCCAGTTCGGATACTTCATCACTTTTACTGATGATTTTTCAAGATATGGGTATGTGTATCTTATGAGGCACAAATCTGAATCTTTTGAGAAATTCAAAGAGTTTAAGGCTGAAGTAGAGAAGCAACTTGGTAAGAGTATTAAGACTCTTCGATCAGATCGAGGAGGTGAATACCTTAGCCATGAATTCACTGATTACTTGAAGTTACATGGAATCCAGTCACAATGGACTCCTCTCGGAACACCTCAAATGAATGGTGTGTTCGAAAGGAGAAACCGAATCCTGTTAGACACGGTGAGGTCCATGATGAATTTTTCCTCTCTTTCGACATTCTTATGGGGATACGTGTTACAAACCTCAATCTATATTCTGAATAGGATTCCATCCAAATCAGTTGAACATACACCATATGAATTGTGGTGTGGCAAGAAGCCAACTTTTTTGCATATCAAAACATGGGGTTGCCCCGTGATTGTGAAAAAGATGCTCACCGATAAGCCTGAATCCAAAGGTGAAAAGGGTTATTTTGTGGGATATCCTAAGGAAACTAAAGGATATTATTTCTATCTACCGGAGAAACGGTCAGTGATTGTTTTTAGGCAGGCCAGGTTCCTCGAAAAAGAATACGTCTTCAAGAAACAAGGTCGTAAGATGATAGAACTTGAAGAAATTCAAGAACCACAAATTAACAAAGAGAGTGATATCTTGTCAAAGCAACATGGCTAAGAATAAGTGGGAGCATTCAGTAGCTCGCATGGTGGAAGTTTATCACACAGTGATCCTCTTTCAGCCAGTGGGAGCGTAATTGGAGTTGCAATGCTTGAGCAACGAACTCCAAGTAGGCTGAATGAGAATAACATTGTTCAAACTCCCGCTCAAGAGGCATCCGGAAGTGCTCAAGGAGTGTCCGGAAGCATCAATCTTAAGGCCTCCCCGGTCAACGATGAAATCGCTGTACCACAAAATTTTCACGATCAGAATGTGCAGCCTGAACAACCACAACTCCGTAAGTCTACTAGAGTTCATAATCCGATCACCAGATATTATGGTTTCCTCGTGGAGGAACAAGATGACGTGGAGATCCTGGATAAGGACGAACCTAAAACTCATATTGATGCAACATTGGATGTTGACTCAAAGAAGTGGCATGAAGCCATAAAGTTTGGGACTTGGTTGAATTGCCAAAAGGGGTCAAACCCATAGGTTGCAAGTGGGTCTACAAGCGTAAGACCGATGCAAATGGTAAGGTACAAACCTACAAGGCTAGGTTGGTGGCGAAAGGTTACAGTCAACGCGAAGGCATTGACTATGACGAGACTTTCTCACCAGTTGCTAAGATCAAGTCCATTCGAATTTTACTTGCGGTAGCAGCACACCTCGATTACGAGATTTAGCAGATGGATGTCAAAACAACTTTACTCAATGGAAACATTGATAAGGAAGTGTTCATGACTCAACCGAAATGTTTCATCTCAAAGCCAAAATCTAATCTTGTGTGCAAGCTCAAACGATCCATCTATGGATTGAAGCAAGCTTCTAGGAGTTGGAATATCCAATTTGATGAGGCTGTCAAATCATTTGACTTCATCAGAAATTCAGAAGATCTGTGCGTCTATCGGAAGTGCCATGGGAAGAATATTGTCTTCATAGTTGTGTATGTTGATGACATACTAATTATGGGGAACAGTATCCCTCTAATGCAGTCCGTGAAAGAATGGTTGTCAAAGACCTTCATGATGAAGGATCTTGGTGAAGCCTGTTACATCTTAAGGATCAAGATCCATAGGGATAGATCTAAGAGGATGTTGGGGCTATCACAGTCCACCTACGTAGATAAGGTGTTGAAGCGATTTTCGATGGAGAACCCTAAGAGAGGTTCTCTACCTACATGTCATGGGATAAAACTGTCTAAGAAGGATTGTCCTTCCATAGACGATGATATCAATCACATGAAGGATGTACCATATGCATCAGCAATTGGGTCCATCATGTTGGAATTTAGAGGCACGTAAACACGTAATACATGCGCAGCGGAAATAAACTGTTCACCAACAACGAACAATTAATTGCATAATTAAATACGAGTAAACGTAAACATAATTCTTACAGTAATTCGTATACCGTTTCTCTACTATGGTATCCACGTAATCCCCAATCACGGACTAGCACGGATTTGCCAGTGTTGAATCCCAAGATGAATTTGCTAGGAAAATTCTAACTCTAGATCTTATGGAGAAAATATGAATTAACGTTGTTTGTGAATTCCCAAGAGCTCATATATATAGGGATGCTCAGCTTAAATCTTAAGCTAACCTGATTGGGAAATAAAATTCCTAATCTTTATTTAAATAAATCTCTACAATTTATTTCCCCATATAAAATCTCTACGGATTTAATTCCCATGTATATCAAATCTCTACGGATTTGATTCCATATATATTAAATCCTATAATAATATTCCATATATTATTATTGGGAATCCTATTAAATTAAATTCAATTTAATTAAACATTAATAATAATTAATTCTAAATTAATCTATAATTAATTAATTCTCCATAAATTAAATATTAAATCCAATTTAACATTTAATCAACCAACTATAATCCGTAAAAGGGAACTACTTGTTGTGTGACCCATAGGCCCTCATATATCGAGCGATTAGTCAAACTAACGGTCTTAATTAAACCATAGACAATAAATCAAATATTCTCAATATATGAGGTACGTTGCGAGAAACGTGCAACTACCTGTAATTGAAACATGGGCTATTACGATTTCCTCCTTTCATTCGCGAATACTCGATTAGTCTTGAACATGATGAAGTGTCTATTCAAATAACATAATCAATTTATCTCAAATCACTAATTGATCATGTATGTCACACTTAGCCACAAAGTCTAAGTTGACGTGCATCGGCCGATGACTTTGATCCAATTATGATGAGAAGATAAGTATTCTCTCTAAATCCACATTTAGGAATGAATCCTATTCTTGGCTCAACTACCACGCACATACACTTCGTGATGAACTCAATCCAAGCCGTATCTACCCATGGAAGGGTGCAAGCATTGGTCATGGTCAAAGTTCATCACTCCACACACGTCGTGCGTATTGACCTCAAGTCAAAGGAGTATCGCATCGCTCCCACTAGCCGAGACACCCGTAGACACATATAGTGGAAATACATCAAACGATTTCTCGGATGGGTATACCAATACCCTCTAAGGTATTTGTGCATCCATCATGAGATACCTAGTATCTCATAGTAAGTGAGATCTTACTACACACTCTAAGAGTATGATGCAGATCGCACACCAATCTCCATTGCATCATCAATATCCCATTCTTTATGATCCTTGATCGGGGCTATTTGAAAATCATGCTTAAGTCATCTGAGTTCTCACAACCTCAATGACAACAATGACTCATGGGAACATTTTTATGAATAAATGCAAACAATCAAACATAATATTCATACAAGTGTATTGCCATACATTAATATTAAATGATCTATAATATTAAATCAAACTGAATATCATCAAGTATTATGTCCTTACAATAGATTGTCTCTAGGACACAAACACTAACACATCATGTACGCCATGACTTGCACTAGGCCAGTTGTGACCTTCACTGTCAGCACCGCTGGTAGATACCAACAGAATTCGGGTGAACCTCACTGGATTACTGTCAAGAATATTCTGAAGTACCTCAGACGTACAAAAGAATACTTCTTAGTCTACGGGGGATAGTCAGAGCTAGTGGCTCTTGCTATCTGGGGATATAAGTTTCAATCGACCGTGATGATTACAAGTCTCAGTCAGGCTATGTGTTTACTCTCAATGGTGGGGCGGTTAGTTGGAATAGTTTCAAACAAGAGACTACCGCGGACTCAACAAACCAAGTCGAGTACATTGTCATGCGGCTAAAGTCGCATTCTTTGCTCGATAAAAAAGTTCTTAAATAAACTAGGGGTAGTTCCGAGGATTCAATAAAGTTATATTGTGACAACATCGTTCTTAAATAAACTATGAACCGAGATCCAATAACAGAAACAAGCATGTGCCGAGGCATTATCACTTGATAAGTGAGATAATCGCTAGAGGAGAGATAGAGTTAGAACGTGTTCCCACAGAAGATAATTTGAGTGATCCTTTCACCAAGGCTTTGAGTGTTCATGTACACACTAGACATTTCGATGGTCTAGGGTTAGGCATGTAGGTGATTGGCTCTATGGGAGATTGTTAGTGTTAGTGTCCTAAAGACAATCCTTTGTATGGACATAATACTAAGATAATATTCAAATGTTGGTTTAATATTATTGTTTGTTTAATATTAAATGTATGGCATTACACTTATTAGAATATTATGTTTGATTGTTTGCATTTGTTCTTATCTATGTTCCTTGAATCTTTGAGTACGTGAGAACTCATTAAGCATGATTCTCAAACAAATTTCGATCAAGGATCATCGAGAATGGAATATCGATGATGCAATGGAGATTGATGTACGATCCAAGATCATACTTTTAGAGAGTGTAGTAAGATCTCACTTACTACTTAGATACTAGGTATCTCATGATGGATGCACAAATACCTTAGAGGTATGGTATACCCATCCGAGCAACCGCTTGATGTAGTTCCACTATATGTGTGTTTGGGTGTATTGTGGGAACAATGCAATACCCTTTTGACTTGAGGTCAATTACGACATATGTGGAGTGATGAACTTTGACCATGATCGACGCTTACCCTTACATGGGTAGATATGACTTGATCGGGTTCATCACTTAAATGCATGCAAGGTGGTAGTTGAACCAAGATAAGGATTCATTCCTCAAAGTGGATTTAGAGAGAATACTCATCTTCTCGTCATAATTGGATCAAAGTCATTGGCCAATGCACGTCACCTTGGACTTTGTGACCAAAGGTGACACGAATGATCAATTAGTGATTCGAGATAAATCGATTAAGCTATTTGAATAGACACTTCATCATGTTCAAGGCTAATCGAGTATTCGTGAATGAAAGGAAGAAATCACAATAGCCCATGTTACAGTTACAGGTAGTTGCACGTTTCTCGCAACGTACCTCATATATTGAGATTGTCTAATTTATTGTCTAGGGTTCAATTAAGACAGTTAGTTTGACTAACCGCTCTATATATGAGGCCTATGGGTCACACAACAAGTAACTCCCGTGTACGGATTATAGTTGGTTGATTAAGTATTAAATTGGATTTAATATTTAATTTATTGAGAATTAATAATATATTAATTTAGAATTAATTTTTATTATTATTTAATTAAATTAGATTTAATTAAATAAGAATCCAAAAATAATATTATGGAATATTATTGTAGGAAAATATCTGTAGGGAAAAACGTATCTTTGAGATATGGTTTTTAAGATTAAGAATTATCTTCCTAATAAAGATTTGCTTAAGATATAAACTAATCTCTCCCTATATATATGAGGTACCGGGATTCATTATTTACTACAACAAGAAAACCTAGTTTCTCCATAAAATCCAGGATAGGAATTTTTCTAGCAAATTTCGTCTCAAATTTAACACTGGCAGATCTGTGCAATTCTGTCCACGGGGATTACGTGGATACCATAGTTGAGAAATCTGCCTTTGATCTGCTGTAAGGTTTCTCTTTATGTTTATTTGTACTCAATTGTGCAATTGTATGTTCGTTGTTGGTGAAGTATTTATTTCCGCTGCGCGTGTAATGCTTGTTTACGTGCCTCTAAATTCTAACATAACGTAGTTGAGAAATCTGCTCTCGAGTTACTGTAAGATTTCTTGTTATGATTATTATAATCATTTATGCAAATATATGTTCGTTTTTGGTGAACTGTTTAATTCCGCTGAGCATGTATTACGTGTTTACGTGTCTCTAAATTCCAACACTATATAGACTTATTTCACGTTATTGTTGGGGAATTAATTGCCCGGATCTATTCGGGATGAATATTTAAATACAAATTTAATTCTAACAATTATTACTAGCATGAATTAATCCTATATTAATTCAAATAATAATTCAACAACAAATCATGCATATAAATACGTCACATAAATCCTACGCATGCGGAATTGCTAGGAGTTTACGTGAACTAACCTTTCGGAGTGACAACCGTTGAGAAGATGGATCCCGTTCACACAAACACACCAAAAGGTCTTCTCAAGTATTCCCTCGTCCTTATCCGACAATCCGGTGGTAGGATGCTTGCGAATAATTAACAAAAGGAAAAATATAATTATGTTGCACCACCTTTGTGGAATTCTAATTTTTCCAACGCATGGAATTGCTTGGGGATGAAAAATTCATCCACTTGGCCGATTTTTTGCTATGAATAAGATGGGAAAATATTTTTCTTGATCTCCAAGAAATCTTGAATGTATCCAATATATTCTTTTCTCCTTAATTAAAATATTCCACAAAAATCCCACCTCCTTTCTTTTATGGATTTTCGAAAAAATAAGGAGTAGGAAAAGAAGATTTGGATCTCCTTAAATTTATGAAATATTCTTGTATTCCAAAAATACATATCATCCATAATATATTTTCAAGAAAATCAAGAAAATCTTTCCTTTCTTATTTATTCATAATTTTCGAAAATAGTACAAATAAATAACCAAGTGGGAGATTTCTTGAATTTAATGAGATAATCTTGTATTCGAAGAATACTCATCTCCATTACATAACAAAATTCAAAGAAATCTTTCTCCCTCTTTGATTTATTATTTAAAAAAAAATAGAAAAATTAGGCAACAATAATTTATTTTATTTTAAACACCTTTTCAGTTATTGGACTTTATGTTTGGGCTACTTGAGAGGACTTTAGGAGTATTAAGATTAGACCTTCCAATGGACCTTGAATTTCCAATATTGAGCCACAATATTATTCAAGCCCATAAATATTAATTAATCCCAGTACATAATTAATATTGCACTATCCATCTTAACCCATATTACTGTTAATATGGCTCTCGGTTATTTCCTGTGTTTAAGATTATCCAATCCATTAATTAATTTAGGCCACTGAAATAGCTTCACTTTAATTAATATCTTGTTCCTTGGTTCATGAATGGCTCAACACTATTATCCATACCGGAAACTAATTCCACTTGCAAGATTTAGTATGATAAAACTTCTGAGCCTCCCAAGGGGACAAATCAAACAAGACGTACTTGCACACGTTTCTTCATATTAAATCTTAGCAATCGTCGTGTAACCAATAACATTGATCAAGATATAAGGTATTCAATCTCATTGATTCTCTACCCATCATAAGTCAAAGCAATGGTTATAATTCCACATGATCCTACATAAGGGACAGAGATTAAGAAATAATGAACCACTGAGGTCTAATTCTTCTATATTTACTACTGACGATTTTATCCTCCTGTAGGTCCTATTCAGTGCATCATAATGCACTAGTGCAATCTCTTGGTCAAGACAAGTCAATCTGAGCCTTACACTTCAACCTTTCTAGATTGATTGTTCATTTCCATCTGGGTTGTGAATTCTGTACTTTTAGTTACAAGGGACTGTTAATTTAATCTTCTGTGATCTGGTATCACTAAATTAACTACAATGTAACACGTACTATTTATTGAACAGTTATGCAGTAAATATATGTAACATTTAATTATATTTAAAGCATTAGTGATAAATAATTTATTTCAGCAAATAAGACAGAAATTCAGTCTGGTTATACAAAGTAAAAGCATACTTTCAAGTATAACCCCAACAATCTCCCACTTATACTCAAAATCTGCTTTTAAGTATACTACAACACGTCTCGTGTAGAATCTACGTGACATCTAATGTCACCTACACGAACCTAATAATATCTCTCCCACTTATACTAAAAGCAGATTGACAATGGTCTTGACACCCATTCCTTCCACATGTCTCTCGAATGTATTCTGAGGCAGACCCTTTGTGAATGGATCTGCTAGGTTGTCCTCTGATGTGATCTTTTCCACCTCTATATCTCCTCTCTTAACGATTTCTCGTATAAGATGGTAATTCCTTTCAATGTGTTTGCTGGCCTTGTGGGCTCTTGGTTCCCTTGAATTTGCAACTGCTCCGACATTATCACAATAGAACGTGATAGTGCTGTGCAAATTTGGAACTACGTTCAAGTCCACTAGGAAGTTCTTGAGCCAAACCGCTTCCTTCGCTGCTTCACAAGAAGCTACATACTCGGCTTCCATGGTAGAATCTGCGATGCATTTCTGCTTAACGCTTCTCCACATCATGGCTCCTCCCCTTTACAAAACATACTACCCGAGACAGATTTTCTTGAATATAAGTCTGATTGGAAATCTGAGTCCGTGTACTCGATGGGAATCAGACTATCTGACTGATAAACCAACATTCTATCGCGAGGTCTCTTCAGATACTTCAGAATATTTTTAACTGCAGCCCAATGTTCTTTCCTCGGATTACTCTGATATCTTGCTACCATGCCAACGGCAAAGCAGATATCTGGCCTCGTGCACAACATAGTATATATAAGGCTTCCGATAGCCGAAGCATAAGGAACGCCTTTCATGTCATCTATCTCCTTTTGCGTCTTCGGGCATATTTCTTTGGATAGATGTATTCCATGTCTGAAAGGTACAAAACCCTTCTTGGAATCTTACATGCTGAATTGCTTCAAGACAATATCTATGTATGAAGCTTGCGATAAGCATATCATCCTTTTCTTACGATCTCGAGTGATTTTGATCCCAAGGATGTGACCGGCTTCCCCTAAGTCCTTCATATCAAACTGTTTTGATAGCCATGCCCTTACGTCCGACAAAACCTTTACATCGTCTACGATGAGCAGAATATCGTCCACGTATAGTACTAAGAATACCAATGCAGTTCCGACACGCTTTCTATACACACAACTTTCAAACTCGTTTTGATCAAACCCGTAAGACTTTATAACCTGATCAAAACATTGGTTTCAAGCACGCGATGCTTGCTTTAGTCCTTAAATGGACTTCTTGAGCTTGCAAACTAGATGTTCTTAGCCTTTTTCAATGAAGCCTTTGGGTTGTTGCATATAAATTTCTTCTTCAAGACTTCTTTAGAGGAAAGTTGTCTTGACATCCATTTACCAGATCTCAAAATCGAGATGCGCAACTATCGACAAGAGAATACAATGGACTTAAGCATAGCTACAGGCGAAAAGGTTTCCTCATAGTCGATCCCTCATTTCTGAGTGTAACCCTTTGCCACAAGTCTAGCCTTGAAGGTCTCTACCTTCCAGTCCGGTCCTCTTTTTCTCTTGTAGACCCACTTGCATCCAATGGGTTTGACCCCATTAAGTGGTTCGACTAGCTCCCACACCTTATTATGATCCATAGAACCCATCTCGACTTCCATTGATATTTGTCAAGAATCTGCATCCCTGTCTTGGATTACCTCATTTTAAGTCCATGGGTTTGATTCATCCTCACCAGGGACCAAGTCTGACGACTCTCCTATCCCCGTGAATCTCCCAGGTTATCTAATAACCCTCCATTATGATGAGGTTCCGGTTGTGTAAGTGTGTCGTTTGGTATGTTGATTTGTACAGTTGGCATTGAGGTAAGCCCCTTAAGCTCATCCAAGGTAATCTCACTTCTGGGCTTTTTGTCGTTCATATAGTCTTCTTCCAAAAATCTAAAGTGCGTACAGATTACCACCTTTTGATCTTAGGGACCATTAAAGATGCACCCTTTCATTCCCTCGGGGTACCCTATAAACAACCTTAATTCTGATCGTGGATCCAATTTACCAGCTTCCTTGTCCAACACGTATGCCGGATACCCCCAGATTTTCATGTGTCTTAAACTCGGCTTGCGCCCGGTCCACAACTCTTTAGGGGTTTCGGAAATCAATTTGGATGGCACCAAATTTAGAATGTAAGCCACTGTTTCCAAGGCGTGACCCCAAAACTATTTGGGTGGATCCGCATAACTCATCATTGACCTGACCATTTCTAAATAAATTCTGTTTCTTCGTTCTGCAACCCTGTTTTGTTGAGGGGTTCCCAGTGCAGTCAACAGATCCGCATAACTCATCATTGACCTGAACATTTCTAAAAGAGTTCCGTTTATTCGTTCTGCAACCCCGTTTTGTTGAGGTTTCGGTGCAGTCAACTGGGATACAATCCCTTCATCTGACAAGTAGTTCAAAAAATCATTACTGAGGTATTCGCCTGCGCGATCAGATCCTAGAGACTTGATACATTTTTTCATATGATTCTCTGCTTGAGCCTTAAATTCTTTGAATTTATCGAAGGTCTCAGATTTATGCTTCATAAGGTAAATGTATCCATATCTTGAGTAATCATCGATAAAAGTAACGAAATACTCATAACCTCCTCTTGCCTTGATTGACATTGGACCACATACATCGGTGTGAACGATTTTCAACACTTCTTTGGCTCTATTCCCCTTGGCTCTGAATACCCTCTTGGTCATTTTACCCTCCAAACATGATTCATAGTTTGGAAATGGTTCAACCTGGAGAGACTCCAATGAACGATCTTGAACCAACCTTTGGATCCTTTTTGGATTAATATGACCTAGCCTTAGATGCCATAGAAGTGTTTCGTTCACGTCTAATGAACGTTTACTTTTATCCGAAATAGTCGATGTGTTATAGAATGCATTTCGTGAGTGGTGTGCACAGTTAATTGTGTAGAGATTATTCGACAACGTTCCATGATAGATAAACTCATTATTTAGAGCAATGGTAACAACTTTGTTAAAAGTAACCGAATATCCATCAAGAAAGAGTTAGAAACTGAAATTAAATTCTTTCTAAAACTAGGAACTTAAAGAACATCTCTCAAAATTAAAACTTTATCTTCAAAAGACAACCACACTTCTCCCACTCTTCAGCTGCTACTCTCGTAGCATCGCCCAGTGTGATGAGGATCTCACTCCCACTAAGTTGTCGGGTCTTGAACCCCTGTAAAGTGAAACAAACATGATCAGTGGATCCCGTATCCATTACACACAAACAACTAAACAAGTTTCAACAACTAGTGCATGAGAATTACATTTCTTTCAATTCCTCTTGGGTTTGGAACATGCATCCCTCCAGTTTCCCTTTTCACCGCAGTTGAAACACTTACCCTTTGGATTTCTCTTGACGCCCAACCATTTGACTGCCTCTCTCTTACTTTTCTTAGTAATGGGATTGCATTGGTATCGACAGTTTTTCTCCTCATTAATCTTGGCCACCATTGGCCTAGATTTTGAGAGGAAACTTTTAGTCACCAATGCTTCATCCTCCTTTCCCAAATGTTTCTCTACTATCTCCAAAGCTTCTTGCGGAGTGTCCATAGTGAGCATGTGATCGCTCATCACAAAACTATAGTAAAACTGGTTTAAAGATTTTGGAAGAGTTAGGAAAAGGAACTCAATTTTAGACCCATCACAATACTTAGCACCAAGATAAACAAGTTTGTCAAAATAGCGCTTGACTTTGAGAACATGATCCCTCACGAGTGTTCCTTCCGTCATCTTTAGCCTAGCCATGTCATCGTTTCTCAACTGACTGATCATGCGGTCTTCTGTTAAAAATATTTCCTCAAGACTTTCCATGATTTCCGCAGCAGATTCAACACCTTCATGATTGTATCTCAAATCGTCAGACAAGGAAGCCAAGATTATACATTTCATAGGCTCGTTGGAATGCTCCTAGTCATCATACTGAAATCTCTCCGCATTCGTTGATCCTTTAGTTGGCTTGTCAGGCTTTGGTACGCCAAGAACCCAATAGTGTTTCTGTTGTGCAGTGAGGACTAATTTCATATTTCGTTTCCAAATTTCATAATTTTCACCAAAAAGTTGATGTTCTTTGAGTGCATATTTCAGTGGATTAAAAGGTTGCAACATGCTGAACTGAAATAAATAACGATTTGCATAAGCACAAAATTATCACATAATTTGATCACATGTATCATATTAAAATCTCAAAAAAAAGAACATGCATCAACCGACATCTCAAAACAGTTTAAATAAGCCACGTGGGGTGGGTCATTATTTAAACACATTCAAGCAGGTTACAAACAAGAAAACAGTTACAAACCTTTAATGTCCAATTTAATAGTTGGCTCCCACTTGACCAATATAAAATTGACATGGACTTCGGGGAAGTATATGCATATAAATTTTTTACTTAAGTAATAACCATGATTAAATACAAAATTATTATTTCATTTTGAACGAGCCTCATGGGGAGGGTCATCGTCGCCACTAATAATAATCCACAATCATCCGTTTAGAATATTTCATGTGAAAGCTATCTTTTGGCCGTCCTGTTGGGGGAATTTCTCCAAAAGAATTCACAAATAAATAAATCATGGAGGTCAAAATTAATTCAATTTCATTATCCGGAATAAAATTGTCAATTAATTATTTTTAAAACATACTTAGTAATTTTCGAAAGTGAGATTTTTCTAAAACAATTTCTCATGCATCGCATATTCAAACATAATTAAATACGCACAAAAATTAAAGCAAACATCAAAACAAAAAATTAAACACATTGGGCACATATATCTAATTGTCACGGTTAATTTTTATCATGTCTTGATCATGAGAAATCGTCTTCATAGGCTTCATCGTTCGTCTCGAAGAGCTCCCACTCGACCGCAACATTTTCTTTAAAACATCCTCCTTCTAGGTCTGAAATACGCCCGACATTGGGTAGCTCACGGCCCAAAACACGTATTTGCGTGCCCGTCGCGCACTTTGCATCGATCCCCTGGCCATCCCCCCGTCGCTCGGCAGCTCTCGGCGGGGCGCGGATCATATTGGCGCCCGTCTAAGGGCGTGCCCCCCCGCCGCCGCGCGAGGCTCTCGGCGGCCGGACTTGCCAGCAGCATCCGTGCGCCTCGCCCTCGGCCCCGTGCTCGCGTCTGCCGGTCATGTATCGTTGGCCGCCTATCGCGCGCCCCCAAGTTCCGCCCGGTGCTCGGACACGCCTGGGCTTGCGCCCACATGCCGAGCGCCTCTCGGCCCCGTGCGCGACCGCCTAACACTTCGTGCTTTGGCTCGCGTACGTCCGGGCACTTGGTCGCCCGTCTTTAATTCTTCGTCTTTGTTCTCGATCCGGTTACAATTTATTTACAAAAAAACAAATAAGCATAGATCTAGACTATTCTATTACATTGATCAAATTAAACAAATCATAATCTACTCGTGGATTTTCTCACGAGGCAAAACGAATTCGTACGAATCAAATTAAAAACCACAATTTATATGCATGTATAAATAAACATTCATCAAATACCATGACAATTGGATACCTGCAAAAAAGATCTAGCAACTCTACTATCCAATTTCAAATTTAATGAACAAAGAATTAAATTACAATCTAAAATTCAAAGCCCGAAACCAAGGCTCTGATACCAGTTGTTGGGGATTTAATTGCCCGGATCTATTCGGGATGAATATTTAAATACAAATTTAATTCTAACAATTATTACTAGCATGAATTAATACTATATTAATTCAAATAATAATTTAACAACAAATCATGCATATAAATACGTCACATAAATCCTACGCATGCGGAATTGCTAGGAGTTTAGGAGTGACAACCGTTGGGAAGATGGATCCCGTTTACACGAACACACCAAAAGGTCTTCTGAAGTATTCTCTCGTCCTTATCCGACAATCCAGTGGTAGGATGCTCGCAAGTAATTAACAAAAGGAAAAATAAAATTATGTTGCACCACCTTTGTGGAATTCTAATTTTTCCAACACATGGAATTGCTTGGGGATGAAAAATTCATCCCCTATTTAT
The DNA here is from genome assembly GCA_037126765.1 of Stenogyne calaminthoides. Classification (NCBI taxonomy): domain Eukaryota; kingdom Viridiplantae; phylum Streptophyta; class Magnoliopsida; order Lamiales; family Lamiaceae; genus Stenogyne; species Stenogyne calaminthoides. The sequence goes on along the minus strand of JBBCBC010000027.1, from coordinate 18,305,631 downwards.
AATACTAGGGGTGGCCGATTTTTTGCTATGAAATAAGATGGGAAATTTTTTTTCTTGATCTCTAAGAAATCTTGAATATATCCAATATATTCTTTTCTCCATAATTAAAAAATTCCACAAAAATCCCACCTCCTTTCTTTTATGGATTTTTGAAAAAATAAGGAGTAGGAAAACAAGATTTTGATCTCCTTGAATTTATGAGATATTCTTGTATTCCAAAAATACATATCTTCCATAATATCTTTTCAAGAAAATCTTTCCTTCCTTATTTATTCATAATTTTCGAAAATAGTACAAATAAATAACCAAGTGGGAGATTTCTTGAATTTAATGAGATAATCTTGTATTCCAAGATTACTTATTTTCATTCCATAACAAAATTCAAAGAAAATATTTCTCCCTCTTTCATTTATTTTTAAAAAAAAAAATAGAAAAATTAGGCAACAATAATTTATTTTATTTTAATCACCTTTTCAGTTATTGGACTTTATGTTTGGGCTACTTGAGGGGCCTTTAGGAGAATTAAGATTGGACTTTCCAATGGACCTTGAATTTCCAATATTGAGCCACAATATTATTCAAGCCCATAAATATTAATTAATCCATTACATAATTAATATTGCACTATCTATCTTAACCCATATTACTGTTAATATGACTCCCGATTATTATTTCCCGTGTTTAAGATTATCCAGTCCATTAATTAATTTAGGCCACTGAAATAACTTCACTTTAGTTAATATCTTTTTCCTTGGTTCAGGAACGACTCAACATTATTATCCATACCGGAAACTAATTCCACTTACAAGATTTAGTATGATAAAACTTCTGACCCTCCCAAGGGGACAAATCAAACAAGACGTACTTGCACACATTTCTCCGTATTAAATCTTAGCAATCGTCGTGTAACCAATAACATTGCCCAAGATATAAGGTATTGAATCTCATTGATTTTCTACCCATCATAAGTCAAAGCAATGGTTATTAATTCCACACGATCCTATTTAAGAGACGGAGATTAAGAAATAATGAACCACTGAGGTCTAATTCTTCTATATTCAGTACTGAAGAATTTATCCTCTTGTAGGTCCTATTTAAACCCTGGCTTCAATCCATTGTCCTCATCTACCTCTTTCCATCGTATTGGTATAGGGAGAACTTGTCGCGTTACTATTCCAATGTTAGTTGCCAATTTCGCCGACTGGCCCCCATTTATTGGTCTAACTTCCTGAAAGTATCAAAGTACTTCAGCAATCCCTTTCCAGTTGTTTCACCACGAGTCCTTTTTTTTAACCAGCAGCTACATGTTAACAAAAAAAATATTTTACATTATATATATTCTTGTACATGACTATTATTTTAAATAAGATGAAGAACACGTAAAAAACACCTAAAAATAATAACTTTACCTGTTGTAGCAGCACCTTCATTTGATGCATGAGGGACACTCTCCGTAGATGGAATTTGAGAAGTTTCATGTACGTGTTTAGAAGCATGAGATGCTAAGTTTGAGAAATTGTTTGCACTTCCAGTTCCAGAAGTAAGATGATTTTGTGGACAGCTAGAGTTCTGTTTGTTTGTCAAAGTATTTGGACGCCCTTTTTGAGGTGTTTCATCTTGACCTCCTGTAACTCTATCGTTATTTAAAAGTCCTTTAAAAAGAGATTGTCTGGAAACGAAGCTGCGCTTCTGTTTCAAGTTCGATGGACCTCCGGGAGCCATATCACAAACCTGAAAAATGAAATTTAACTAGTAAGAAGAAATTTGATTAATTACTTTGTAATAATATATAATTGTTGGCATAGGCCATATGTCTAATCTAGCTAATCATATACACACGAATGATTCAATCTTTGACAACTCAGAATGCATGGAACACACTTTTTGAGCCAACTATGAGCATTTCTTCATCAAAGATCCACTCAAATTACAGAGACACATAAATTTGAAATAGTTGTAAAGCATCTTTCAAACAAACTCTTGCATGAAAAAAGAATTCAAGTTGTAAAAAAAAATTTAAAGTAAATGCCCAACTAACTTGTACTAATAGTATAAACCAACTTAAAACACCAAAGTAAAGGAAGGCTTAATGACTTCACCCGTAATATACATTAATCTACAAATTCCAGTGGTGAAGCTCATCAAAATTTTAGCCAACTGATGTCTTTTAATATCATGTGCAACAACTGATATCAGAAACATAACATCCTACAACATCTTTCTTAATAAAAGAAAGTTAACATAGAATGAACTAAAGTCATCCGTATTTTTGCCAGTAAATAAGTACTATAAGATCTCCATCAGAAAACAAGTATTATGTTAATTTGGATCAAATATTTTTGGTGTATTAGCCTAATGAGTGATTTCTTAACCAATTTTAACCCTAATGTGATTTCAGTAATTTCAATATAACTATACAATTCTCTAGTTTGAATTGGAAAAGTTGGCAACCTCCTAAATGCATAAACAACCTTTTTTTCTAATGTTTTAATGCACTTACAGTTTGCACAGAATCCGTCATATATGAATGCTGAGAAGACAATAAAAATTCAATTTGGATACACAGTTTGTCTGACATTACTACACCTTCTTACAAAAGAATTTCAGAACCCGAGCAATAAAATCCAAAATCTTTTATGAAAAACAAAGAAGTGAACAAATGAAATCTCTCTTTAATTAAAAGTGTATTATTCATATCATACAAAGTTCAATTGGGTTGTGCAATGAGATTCCAAATATGATTTAAACGGTTGGCTGGGTGTCTTAAGTCTTAATCTACTTCTGACAGAACCGATTCCAAAATTTCCAAAAAAATTTGGCAAAATATTAAAATTGAATACCCACATTAACAAGACCGATCTATACAACAACTAGTAATCTATCTTTCTAGTCTATGAATGAATACCCAATTTGTGGAGATACTCCACCGCCAAAACCAATTCCCCATAGATACAGAAATCGAATTCAATTAAGAGAGGAATAGACAGAGAATTAATTCGTAATTACCTTGATTTTATTTCACCGCGCCTGATGAACATGTGATTTAGAGATTGCATGCAATTCCCCCTTCTCAGTTTGAACTAGAAAAATCATTTTCTCAGCCTTCCCCTTGATTTCATTTCGCCGCCCCTGATGAACGCGTGATTTAGGGATTGCAAGCAATTCCCCTATATCCATTTGAACCAGAAAAACGACGCCCTCATCCATCCCCTTGATTTTATTTCGCCGCGCCCGATGAATTTGTGATTTAGGGATTGCAAGAAATTTCCCTTTCTTAGTTTGATCAGAAAAACGACGCCCTCATCCTGTCAGCCATCCCCTTGATTTCATTTGCTACGCCTGATCAATGTTTAAATTGGGGATTGAGGATTTCGTGAATTTCATGTGCGAGTTGAGTGCGAGATGAGGATGAAGTGAATTAGGATTTCTTGAATGAATTCTCCATCAGATTACTAATATTGAACCATTTATTCTTAATCCAAAATATTTTGCTACTAACACGTGTTTTGCAAGTGGGTCCCCAATTAATAAATAAATGGTGCATATATATACTTAAAATATGGTAATATATTTTCTATATTAAGATTTGCATGTTTCTATATAATTAAATTGCACTTTTCAATATAAGAAGTCACATGTTTCTAAAATACACTATGAGTGCACTGTGCACCTGGGTGCATACAAGACCTAGATGTTTTAATTTTATTCATGAAATTGAAATGACTATTTTTTATGACAAAAACTCATCTGAGACGGTCTCATGTATGAGACGGGGTACAACTTAGAACAAATTAAACCCACTCGTCCCAAAATATTAAAGCGTCAATGCTCAGCTTATACCTCATCTCATCATGAGACGATCTCATACAAGTGTGCCTCAATTTTTATTTATTTTTTAGGGAATTAAAATTGATTATTTTATTTTAATATTTTAGTTTGTGTATTTTATTTATTATGATATATTTTGAAGAACTATTTGGATAATATGTTGTTCACATGTCAAAATCGATTACCAATTGAATTATTAAAAAAAATAAAAAAAAATTGTCATGCATGATACTGAAATTGACTTTTTAATCTATCAAATGGTTGTTATAGCAATTTTTAAGCATATCATAACAAATAAAATACGTATAATTAATAATGAATTTGACATATTAATAATATATTGACCAAATAATTTTACAATTTTTTTATAATAAATAAAATATACAAATTTAATAACACTAAATAAAAATTAGCTATTAGATTTCATGAATAAAAACAAAATACAATCATTCTTCATTGTAGGGAGAAAAAAATGATTCAATTGCAAATATATAATAAACTATATATATACAATAAAAAAAAGGAAGAAACGGCGACGTTTGGTTGAACATCACCTTGATGTATTATTTTTAATATTCTTTTATATTTCAGTATATATTTCTATTTATTTAACATTTTTATGGGTTTTTATATTTCAATATATATTTTTGTTTATTTAATTGTTGGATTATTTTTAATTATTTATCATGTTTATTATTTGTTTGATTATTAGGTAATTTTTTATTATTTATTTGGTTGTTGGGTTAATTTATAGATATCTCACATGAATTTTTTATTTTAAAAAAAATAAAAATTTATTTTATTCATGCTACATTTGTATTAAATGAATTTAAAATTATTATAATGATTTGTTCTTTCGATTGTAATTTATTCTTTTATTGAGAATGATGCATTTCTAAAAAAGTTAGTTCTAAAAGATTTTGATTATAATGTTATAGACCGCTTTAAAAAAGTGAAGACTCGATAAACTTAACTGTAATTATAATTTAATTTAAATGCTATATACGCCTTCTTTATTTAGTTTGCAACGAGTTATATGATTTTTTAAGTATTAAATATTTTATTAGTTATTATTTGTATCCATAAATCTAAAATCATGGTTCCGCCTTTCTGAAACATTCTTTACACTGAAATGTTCAACTTTATCCTTTATAAAACAAGTTGAATGTTTAAGTTTAAAAAAGTTGAATAATTGTTAACTATTTTAAAATTTCAAGACACTTACGTAACTTTATAAAATTTAGTACTTTTGTTTATGTTTTCAAGACAATTTATCTCAAATTAATTGTGATACTAATACTTTTACAAAAGGTATTAGTTGTGAAACTAAAGCGTATAACTTATATTATAAAATTGTATTAGTCATAATACTAAACAGTATGGCTAATATTTAAAAAAGGTATTAGTGGTGATACTGAAGAGTGTAACTTATAATACAAAAGGGTATTAGTTGTGATACTGAAGAGTATAACTTTTACTACAAATGGATATTAGTCATGATACTGAAGAGTATGACTTATATTACAAAAGGGTATTAGTCGTGATAATGAATACTGTAACTTATACTACAAAAGGGTATTAGTCGTGATAACTAAAGGGTATGACTTACATTACAAAGGGTTATTAGTCATAGTATCAAACAGTATGACTAATATTACAAAAGGGTATTAGTCAAGATACTGGAGAGTAACGTTTACTACAAAGGGGTATTAGTCATGATATTAAAGAATATGCCCTATATTACAAAAGGATATTAGTCAGAATATTAACGGATTGACTTATATAATAAAAGAGTATTATTCGTGATAATTGGATGGTATGACTTATATTATAAAATCCAGTCCAAAGATCTCCCCTTTCAAGTGCACAACAAATTCATCACATTATGTTACAGGAATAATTCCAACTGTATATTATGCTCCCAGATTCAGCAATTCCTGCAACAAAATTTTAAATCATTCTATATTTAAGCTTTGTGTTGATAATTAAATACATGCAGTGTTTTGTAAATTAACTGCAACCATCTATTGCCATGATGTATCAATTAGATTTCTCTAAAACAATCAAGTGATTGGAATTTGGAATCATAATTTTGGTAAAATAAACAATGTATAGAAATTAGAATCTGCACAAAATTGAGTGGAAAGAAGAAGAGTAAAGGGAAGATTCATTCTCAGTGATTTATTATTCAAATATCTCAAAGCTGAAATTACATCAAATGCATAACTGGTTTTCTACATTTCTGCTAATACAAATGCAGCTGATATTCAAACGAAATGAACATGAAAGTGAAATTACTGCTCCCTAAATCACAAACTGGCTGATAAAATATCAATCACATTGGGGGCGGCGGAGTCAGAGACATGGCGGCGACGGAGGTGGGCTATCGCCACATCATCGTCGTCCGAAGATGACGAGATCAGAAGGCGAGATGGCGTGGGAGTGGATGGAGAATTGGAAGCCATAAGAAGGTTTGAGAAAGGGTGGATGTGTTACCTGATTCAGCCTCGATCGGGAGTTCGGAAGTTCGCCGGAAACTCTAAATTTTGGGTTCGGAAAAGGCTCGATTGCGCAAAGGTTGAGGGTAAAAGGGGTTTGTTCGTAAAACCCTCGCCCTTTTTATAGAAAGGGAGAGGGGTCGAAGTGAAATATGAATATAATTAAGACCCCCCCCGAAGGAGACAAAAGTCGCGCATAGTCAACACTGCGGTCACCGATTGGAAGGACTCGCGGCGCATGACATCACCTATCTGCCAAGTCATCATGATGGATCCGTCAGATCTCACGCCGATTCAAGGAATCAATATAAAGCAGAACATCAGTAACCTTAAAGCAGTAACAGCAGTAACAAAAAGGTCAAATGAACAGCAGAACAACAGTAACTAGACAAATACTTAATATTCTTCACTCAACACTATATAATTCAAATAAGACTCCAGAAGATCTGTCCTAAAGAAATCATTTATCCAGTTCTGAGTTCACGTCTTTTTAGAGGTGAGACCTTTGACAAATCTAATCTTGAAGCCTAGTACAGGTGTAGATAGATCAATCTAACTCACATCGATCAGAATTAGAGCCTAAATCTGCAATTTGTTTGAAAAATATCATAAGAAATATATATATTTCAAGAGATAAATAAAGTATCCATCTTATAGATCAGATAAATATACCTTGTTAATCTAGGAAACTCACAAAATCCTTGAGAATGCCTTCCTGTTCTCAGCCAGAGTCCATTCATCCTCTGCACCAGACGCATCTACTAACTCTTTTATGCATATACCATCAAATCATAATCACTTATGCATCCATGATTCACCTTGAGCATCAATACAACTACATGTGGTAAATCAATTGATGAAAGTTTCTCAGACCAGCTTGATACATTAAGCACCAATACAAATCATCCTCTAATAATGTGACTCTGGATTCTTGCAACACATGGCAACAGACTTCAGATGTAGAACTCACCAGAATAGTTTCGCCTTCGAGCTTCAAAATGTCATCTTCTGATAAATTAAAACAAAGATGTATCTAAACTAGAGCCCCTGCATTTATATAGTAAATGCTATCAACGGAGGAATTACAAACTACTCTACAAACTACAAAGCTTCATAGATTTACCCATTAATCGACATTCTGATATTCAACCAAAGAGCCATTTGTATCTGCATTGTACAGAACAGTGCTCCGAAGATAATGATGGATTAGTATCAATTTTTATCAAGTAAGACCTTAAAATAAAAGGTAAGTTTGAAGATTATTCAACATGGATGCTGCGAGCGAGTATCAAATCAAATGTTTCGAACAAGGACATGATCACGCAATCGATGAGCAAAACTAGAAATATGAATATACCTGATTTTGGTTCATCACATTGAACTGTTCGGCAGATTCCCACGCGTTACACACCCGTTCACCACTTTGTTCTCTTTCCCTAGGCAAGCACGAAATTGCAAATACTGTAAACTATAGAAATAATAAAATTTTAATCCATTATCATAATGTGTACTGAATATTTACAGCAGTACAAACTAAAGAACCAATTTCATGATTTTCGTGTAATAAAATTTGTTACTATGTTTAGAACAGGGTGAACCTTCACTAAAATTTCAGGTGAATCATAAAACAAGGGCTTAACACCATCTGAAGTAGCTTATAGCAGGATGGAGAAAATGAAAATCCACTATCTTCTGATGATTCCATCATTGAGAAAGCAAAGACTTTCAGAATAGGAGCTACCTTATCAATAATTTTGAATTGTTTTAATACTCATGATCAGACACCATTACATCATTTATAGCATTACAAGTAATTTTGATAAAATTTAATAAGAGAAGAAATTTGTTCTTAATACCTGAATCTTGTATTCAGGATCTAACAAGTAATTCCCTCAACAAAAATACTCAACCAAATAACTAATAAAACAGAAGTGAAGCAACTCAACATCATTCACATAAACAAATTATCTGATGTATTCCCAAGTATGTAATTGTAGTACCTGCGGTTTGATACCTGATGATTTTTAAGAAGAATCCACCATGCGTAAGGCCACTTCAGGCTGAAACCATCAGAGTGCTAGTCAAAGAGGTCATTTAACATCAAAAAAGAGAGAGGTTGAATATTACTAGAAGAATTTTGGTGCAATATAGTTTTTTTTTTGAATTACATGTGATCACTATGTTTCTGGTGCAGTATGGTTTTTAATTGCGTACCTGGAGTAAGAGAATCACTTCTGGAAAAATGTCTCCTACTGGAATAAGTTGTTTTACCATGTCAGTAATTATGAACGGTATGTTCTCGGTCACTTGGTAGACACAGGGTAAAAGGAATTACAAGAGATGACATCCAAAAATAATCTCATAAAAGACATCTAAACCCAAACAGAAAACAACCCCCCAAAACACATACGATTCAGACATCGATAAGAATCACAGGTAAAAACAATCGAGAGGAACCAACAAACAAAACTGAAAATAAACTCAAAACTAGAGTATAAATTGTGTGAAGAAACATAATCCATCAACTTAAAGCATTCAACACAGCCAATTCAAAACATAATAGTCCGAGGCGACGTAGGATGTACAAGATACTCATCACATCCTCGAACACTCTCTTGTAACTGAACATAGATCTCCCCATCTATTACAACTTCTACCAATCCCTCAACAAGCTTGGAGTGACATCTCAATGAGAATTCATTGAGGAACTTCCTAAATTATTAGGGAATGACACTATATGGGTAATAGTGGATTGATAAACTAAATATAGCCACTTCATTGCCATATCATCACCAGGTCATCTAACCCCTGCTATATCATTTCTTTTATTTCTTTATTGTTATTTTTATTATGATTTTCAACTTCTCTCAAAAATCTGGATTGACCATAATTCCTCAAGTAAGACATCCCTCTAATCTATTAATATGGGAAAGTCCATAAGAAGGCTCAGCTGAATAGGGTACCCATTTATTCAACTCTGTAAAAATGACATATTCACTATAAACAATACGAATAAGCTATAAACTCCATACTCTAATACCTATAAGTCCAATCATGATTCCAGTAGGTCATCTAAACATAAAACATGCAAGCAATCCAATCTTCATATTCACTAGCTAGACTATTTTACTCAATCAATCCTCAAGAAAAGAATTCGGCACAAATAGTATCGAATAAGGTAAAAAATGAATTCATGATGAATACAATTTCAAAGATGCAAACCAACAAGGCCAATCATGAACTCCAGTACGTCATCCAAATATAAAACATGCAAGCAATTCAATCTTCAAATTCACTAGCTAGATATATTTTACACAGTCAATTCTAAAGAGAAAACTAATCAGCATATTATCTCAAGTACCATAGTTATCTGAATTGAACAAAGAGCATCTAGCTCGATGGGATAAATCTCACCCAATCTCAAATCCAACAATTCATCTAAAATCAGAAATAGTAATCCAATCATCATGGACTCTCTATAATTAAAAATAGAACTAACAAAAACATAGTAATACAGCTCCAACATTGACATCGAGAAACAGAAAAAATCCAAATATAGATGATCGAAAGTTATGAAGAAGCAATCATCAAGAATTAAAATTAACAGAGGAAGCGTACCTATTACTGTTTTGCTCAATTCCTGGAAAAAATTCACGAATCAGTTACTGTGTTTGACAAACCAAAACCTCAGGCTAATTGGGAAAAGAACCAATTTAGAGAAGAAACAATTGGGAATATAGAATTGGGAGAGCGATTTCTGGTAGGAATGCGCCAAATTAGTGAAGCTGGGTTGACGGAAAATTCTGGTGAAAGCTTGGGAGAAATCCTGGTAGGGATTGTGCCAAAATTTCATCACGAAATTGGGGATTCAGTTTGATTCACGCCAAATTTGGGGAAAGCGTGGGAGAAATTGGGGATTCTGTGTCATCATTTTTTTTTTTGGAAGAAATTCTCAAAATAAAAAACAATATAATTTCGTTTTCTATAAATAGGCTTTTCCTAGCTTAATTGGGGATAGGTAAGTTATTTTGTTGGAAAGGTCATGGGTTCAATTTCCATTGATGTATTTATTTTTTATATTGAAAAATTAATTTAATTTTTTTTATTAAAATACCTAAGATAAATGTCTTCAAAAAAATAAATACCAAAGACAAATGTAGTGTTTGATTTAGTGGTGTAGTTATCCTCTTTAGGTAAAAGGGTCCTGTGTTCGAACCCGGATAGATGAAAATTCATATTTTTCAATTTTATTTATTATAAAATACTTATATTTTTTTATTTTTTTAATATAATTTATATTTTTCAATTTTATTTAATATAAATATTTATATTTTTCAATTTTATTTAATATAATTTATATTTTATACGGCTTTTTTGGTGGTTACTTGTCAAGTTTAATTGAAAGGTTTTGTGTTTTATTATTGCATTTTATTTTTAAGTTATTGCCAATTGAATGTGTTGATTACGGTGAGTCTTTACGTTGAAATACTTTTATAAAAATAATTGAAGACATAATGTCCATGTGGTCTAGTGGTGTAGTTATCTTTATTCTCGTAAGCGGTCCTACGTTCTATCCTAGAGGGATACAAATTTTTTTAAATTTTTATTGGTGACGAAATAAGTTTGTCACTAACAAGTGATTATTAATCGTCACCATATATAAATATTGGTGACGAAATAATATGTCACTAATAACTATGAACAATTAATGACGAAACATAAAACCGTCATGAAAAATTTATATTATATGACCAATATTGATCGTCACTAATTAAAATGAAGATCGTCACCGAATAATATTGTGACGAAATAAGTGTGTCATTTAAAAATAATTATTAATCGTCACTATATATAAATATGGTGACGAAAAAAATATGTCCCTAATTACTATGAACAATTAATGACGAAACATTAAATTGTCATGAAAATTTTATATTGTATGACGATTATGATCGTCACTAATTACAATGAAGATTGTCACCGAATAATATTGTTACGAAATAAGTGCGTCATTAAAAAATAATTATTAATCGTCACTATATATAAATATTGGTGACGAAAGAATATGTCACTAATTACTATGAACAATTAACGACGAAACATAAAATTGTCATGAAAATTTTATATTATATGACGACTATGAGCGTCACTAATTACATTGGCGATCGTCACCAAATAAAATTGTGACGAATTAAGTGCATCACCAAGTCTTTAGAATAATTAATGACAAAACATATAGTTGTCACAAAAATAGAATTTTTCATGACGTTGAATATCGTCACTAAATATTATGAATATCGTCACCAAAGTTTATTATGACGAATTTATTGTTATTGTCATGAATTCTTTGAATTAGTGACGAAAAAAAAAACATCAGTGGCGACAAAAAAATATTTTGTCACAAATTCTCACTTTTAAGTGACGAAAATTAAATTTGTCACCTTTAGGTAACATATTGTGACGAATTTTGTGTCGTCACAAAATGTGTGATTTCTTGTAGTGACTCTAAGACTTCTAATTTTTATTAGTGCCTCTTCTAAGAATTTGATTAGGTTTAACAATTATATAATACTAGTGTTAGCCCCGCGAACTTCGTAGACTGGAAGAATTTTTTTATATAAAATAATAAAAAATATTTTAATATTTTTTTGTTATTTAATACTTTTTTATGGTTAAATAATTTGTAATTCAAAGAGTATTAAAAATGAAAATAATTTAAATATGAAATTTTGGTTTTATATGTTATTATACTTGACGACTCTATAAAATACAAATGATTCCAAAAATTTAGATTTCAAACATATATACATACACACACACTATATTACAAATTTGGAAAAAAAAAAAATTTGTAAACAACATTTTTTATATACTTGCAAGGTTTTACATCCGAACCGGGACACACAATTTTCATATTTCTTTTATTTTTAGCTCTGAGACTGTAACACATAATTGTATGTGTGTGAAAATCGACTTGGGAAGATACAAATCTACAGTTAAAAGAAATTGACACAAACTTTTATTTATCGTCATCGCAAAACATAATAGGATTGAAAATTGCTTCCTCTTATACTTTACAGGCATTGTTTGGTCTGAATTACTTTATATAATTTTTGGGATGAACATGTTATTCCTAGTATTCTTTCCTAAAATTATTTGTGCTTTTAAACTTATGTTTTCCAGCTTTGTGACAATCACCCTCGTGCGCACAAACCTGACTTTAGGTCAATATTCATGAGAAGCATTACACACACTCTTTCCTTCAAAATGAAACGGTGATTTGATAGTCCTGAGCACTTAGTAAAGAAAATCAATTGAAAACAACTCTCCATTAGCTACAGACTGAAAATTCACTTTGCAAACATTATTAAAATTTGATCAAATACTTTAAATTCTTATTTAGCTTAAATTAATTTTATTCTATAATAGTAACATTTTAATATTTCATATATATAAAATACAAAAAAAATATTAATTTACTATGTGAATTATATTTAAAAGAAAAAAAACATGTAATTATTTGACCCGAATAAAAAAATATTAATACAATATATAATTTTTCTAGATTTCTCATCATAATCATAACAATGTTTTTAATTTTTTTTTTCTCTTCATTCTTGAAACAATATTATGTAGTTGAGCAAGGAAAAATATTTTTTTATGTTTATAACTATGTGGATGACAATTTAAGGACAAACATTTCAGTTTGGGAAAAAGTTAGTTTCAGTTTAGCAAAAGTATTCCCATAAGTTTTGAGTTTGCGCAAGTTTAGATCCATAAATTTTGAGTTTCCGCAAAGTATGACCGTAAATTTTAAGTTTTTGAAAATTTAGGCTTGTCTGTGTGAGAAAAATAGTATATGTTTGCCAAAATAAAACTAATGTCCTACTTTTGTTAAAAGAAAGTTAATATCCTACTTTCTAAAACTGAAACATACTATCCTTTCGTTAAGTTGACACTGTAATAAATAATATTAGCAATATATTAAAACTGAGAATGTAACGAATTCTAAACTAAATGAACACATTATGCAAAGTTGAAGCAAAGTCATTAGTTCGCCATAAAATTTACTGATGCTTTAATGTTAAAATTTGTAGCGTTAAACTATCTAATTTATGATTGCATTTGATTGAGTTTTAATTTTTTTTTTTGTAATCAAGTCAAACATATAATAAATATAATTCTCCACATAAGAGAAAATGTGTATGTTTATACTCACATATATTATTTTAATATTTACATAGAGTATTTTAACACTAAATATCAAATAAAATGTCCTATATATATATATATATATATATATATATAATGTCCTATTTTTGCCTAAAAAAATTTATATTTTTATGTTTGTCGAAATAAAGTTAATGTCCCAATTTTGTCCAAAAAAAGAGGTTAATGTCCTTCTTCTGCCATTTTTTTTAATATTCTACTTTTTCCGTACTGAAGCTTATTGTCTTTAAATTGTCATCTCCCCTAAGTTACAGGCCTTAAAATAATATTTTCACACACTTGACCATATGTAAAAACTTACTTGGAAAGGTATAAATTTACTGTCAATAATGAGAAATATTTTCTCATGTAGTTATCCGCACATGTATGTACATAACATTTCACGCTAAATCCTAAGTTCTGCAATGAAAGATATTTTAAATGGTAGTTACAACTTCATTTTACCTTTTTGGATTAAAATATGTGAATGTGAGACGATACCTGAAAATAATTAAAATATTACAAATGTATAATTGAAATATAGTAGTTGAATACTCACAATTTATTAAATCCGAAAATAAGTATTAATTTATAATGTAAATAGTTTTCTCTCATTGATTTCTCCGTAGACCATGTTAATTAGGCCCAACCATTTTTTAACCACATTATCAATCTTACTAAAATAACTTCTTTTGGTTAAATTAAATTAAAATAAACATTAAAGTAAATAATATAATAAAAGAATTCATGATCAATTCTTATTTTAATGCTTTTAGTTGCCTTCTACGCCTACATTTAAGATAATCTTTTTGGGAGCAACTACTCACACCTACAAAATTACTAAGTACACCCACCTCTAAATTAATTTATCATATATATTTTAATTTTTTTATTACAATCAACAAATTTTATAATTATAATATTAATATAATATTTAGACCTAATCTACTACATAAACATACCCACCAAATTAATTTTTAATTTAACAATATTGCCGAATTGTCAATATTTGTGTTTTACTTTTTAATTTTAAATTAAAAATTAATTTGAAGAGTAAGTTCCTCAATTATGCATTTATAAAATATATAGATTTATTTTTATTGATACTAATAGCATGCTTCAATATAAATGTTGGGAAATTTATAGTTTTGATGAAAGTTCCAAAAACACATGTAATAGGACCAGTCAGACCTGTTAGCTGACTGATGTTTACATTACCGCTATAGGAGACCAGTTGATAATGATTGTATAGAACAACTGATGTAATAGATAGGTCACATATTGAGGGGGAACTCAATATGTATAGGTCGATCCAAGATTCAAGAAGGCGGTGATATCAAGCAGGCGTAATGCAAAACGTAAGCGGAAGATCGATCGATCCGATCTAGTCGATAACTCACCAATTTGAAGTCATGAAGCTCAAACTTAGAATACTCAAGATCGGATGAATTCCGTAAGATTAGACCGTAAGACCTACATCGGTAGAGTCCGCCGGTTGAAGCTAAGTCAACAGCGCCGAAGACTCTATCGGATAGATCGATCGACCCCGATCGATCAAAGTCAACTCACTAAGTGAAAACTGATGTTTCACTCAGTCATACGTCTGCGATCTGAACAGAAAGAATGTCAACCTTAATTGGAAGAACAACACTGCAAAGTAAGTCTTCCATCCAATAAGGAAGAGACACGTATGAAAGGAGTTGATACTCGCGGGATTCGATGATGCTCTTTCAAACGGCTATAAAATACACATTCACGCTTTCGGCCATGCCGTTCCTGAAGCACGTCACATCAAGCCTGCAAGTCTACCAAAAATAGCCTGAAATTCAAATTTCTCTCCAACGGCTCTTTGATTTCAAGGTCTATAAATATGGGATCACACTTCAGAGTGAATACACGGAAATAATACACGAAAATATAAACGAAAATCAAGAAGCTCAAGCTATATCAGATTTCCGCACGAAGAACACAAACAAGAAGCTTATTTTTATATTGTGTTCATCCCATAAGTTCTTAGCAAGAAATCTTTTCATCTAGCTGTTAGGCTGCTTATACGCAAGAAAAGATTTCATAGTTGGAACTAAAACAATCTTACCCAAACCCCAAGTTAGGATAAGTTGTTTAGCAAGATTTCAGTCTAGGGTTTCTAGTACTGATTTCTGGGATCGGTTGAGTGAGAACTCTTAAAACATCTGTTGGTGTACTGTGTTGGACTAACACACAAAACTAAGTCCAGTCGGTTAAGTCGGTTAAGTTGGTTAAGTTGGTGCCCCTTGTGAAAGGGAAGAGTGGACGTAGGACTGGTTTGTCCGAACCACTATAAATCTTGTGTGCCTTTACTGCTTTGATTAACTGTTCTCACATCACACAACTTTAAAGCGCATACATATTCTAAGTTAAGATCAGATAGCACCAAGCTTCTGATCTGATCGGACTTGACAATTTCTGTCAACTGATTAAAAGATAAAACTTGGAATCTGATTTATCAAAACTGGTTTTTCACACGGGTAAAACTTAAGCTTCCGCACACATCAGTTAAACTGATAGTTACCGAACTGATTTGCCTACAGGCGATCAGTAAGTTGGTTATCAGTCCGAACTGATTCACTCGCACTCTGATCAGGCTATCTGCCCTCACACCTGATCTGCACGAAAAATTTTCAGAAGTCTATTCACCCCTCCCCTCTAGACTTCTGCCCTCACAAAACCCGTTCGGGACCTACAAGTGGTATCAGAGCAGTTGGTTCTTCCGACCACTGACTCTGTGTCTTTGTGGTCAACTGAACTGATCTTGAAAAACCGTTTTTAAAATTCATTCATTTTCCAAAATCACTCAGCATGGATAACACTTCAGGTATGTATCATGATCTGCCGAAGTTCTCAATCGATGAGTATGCAGATTGGGCTATATATATGTCCAATCATCTAGGCTCGATCAGTGGCAGAATGATGGAAGTCATCGAAAGAGGACCCATCATCATTTACTACGACAACCCAGCAGTCGGAGGAGAACCAGACTTTCCCCCGGGAAGTCTTGTACGAAAAAGCCCAGCCCTGATGGATGAAGAGGAAAGGAAACTGCATACTCTAGACACTATTGCGAGGCATATTATCATGAAAACAATGGATAAAGTCACCAAAGAAAAGATTAAGTATCTCAAATCTGCGAAAGCAATGTGGGATACTCTGGCTGAGATCTGCGAGGGAAATGAACAGATAAAAGACAGCCGTCTACAAGCCGAACTGGTGAAGTTCGAGAAACTGAAGATGCTGCCCAACGAAACCATCAACGAACTCGATGGAAGATATACAAATAAAATAAACAAGCTTCGAGAACTTGGTAGAGAGATGTCTGATAAAGATATCAACTATAAAATCCTAAGGTCTCTCACCAAAAAGTGGGATATGAAAGTCACGGTAATCAAAGATTGCCAGGACATTTCAAAAATGAAACCAAGTAGCTTGTTCTTGAGTCTCAAAGCTCACGAGTTTGACCTGATTGAAAGAGGTCAAGCTGATGAAGATGAGGTGCCTGCTGAAGCCTCAACTTCAAAATCAGTTGCGTTTAAGGCAACCAGCAGCAGAACGAAGACCAATGAACCCATTGGGAATATAATAAGTCAGGAAGAACAGATCGCTCTGCTTACCAGGAAGCTTGAGAAGTCAGACATACAACTTGGTAAGTATCGAAGATTTTATAAGGACTATCAACATAGCCGAGATTTAGATAGGAGATCGGACAAATGATCTCCGAAGAACCAGAATCGATGATCGGAGGGATCACAGAGATGAAAGGAAGAGAGATAGTCAGACGGAGGAAAGAAGAGAAAATCAATCGATGAAGAAGCTCGGATTACTATCGAAGGAAATCACCGATAGGTCATACAAACGGTGTGATTCACCGAAGGAAAGGTTCGTGGATCAAGGAGCGTGTTTAATCGTGAGAAGCCAGTCACTATAGCATGATCGCCTGCACTGACGCCAAGAGAGAGGGAAGAAAAGAGAGAATGAAGAGAGCAACGTTACAGGATGTAAGAGACATGGTTAAGCGATACGCCAGAATCGACGATTCCTATATCGCCCTCCGAGGACTCTGGATACTCCTTCAGAGAAGACTTCACCGATCAAGAAGGGGTTGCCGACTTCTATGAAAATGAAGATCCGATATTCTCGCCGACGATGATGAACTCGCCGATGGCCGGGAGGACCAACTGAGGTAACCTCCAAACCCGCTTGCTTCGCTTTCTACACCGCTATCATTAGCACACGGCCGGGAGATTGACCGCAGCTCTACTCGAAAGCAATTGCTTGAGGATCTCTCCAATGCAGTAGACACTTATGCTATTGTGGAAGCTGAGAATGATAAGCTGAGGACCAGAAATAATCAGCTTGCTAAAGAAAATGATCTCAGAAAAGCCTCTGAACTTAGATCATTTTAAACCGCTTTCGGAAGGCAACCGAGGAATTTAAAATTCTCGGGTTAAAGCTTCGATCAGAAAAGCAGATCAAAGATCGATGGCGATTAACAAACAAAGAAGTCGATGATTTCAAAATCCCGCAAGCAAAATTCGATGAGCTATTAGAATGCATGAAAGTCTGAAATCATCTGAGGATAATCTGCGTAAGAAAATAGAAGTTTTTTCAAAATCATCTAAAACCGTTCAAGACATGAACGCCTATTTTCGAACAACGATTAATAAGAAGGGACTTGGCTATGAGAAACCTTCCACATCCTCAAAAGCCCCGACTGATTCATCTCAGAAAGGTGTAATCAGACGAGTTTCTGAAATGGATACACCAAAAGCTAAACATGTATCTAATAGGGGAAAGAGACGGTTGAGCAGTAAAAGGCGGTGCCTAACCGTAAAGCGGAATGTAAATGGACCCCAACTGGTAAAGCATCAGCCGAGGAATCAACAGAAGAACCCAGTTCTTCTGAAGAGACCTCAACCTGATCAACAGATCAGGAATCAGAAAAGACAACCTATAAAAGGGAAGTCTAATCTGAGACCCAATCAAGGTCAGCTGCCTAATAAGCATGCTTCAGGTAAACTGCAAAAACCATCTATGCGAAAAGGATATGAATCTTTTGATGGTAGCAGTCGTACCTACCCCTATAATCAGAAATCTAGGGTGCCGCAACATGAACCACACTGGATAAAAAGAAGACAAACTGAAAAGATAAATTCCAAGTCTTCTAAGTCATCCAAGGTTCACACAAATAATCATACAAATCAGAAAGCATATAAGGAGAAGTATGATTATGTTGACAGGTATGGGAGACAAATCAGGCCTTCTGATCTAACTGATCACAATAGAAGTGCTCTGTTTGTATGGATCCCCAAATCCAAACCTAACCCCTCAGGACCCAATCCAAAAGGGGTACCTAAAACCTGATCTGATTGCAGGATCGCGTGGGTCTGGCCAACAAAGGAGGTGTACAAGCAACTATCTGGTACATCGATAGTGGATGCTCAAGGCACATGACTGGAAGCAAACATCTCCTCAGCTCTTACATAGAAATGAAAAGGCCCGCGTGTACTTTTTCGGTGATGATAACTTTGGTTATACCAAAGGGTTGGAACCTTAGAGAATGATGATGTACAAGTAATCGGAGTCTCGTATGTCGAAGGTCCGAAGCACAACCTATTATCGGTTTCACAATTTGCGATAACGGATTCAAATGTTGAGTTCTCGATCGATCAATGCACTATCAAGAATCGAGTTACTCAATGATTTTGCTAATCCGGTTCAAGGAAAGGGACGATCTACACGGTGATTGGAGCAGCTTGTCCAAGAAATGCGTGTTCGATTGTTAAGAGTTCCAAAAGTAGCGGTTTGCTCGCAAAAAGAATGAGCCATCCGAACTTTAAAACTCTTAATAAGATAGCAAGGATGTCTCTAGTGGAAGGACTTCGAATGAATATTCTCAAAGGATCGACATGTCTTGCATGTCGGAAGGAAAAAACAGTCAAGGCTTTCGTTCAAAGGAATTTCGGTCCCAAGCATCGCCAGATCTTCGCAATTTGCTCCATATGGATCTATTTGGACCGATTACACCGGTCGATCTCAACGGACACAAATACACTCGTAATCGTGGATGACTATTCCAAGTTTACCTGGGTTATATTCTTACATAAGAAGAATGAGACGACAACCAAGATACCCGAGCTGCTAAAAAGATTACAAAATGAGAAGGGTGTCAAAGATAGTAAAAATCGACGATAAAGGTACGAAATTTACGAACTCTTTTATTCTTCGATTTTTGCTCTAAGTTTGGTATCAAAGATGAAACATCACCGCGAGGACACCACAATGTAATGGAGTAAATGAACGGAGGAACAGAACTCTTAAAGAAGTTCGCAAGACAATGTTATTTGAACATGCGATACCAAGCCGTTTCGGCGTATAATCAACACCGCTTGACATGCCATACACGTAGCAGATGTCTTCCGACTAAGGCTCACTACAAAACACCCTATGAACGTGGAAGGGCGTAAAACCTCGTGTTTTTACTTCCATGTTTTTGGGTGCAAGTGTTTCATACACAATAATGGGAAGAGTCAGTTGAAGACTTTTGAGGCCAAGTCAGATGAGGGTATATTTCTAGGGTATTCCTCATCTAGCAAGGCTTTCAGGGTCTACAATAAACGAACCCTAGTTGTGGAAGAAACACCCCATGTAGTCTTTGATGAAGCATATTCTGATCAAGAGAAATCTGCCTCAGAACAAGAAGTACGATCTACCGTAACTCGATGTTCGGAAAATGGATCGCCTAACGATCAAGGAAAAAGAATCTAAATCAGAATAATATACATTCCAGATCTAGGTGATTCACCGGATCAATCGAGATCCTAAGGTACGAACAATCGCCGATGAAGAAACCGATTCAAATTGAGATAAGATCAACTGAACCATCCGGTTCAGGGGGAACATCTGAAGTTCCCACGAACAGACATCAGCACATGATGAGTCCATCATCAGCTGAGACTTGTTCTTATCAAGTGGACCATAACTCTGCACCACTCCCAATCACTAGTAATAAAATTTTATCAGAAACGGATGATGTTCTCCAAACCGACATATAAATCGTAACAAAAGGACACGGATAACCGGTCATCCAACCGATCGATAATCGGAGACCCGCTCGATAAAGTTAAAACTAGACATCAGATTGGTGAAAGTGCCATGTATTGCTGTTATCTGTCTATGAAGGAACCTACTACTATAGAGGAAGCTCTACAAGACGCAAACTGGATTCTAGCCATGCAGGAGGAGCTGGAACAGTTCGAAAGAAATCAAGTGTGGGAACTAGTGGACAGACCAGGTCATCAAGACGTAATTGGCACGAAGTGGGTCTTCAAGAACAAGAGAGATGAGAAAAATGTCATCACCAGAAATAAGGCAAGACTTGTTGCTAAGGGGTATTCACAATCAGAAGGAATTGATTACGATGAGACCTTTGCACCGCCGCCGCTTTAGAAGCCATTCAATTTGTTTTCGCATATGCTTCCCACAGAGGGTTCACTGTGTATCAGATGGACGTAAAGAGTGCATTTTTAAACGGGGTACTAGCAGAGGAAGTTTATGTCGAACAACCTCCAGGCTTTGAAAAGGGCAACCAAGTGTACCGTTTAAGAAAAGCTCTTTATGGCCTGAAACAGGCTCCTCGAGCCTGGTATGATACACTCTCTCAGTTCTTGATCGAAAGTGGGTTCACTAAAGGAACAGTGGACAGAACCTTATTCAGAATAGAAGATGGAGAAGATATTCTGATGGTTCAGATTTACGTGGACGACATCATCTTCGGATCTCCTAACAAGAGTCTATGTGAAAGATTCAAAGAAAACGATGCAAGGAAAATTCGAGATGTCCATGATGGGTCGATGAATTACTTTTTGGGGTCTTCAAGTTAACCAAATACCGAAGGGATATTCATCTGCCAAGCAAAGTACACTAGGAATTTATTGGCTAAGTTTGGAATTCAAAATTGTAAGGAAGCCAAAATTCCTATGATGACTGGATTCAAGATGGATCCAGATGAGGATGGTCAGAAAACAAATCAGAAGGAATATAGGGCTCTCATTGGATCTCTACTATACCGACAGCCCGCGCAGACCGGATATCACTTTTGCAGTAGGTGTATGTGCCGGATTTCAGGCAAATCCAATGATCAGCCACCTAGAAGCAGCTAAGCGGATTCTTAGCATATCTGAAGGACGATAAACCTTGGTTTATTTTACCCATCGATGATAATCTAGAGCTTAGTGGGTATTCCGATTACGATTATGGAGGTTTCAAGATTGATGAAAAATCAACCTCGGTACATGTCGGGTTCTTAGGAAGTAAACCGATCTCGTGGTTTTCAAAAGCGAGACATCGCCGGGCGACATCTACGATCAAGCGAGAATATATGGTCGCAGAAGTTCGTTGTTCCTAATCGCTCCTCGCTCACCTCGAACGGTGAGGATTACAACATTGTAGCTAAGAACGTACCTATATTCTGTGACAGTAATAGTGCTATTGCAATCACTCAGAATCCGGTTCTACATACAAGATGCAAGCATGTGGATGTCAGACACCACTTTATAAGAGATCACGTTGAAAAGAAGAATATCAGAATGGAAAAGATTCATACTGATATACAGAAGGCTGATATTTTAACCAAGCCACTAGCTGAGATCAGATTCAGAGAATTATGCAATGAGCTAGGGCTTCTAGATCTTGGAGAAAAGGCACCTAAAATGTTTGATGGAATGTTCTCCAGAACTAGCTGGTTAAGAGACTAACCAGATAGAAAGGAATCAGTTGAGTTTGGTATCTCAACTGATCAAAAGATCAGTCAAGGAACTGATGTGAAAAATCGATCAGATTTACAAGTTACCAGATCCAAAGGAACTGATCAGATTTAAGGTTTATCAGATTAAAGGAAATGCTCAGTTTAAAGGATTATCTGATTAAATCAATTTGGTTATAGTACTTCTTTGTGAGTCGATTTAGCTGATATTCAACAAGCAAGATTCAGAGAATGAAAGCTAACAATCGCATAAGAAAGCAGAAATTTACACAACGATGAAATAACAGAACTTTTCATTGATAAAAACCCGAAGGTGAGGTTACATTACAAGTTACAAGTACAAGAAGACCCGGAGGTCAGTACATAAATGTTAACCAAAATCCTAAACCTATAACCCTAAACCTTCATCCAAACCCAATCCCAATCCCAAACTCATTGGTTGAGTGTTAAGAGGAGGAGAGAGAGAGATTTTAAGGAATCTGACGCTCTCATTTTCCCCCACTTAACAGGGTGAGGGGGGCTTGAAAGGTAATCCCATGCCGCAAACTGATGGACTCTCCGAGTGGAGTGAGAGCGGCATTGAGAGGATTACTAAGCCAGGAGCCCTAAAAGGGAGAGTAGTAGGGCTCTCCAGTTGTTAAATGGAACACGTGTGCCAAAGAGTTGGTCATCTGATCTCATGGGCACATGTGTTGCATGTTTTATACTAGACTAAGTCTGATGGTTCTGGTTACGTCATCCAGATAGACACACAAGGTGCATACGGTTAGGAGAAGTGTCTTCTCAGTTGCAACAGCAGGCCCGCCGCCGTGGTGGTAGAGAAGCTTTGCAGCAATCGTATGTGAAATCACTGATGACGACGAGAACAACAATAAGGGATGCAAAGGGTTGATTTGAGAAGCTGAAATCATTGAAAAAGGGGTAAAGGTGTTTGCCGGAAGTCTCACCGGAAACAAGGGTTCACCAAGATACATGATTCTTACAAAGAAGATAAGTATGGTGAATGGGTTATGTTGTGTAAAACATTGGTCTAATTTATAGAGGCCAAGCAAGGATGCAAATGCAATTTTCATTTCAAAGAGCCTATCCGAGAAATTTGCATCAAAAGGACAGCGTGTAGAAATCACGCGACTGATAATTGGATAAATTTACGGTTGATTGACATATCGAAAGATTCAGACTATAATTACGCATGTCAAATCACGCCAACTTAGGGAATAGAAGCTACTACTCTAGACTAAGTTTTGGCGGTAACACTTATCCCAAGAATTGGCTTAATCCGAAAAAAGAATCGATTAGGTCAACCAAAATCTGATTACTTACGAGACTGATCAGATGAGAAAGATCAGCTGAGCTTGAAACTCCAACAAATCAGATATATCAGTCTATGTCAGGAATATCAGTTGAAGGGGGAACTTCAACTGATCAAGGAGGATCAGAAGGGAAATCAGACGTATTCAAGGAAAGATCACTTGAGCTTGAAACTTCAACAAATCAGATGCAAGTGGAGAAGATCAGTTGAAAGGATCAGTTGGGAAATTTTTAAGGCTTAGGCAGAATATAAGATCAACAAGTGGAATCAACATTGACAAGTGGTATTGACTGATTACAATATCAGTCAACCAGATACGCATTTCTTTTCTCTTGTTCTTTGCTTATTTATCGGATCGTATCTGATATTATTTGCGTTACTGTATTCCACTATCCTTGTGACGTACTCTCTGCAAATCATTTAATGCGGACGTGGGGTACATGTATTAACTGCTATTTGATCGTGCTTTTAAAATCCAAAAGTTTTTTGTACGTGCGTTTTCCTGACCCTACGATCAAAACCGCTTAATCTGGAGCGTATAATCTTTTCAAACGGTTGATCTTCCAAATCTTGTCTTCTTTTTCCCTCCGCCTCTTTATAAGGTTCATCAAAGCTTACCAGAGTTTTTTTGTTTCACAAACTTGCAATCTATTCTCTGAAAAACTTCAAATTATCTCTGTGCGATTCAAAACGATTTCTTAGGTTCCAAAATTATCTTCGAAAATTTGAATCTGGTAATTTCTTTTACTTGATGAATCTTTCTTTCCGTTAAAAACGTTGATTTTAAAAAGTTTTATTTTAATGGTATACGGAATTTTGCTTCATTGCTTCTTGTTTTTCCGCAATATGATATTGATATTGATTATGCACAAATTTAATGAGTCTATCTTAACTGTAGATGGCCACTCATGGACTAGGAAAGATTATGTGCAACTATGCGGAACTGGCAACGAAGATCTTTGAAGACAAGTTCGTTCAGTTTGGAATCACTGAGGATCCTGAATCCATGGAGGTGGAACAAATTCTGAAGAAGGCTGGACTGGAAAAATATTGCTCTGCTCACTGCAATCCAGTGATGCAGTATGAAGCACTACAGTTTCTATAAAATTTGAGTGTGGATGCAGAAAATCCAGGAGACGAACTGATATCGTCAGTCGACGGAGAAGAAATCAGACTGACAAATGCAGACATCACTCGTCTGTTCAGCTTGCCAAAAGGGCGAATCTCACCTGCACACTACAGGGAGAATGAGGACGAAGAGATCAGAAAGGAGCTCTTCAGAGAGGCCGACAAACATCAGAAAGCCGGATTCATCAGGCCAATGCTCAAAAGAAAGTACAGACTGCTGTTTGACATTCTGTCAAGAACAATCATGGGCATTTCCTTCAGCCCAGATGCTCTCACATCAGTCAAAATGTACAGCATGACTGCAATAATTGATGGAACCTGAGAACATCAATTCGCACGGCTTTCTCGAAAAGCCATCTTACTCCAAGAACACGATAAATTTGGAGTCAATGAATCCGGCAAAGTCTACGAAAAAAGAGAATCGACAATCTCAACAAGGTTGCAGTTATCTTAAAAGACAAACTGCCAAATGCTGAATGGAATCAGGATGGACTGAAGTCCTACAATGCCTTCCTCTCATCAACTTCAGTTATATATGGGCCACCAGACGATGACAAGGAGCCCACTCCAACAAAACTGAAGAAAGGAAAGAGCAAAGAAGCCGCCTCGTCCACACGATTGCTCCCGGAAGAAGAAACGAAAAAGCGGTAAAAGCCCGGAGAGAAGAAGTTCGAAGAAGGCAAAGCAAGCTACCATGACTCGCACTAGAAGATGAGTCGAAGAAGAAAGAGAGCGCCGTAACGGTCGCCGCGACAACAAAGAATAGAATCGACAGTGCAAGCTTCTCAACCGAGGGCTCGCCTTTAACGATCCGAGGAAGAAGACAAGTTAACGATCTCCTTCTCCTCAACCTCGAGCTGATTCACCGCTCAGACTGAAGGCTGCTGAGCATGTCTCTCCTGCTAGTTCACCTGCTCACGAAACTGAACCTTCATCAGTTCGACAACTCGAAAGCTTACCTGATGTGGAACCAGACACAACTGCCTCCACAGCAGAACCACCGCAGTCGAACCAATCGGACAACTTCCGCCTACTCAAGCACAACCGAAGCCTCCACATCTCATCCAATGTAACCGGATGCACAATTTTTCGAGTCCAGATCAACAAAGACCATCACTGGAAAAATGGTCAGACTGAGAATTGAACGAGAAATTGATGAGATGTATCCACAACTGGTCGCCCATCCTACTATCAGAGAAGAAGTCATGGAGATCCTCACCTGGAGAGATCTCAGATTAAAAAGCTTCTCAGATCTTATTTTACTTGTTGAACAGATGGGCGGTGCTGATGAGTTTGCAGATTTTGACTTCGATATGAGGAAGTCTGCCAAAGTGGGATCACCAGCTGAGCTAATATCTGATAAATCTGTGAAAGCTCTGATCCACAGGAAGTTGGGATTGCCAGAAGAAGAAGAGCCGAGATCGCTCAAGAAGCTCCGTAAACAAAATTTGAAATGCGAGAATCGCAGGAGTCGCCGATGATAGTGGAACCGTGTCTTTGCAGTTCACGACCAACCACCGGAGGCACAAACAATCGAACTCGATCAAGTGATGAATCAAATTCCTACATCTCAAATCATCACGATCAACTTCAGAGATCGATCTTGTCTCAAAGATCTCCGAAGAAGAAATTGAGGAGTGCTAATCGATCGAGGCAGATTGGTCTCAAACAAATCGAAGCAATCGAGATCGGGTTCTCTCGATCCATGACCACCATATCGCCGAAGCTTACAAAATCGATTGACGACAAAATTTGAAAAGGTGGATCAAAATCAATCTTCTTTTCTGACACTCACTGAGAAAAGGCTCGAGTTATCAGAAGAGAAATTTGACAAAATGATTTGGACACTCTCTGCTACAATGGAATCTGCCAAGACAGAGCTGATTACAACTGTTCAGAATCTAACAGCTCAAGCTTCAGGATTATCTGCTACAGATCTCAACCAGGCATTATCAGTCAACTTTGGTTCTCTGACTTCCCACCTTAATGCTCTTTTTGATCAAACCAAAAAGGGGGAAGGATCTGAGAAACCAACTGACACATCAGAAGATCTGACTCATACGGATAAGGCCCATGGACAAAGCTCAATGGCAAGAAAGGCTGCTGCAGGTGCTGGGACATCAAAATATGTACCAGTTACTCAGACCAGGAAAGTCACCGAAGAATACGGCTAGCCGACATCTGGTGATAAGGAGCTAGCCGTAAGATTGTCCAAAGAGCAGATGAGTGAAGAAGAAAGAAGGAAAAAAAAAACCGCACAAGGAAGGGTTGAAACGGAAGTTCAAATCGAGGGCTAAGAAAGGATTGACTGGAAAATCTGTACCAGAACCTCAATTGCCAGCAAGAGTCGACGAGATCATACCAAAAACTGCTGCACATGCTAAGAGGTTTGAAGAATGGAATAAGATCAGAAGTGAATGGCTTTTGGATGCTTTTGTCCTTGATCTTGTTCCACAAGAAGAATCTCCAGATGATGAGTTCCTCAACTGGTTACAGAATAAATATCCAGACTTTCTGAAGTATCTGGAATATGAGGCCAAGCTTATAAATGTAAAGATATCTCGCCAAGAGTATGATCTGTTAGTATACTCGAAGAAGGCAGATGGCTCATTTGACAGACTGGCATTTGAGAGATTCTACTTTGACATCTTGAGCAAAACGCATATAACTGATCAAGAGCAGGCCACTGATGTCAAATGGAAACTCTATCAGATTTTCAACGTTCCACAAGACCAGAGAGAAATGCCAGAAGGATACAAGCCCAAGGAGTGAAGAATCAGAAGACGTCCGAGGATCAACTGCTTTTTAATTCAAACTTTTCTGATGTAACATGTAATCAACATATCTAATGAAAAGTTTATTTTTCTGATCCCAAGACAAAATCTCTTTGGTTTTTCCGATTATATGCTCTTTAATCGTTCTATATTTATCAACTCGTTTTGGTTTTCTCGGTGATTTGGTTTCATCAAAAAGGGGAAATTGTTGGGAAATTTATAGTTTTGATGAAAGTTCAAAAACACATGTAATAGGACCAAATCGGACAAGTAATTGATCGATGTTTACATTACCGCTTATAGGAGACCGTTTGATAATGATTGTATAGAACAACGGATGTAATAGATAGGTCACATATTGAGGGGGAACTCAATATGTATAGGTCGATCTGAAGATTGAAGAGGCCGATATCCGACAGGCGTAATGCAAAACCGTAAGCGGAAGATCGATCGATCCGATCTAGTCGATAACTCACCAAGTCATGAAGCTCAAACTTAGAATACTCAAGATCGATGACTTCCGTAAGATCGACCCGTAAGACCTACATCGCCGAGTCCGCCGGTTGAAGCTAAGTCAACAGCGCCAGAAGACTTATCAGATAGATCGATCACCCCGATCGATCAAAGTCACCACTAAGTGAAAATCGATGTTTCACCTACCATACGCTGCCGCGATCCGAACAGTAAAGAATGTCAACCTTAATTGGAAGAACAACATCGCAAAGTAAGTCTTCCATCCAATAAGGAAGAGACACGTATGAAAGGAGCTGATATCATGGATTCGATGATGCTCTTCAAACGGCTATAAAATACACATTCACGCTTTTCGCCATGCCGTTCTCAAGACGCCACATCAAGCCCGCAAGTTCATTAAAAATAGCACAAATTCAAATTGCTCTCCAATGGCTCTTTGATTTCAAGGTCTATAAATATGGGATCACACTTCAGAGTGAATACACGGAAATAATACACGAAAATATAAACGAAAATCAAGAAGCTCAAGCTATATCAGATTTCCGCACGAAGAACACAAACAAGAAGCTTATTTTTATATTGTGTTCATCCCATAAGTTCTTAGCAAGAAATCTTTTCATCTAGCTGTTAGGCTGCTTATACGCAAGAAAAGATTTCATAGTTGGAACTAAAACAATCTTACCCAAACCCCAAGTTAGGATAAGTTGTTTAGCAAGATTTCAGTCTAGGGTTTCTAGTACTGATTTCTGGGATCGGTTGAGTGAGAACTCTTAAAACATCTGTTGGTGTACTGTGTTGGACTAACACACAAAACTAAGTCCAGTCGGTTAAGTCGGTTAAGTTGGTTAAGTTGGTGCCCCTTGTGAAAGGGAAGAGTGGACGTAGGACTGGTTTGTCCGAACCACTATAAATCTTGTGTGCTTTTCTTTGCTTTGATTAACGTTCTCACATCACACAACTTTAAAAGCATACATATATTCTAAGTTAAGATCGATAGCACCAAGCTTCGATTCGGACGGACGGACAATTTCGTCAACCGATTAAAAGATAAAACTTGGAATCGATTGATTATCAAACCGGTTTTTCACACGGGTAAAATTTAAGTTTTCCGCACACATCGGTTAAACGATAGTTACCGAATCGACGGTTCTACAGACGATCAAGAAGTTGGTTATCATCCAATCGATTCACTCGCGACTCGATCAAAGCTATTCGCCCTCACACCGATTCAAGACGAAAAATTTTTAAGTCTATTCACCCCCCTCTAGACTTACGCTTTCACAAACCCGTTCGGGACCTACAATAAATATATTGCATATTAAAAAAAAAAATTGAATTGCATGATGTACATGATGCATAAAGATTTACTCAAATTCATTTCAACTCAATCTCTTCTTTTCATACTTTATAGTGACTCAACTCAACATTGTGTTCAAATTATGCTCGATTTAGTTTTACTATGAGATCGTCATACATAAATATTGCCCATACTTAAAAAGTGTGAAAATATATTAATAGTTTGATATTCTACATTTATAATTATAATAAAGAAAAAACTTAACATATATTTAAACTTTGGACGCGGCTACTAACACCCACAAAAATACTAAGTACACCCACCTCTAATTTAGTTTATCATATATTTTAATTATTTTATAATATTTTTTTGTACAACCAATCAATTTTACAATTATAATATTAATACAATATTTAGACCTACTCTACTACATGAACATACCCACCAAATTAATTTTCAATATAACGATATTGCCGAATTGAGATGTGAAGGGGTTGTCAATATTTGTGTTTTATTTTTTAATCCTAAATTAAAAATTAATTTGATGGGTGTGTTTATGTATTAGAGTATTAAGGTTATAATTATAAAATTTAGGGATTGTACTAAAAAAAGTAAAAAGAGAGCTAAAATATATAATGGGATAAATTAAAGGTGGGTGTTCCGATAAAATAAAAATAAAAATTAAAAGTGGGTGTACTTTGTAATTTTGTGGGTGTAAGTAGCTATGCCCAATCTTTTTTTATCGAATTTAAATACTAAATATTTATCAAATTAATTAATAATGTATTTATAACTAACAAATAAATGATCATTCATGATTTGTTGAAAAATTAGATTATTTCCTAAACATTTGTTAATAGATCAAATATTCAATGGTCTTAGTACCAAATTTAGATTACTACGAAAAATAAAGTATGCAGTGATTAGTACAAAAAATAAAATATGCCACAACAAAATATGCCTAAGTAATGCATTTAGGAAAAAAAAAAGTGCATAAGTAATTATCAAATATCAACAATTATGATTTATCTTTTCTCAATTTAAAGATACATGTATGCGTATATATATGATAACTCTAATCAAATTGATTGATTTCATAGTCAATTAGTTTGTACAATTATTATAGTATTGATTCTTAAATTAAAAGATATCTTATAGCAAATTAATTTATATTAATTATTATCAAAACTGATTCTTAAATTAAAGAATTTTAATTTACATGTATATGGTAATCATAACTTTATTCAAATTAATTTCACAGAATATTAATTTATATTATCATTAAAAAAAATTGACAGGAATCTTAAATCTAAATATTGATTTACATGTATTTGGTGATTATAATCAATGCTATAACTTAAAATTTCGGTGATTGATATATTAAAATCTACTTATTAAGTTGGTACTCTTTAACTTTTAATGAAATTTGATAGTATAACCTTTATGGATTGATTTTTGTAAACATAATGATAATTTCCATATTTAATTAATATAATCTCTAAAATTACGTCAATACAATTATGTAAACGTAATAATCACAAAGATTACATTGATACTATCGATTTAATCACATAATTGAACTAAAATATTTTGATAAAATGTTTATATAATATTATTGAACACCATTATCATATTATAATTAATTGAGCATAATATTTTTAAAAATTTATAACAATTAATTCAGTGTAAGTTAACTTCACAAAAATAGGAAATGTGGAATATTTAGAGTATGATTATTTGTAATTGTCATATTAATTAGCCAATTGATTATTCAATCAAATTAATTAGATTGTCCAAAATTGTCACGTTAACTACTTACTTGGTAAATTGGTCGAAAAAAAAAACTACTTAATTACGTGGTAGATCAACTTAATCCCATTAATTTAGGGTCAATTTGATATTTTTAATAAACATAGTATATAAATATGTGTCATTAGTTACACATTATATTTAATTAATGAAAGAATATTGACATAGAAATAGGAATTACAAATACTTTATTAAATTACATTAAAAAAATACAATGGTTGAAGGATCATCATCATTTTTACAATAGAGTAATGTACAATCTAAACATTAGACGAAAATTTATGATCCTTTTACTATGATCTTCGCATTTGATCAACACACATATAATCTTGTCCTCGTCTTCATAATAGAAAACATATAATCTTCGTGCAATCACTTTCACGTAAAATTCTGCTTATCCAAATGCAATCTTCTCCACAATAATCTCTAAATCTGTAAATAAAAAATGATAGATCAAGAAATCTATAAACAAAAAAATACGAACAATAATCAAATTTAAATAAAAAAAATCAACAAATAGCAATGATCTAAAACAAAATGATAATATCACAATAATATCACAAAATGATATAAAAATTACTGTCCACTATAATAATTTGTTGTAAAAATTCTATTTTGCAGTTAATTTTATTCTAATTGTGCTTAGAAAAAAAGTGATGATTGATTTGACCGCTTGAAAAATTTATTGTTGGATTTCATTTTACTTTTTTATGTCTTGTCTTCCATAGTCCCAACTTTTTTCATGTGGCCACAATTTAATTAAGAATTAATTCTAAATAAATACACGACCTTCGGGCCAAATATTAATTTAATCACGATCTTCAAGATTATTATATAAAAGTTCAATATTGGATGTTGTTGCAAATTAATACACATTTTTTTTTCTTTAAAAAGGTGAACTAAAAACAAAACAAAAAATAAAATAAATATAATCTAAAAAAAACATTTAAATCTAAATTTCAAAGCTTAATAAGTAATTCTCACTGCGAATGCTTCAAAATTAAATATGTTTTTATGTTCCAAAATTAAATGAAATCCCCCAATTTCTCTCCGTCCCTCTTCAATTCACCCAATATCTATCGCCGCCCCCTTAAACCCTCACATATTATTCTCATTGCAGTCCACCTTCTTAAACTAAATTTCTTATGTAATTATTGAGATTCAATTAATTTATGAGATGGATAGAAAATTTATTTGCAATTTGAGATTGATCTTATTTTAATTGTTGTTTATTTGTTGTGTAGTTATGCAAATTTGAGGGTAGTAATTTCTTTTTTCGTAAATCTATACCAAATTCGCGTATGCGATTTTGGGTGGGGGTTTGCTTTGGGGATTCACAGAACTCGATTTTGGGGATGGGGGTCTATGGTTTTGATGAGGGTTTTGAGTTTTGCAGAATCGATTGACATTTTGGTGAAGATGCAGCAATGGAAGGGTGAGGATGAAGGGATGATGAAGATGAATTGTATGGTTTTT
This sequence comes from Stenogyne calaminthoides, assembly GCA_037126765.1. Taxonomy (NCBI): domain Eukaryota; kingdom Viridiplantae; phylum Streptophyta; class Magnoliopsida; order Lamiales; family Lamiaceae; genus Stenogyne; species Stenogyne calaminthoides. The sequence goes on along the minus strand of JBBCBC010000027.1, from coordinate 18,273,029 downwards.
TTTTTGTTTATTTTAGATTTTATTTCTTTTAATTTATGTTTTGTGTTTTAATTTACTTAAAAAGTGTTAATGGTAGAGGATGTATAATATGATGTTGAATAATTAAAAAAAATATTTAATAAGTGTCATCCTGTCGGACAAGTATACACATGCTCCGGTGAGCCATGTCATCTCTTCCAAGCCGGAGAAAATAAAATGTGTATCAATTTGCAACAATATAAAAAGTTGGGCTTTAATACAATAATCTTAAAGATCGTGATTATATTGATATTTGGTCTAAAGGTCATGTGTTTATTTAGAATTAACCCTTTAATTAATAATACATTTTTTATTTCTCATTTTTCATCACAAAAAACAATGCTAACTTACATAGTTTAAAAAGAAAATATATTTTCTCCACTTTAATTGATTCTTATTATTTTATTAATTATAATTAATACCTAAAATTAAATTCTTTTAGATCCAAGTTTTTGTAAATTAAAATATTTTAAAACTTGCTATTTCGATCTCAGAAAAATGCACACATCCAACAAAAATGCATAGTGCGCCAAAAGTTCATATGTGCACAAAAAAACTGCATTGTTCAAGATAAAAATGCATATGTGCCCAGAAAAATATATTACATACACTAAAAATATTGCATACAAACATAAAACACTGCATATACACATAATATTTTTTAATGGTCATACACATCACATTCATAATCGAAAATGTAAGATGAAGTCTGTTTCATTTCATCTATTTTTCAAACGCTAATAGTGTTAACATCCACATCCAATCTGAAGTCAATATACATACCCATTAACAAAATCAATTGTAGAGGACTACTATTATGAGATAAAAAATATCAATTCTCAGGTTTTGAGCAGATTAAAGCGGCGTTGCGGCAGTCAAAACCTAGGTCGACAGATACGTTGCCACAATTATCGCTACCAGAGTTGTTTCAATTTACTATTTCAGCCATGATTACCAGCGCTCTCCCCCGCCACAATTATCGCACGCTCTTTCTCCACCATTACTGTCGCTCTCCTCGGCCACCATTACCACTATTAGAGTAATCTCCCCCTATTTCGTTAACTTTTTATAAAGATTAGGGCCGCGATTTTACCCCTCGTAATAAGATTTTTTTTTTCACTATAATATTGTGCATCATAGTTTTAATAGTTACAATTTACAACGGCGGAATATTTACATAAGATAGCGGGTAAAACCGCTATAAAAATAACCTACGATAGCGGGTAAAAACCGTTATCTATCAGCGCACCCTACAATATCACCAGGTTTGATAGCAATTTTTTAACCCTCTTAATGACGTTCAAAAAACGCTATCTATCAGCGAAAATGGCAGAGTGTTTGGAGTAGATTCTCACTGCAGTTAGGTAAATCAACCCACCTTTTCACCACCAAAGATGTTATCTCTGTTTTTTAATTGAAATTTGGTTTTAGTCAAAATCTGATTTTAGTTTTCATTTTGACAATTTGTTAATTTTTCAATCCTAGAAATTTGTGTTTCCAGATTATGTCTTTGGTATTGAGCTTTCCTCAAGTGTGAACTCTTGCACCCATAGTTTAGGAGCTTATGTTTAGTAATTTGGGGTAGAGTCTGATATGAACCTGCAATTATGAAACTAGTATGATTGATCTGTAATCAACAGAGATAAAAATGAGGATAATTTTAATAAACCATGCCCTTGTTTTTGTTTTTTGTTGCCAAATTCACGTGTCTTTCAATTTTAATGGCTCCCTAATAGCTAAGTTAGGTCCTTGGTCTCTTTGCTACTTTCTGTTGTAAAATTTACCATTATGCAGTTTATTGCATGTACGATTATGTAAAAATACTATCATTTTGATTTGTGACTCGTTAAAATTAAGATGGAAAAATTGCACTTTTGGTCCTATGAGAATATTCTCATATCAAAATGGTCCCATTCAAGCACTTTTGGTCCCAAACTAATATTCCCTTAGTTTTTAACATTCTACAAAAAAACACAAAAAATTCTCATCCCCACCTTGAACCTTAGGAATCACTGCACCTCCAAACTTTATAAAAATCTTACCCAAATCTTCCAAAATCAAAAGTGCACAAAAACCTTTAAACATATATAGGTGACTTTTGTGTGGTGAAGTTGTTAGATGAACATGTTAGGGGTTTTTATGATGTGCAATTAAAAGTTTGGGACCAAAAGTGCACAAAACAGGACCACTTTGAAACAATGGGACCAAAAGTGCTTTGAAAATATTTTCATGGAACCAAAAATGCAATTTACCCAAATTAAGATGCATCTGATGATAGAATATTGGTACAAGATGATGCTCATATTTTCTATACGGAGTCCCAGATAGGATGAATTTTCTGGTTCTCTCCAAGATTTTATTTATACCCACACTTTTTTGTTTGATCTTATCTTAACTATACAGATTATAAAGATGAAATCAAGGGTGTGTTAGAATTCGTCAGTCATGTTTACAAAATATTTGCCTTCACTTTTGACCTGAAGGTATCCACGATATGAATTTTGGAATTGCCTTCCTTTGATATTTGCTAGCGTGTTGTGCTGATGTTATAATGTTTTATATTTGAGACATGAATAAATGTGATACTTTTCAAGGTTGACTTCTTAAATACCAGTATGAATTTTTACTCTTCTTAATTGAAATACCATTCTGTTCAGACCTTAGCTTGCACGTCTGCTGTAATTTCATGTTTTACTCGCAAAGACTGGAATACATGTGTTAATTTTTCAGATTGTCTGTTTATATATATAATAATGTTCTAACATGAACTCTCTTCAAAATGTATGAATGTACGCAAAATATTAGATACTCCATCCATCCCAAACTTGACTACTACATTACTGTGTGTTCGGAGTTTAAGAAAAAAATATTTATTAATATTTTATGTGATAAATTGATAAAGTATTGGGATAGAAAGAATTATTTATCACTATTTTATGTGATAAAATGATGAGTAGTTACGGGTAGAAAGAGTCAAGTTTGGGATGCCCGAAACGAAAAATGTAGTAGTCAAGTTTGAGACGGAGTGAGTATACGCATGAGAGGATAAATAAGAACTTTATAATAGTGGTTGTATTGTGGACAAACTTGAAGGGTTTTGCCAATAAGGAAGAAGAAAGTTATATGAGTTTTATTAATTCAGGGCATGAAGGATGGTAAGGTTGGGGTTATACGTGAAAATATATTTTTACTTCGTATAACCTATGTATTAAACACTTATTTACTGAAATAAATTATTTATCACTGTTACTTTAAATATGATTGAATGTTGTATATATTTATTGCAAACTGTTCATATAATAGCACATGTTACATTGTAGTTAACGTGGTGGTACCAGATCACATAAGATCATGTTAACAATCCCTTGTAAACGAGTGCGGGTTTCACAACTTAGATAGATCCAAACAATCTATTGGTAGAAGTTGATGTGTAAGGCTCAGATTGGCTTGTCTTGACCAAGAGATTACACTAGTGCATTCGATGCGCTGAAGCGGACCTACAGAGAGGATAAACTCGTTCGCATTGACTTATGGGATGAAGAGTTAGACCTCAGTGGTTGTAGATTTCTTAATTCCAGTCACTTAATAAGGACTGTGTGTGATTAGTAGTTATTGCTTTGATTTATTATGGGAAGAGAATCACTTCGATACCCTATATCTTGGGCTATAATATTAATTGCACGACAGTTGCTAAATTAATACAGAGAATCGTGTGCTTGCAACGTCTTGCATGGTTGGTCCCCTTTGTGGCTCGAAACCTTTATCATACCAAATTTTGCAAGTGGAATCAATTTTCCGGTATGGATAATAAAGCTGAGCTGTCCTTACTCCAAGGATAAAGATATTAATTAATATAAATCTTTTCAGTGGCTTAATTAATTAATGGACTAAATAATCTTAAACACGGGAAATAATAACCGGGAGCCATATTACTGTAATATGAGTTAAGTTGGATAGTGCAATATTAATTATATAGTGGAGTTAATTAATATTAATGGGTTGAATTATATTGTGGCTCAATATTGGAATTCAATAGCCCATTGGAAGGTCCATCTTAATTCTCCTAAAGGCCCCTCAAGTAGTCCAAATTAAAGTCAATTAAATAAAAAGTGCTTAAAATATATTAAATATTTGTTGCATATTTTTTCCTTATTTTTTTGAAAATAATTAAAGAAAAGAGGGAGAAGAATTTTCTTGAAAAGATTTTAAGGAAAGGAGATAAACATTCTTGGAATACAAGATTATCCCATAAATTCAAAAAATCTCCCACTTGACCTCTTTAGTTGGATTTTAAAAAAATTATAGAGTAATAACAGGAATAAAGATTTTCTTGATTTTCTTGAAAGATTTTATGAAAAAAAAGATATGTATTCTTAGAATACAAGAATATCTCATAAATTCAAGAAAGATCCAATCTTGAGGATCTCCTATTATTTTCGAAAATATGGCATGAAATAGGGTGTGAGATTTTTGTGAAAAACACATGAAAAGAAGAATATATGAGATATATTCAAGATTTCTTAAAGATCAAGAAAAAAATCTTTTCTAACCCTTATTTTAGCCTAATTTTCGTCCAACCCCTCTATATAAATAAGGGGATGAATTTTTTTCATCCCCTACAATTTTATGTGCTGAAAATATTAGAAATCCACAAAGGTAGTGCAACAAATAATTTGATTTTTCTTTATTTATAAATTGTTCATTGGAGAACCTTCCGCAGGGGTTATTGAACGAGAACTTGAGAATACTTGAGAATAACTTTTGGTAGGTAGGAAGTTACTTGATCCTCTCCGTCTCAACGGTTGTCTCTCCAACGGGTACGTTTACGTAAACTCCTAGAAATTCCGTATGCTAGGATCTTTTACGTGAAATATTATTTGCATGTTGTTGGATTAATTTAATTGTTAATTTAAATTTGTGTTTATGAGGTCACACCGATAGATCCTGGCATATGTTATCCCAACAGGTATATCTATCAATTTAAGGCCTGAAAGATTTTTTCTATCGGTTCAAGGCCTGGAAGATAGAAAACTATAAATTTAAGGCCTGAAAGATAGTGTTGGTCCCGGTGCAAATGAGTCTTACACGTGTATGGGGGGGGAATACACGTGTTCAGTGTTTTTAAAAACTTTTTCTTACTGAGGTCAGCTTGGATCAGATAATCCTGAAGTTTAGGTTCTGAGAAGCACAGATCGCTCTGAGTCAAAGTCTACTGAGACAGTGATCCTGAGCTGCTTTCAGATACCTCAGATAATCCCAACTGAGTCCTGAGTGTCAGAGATCCTGAGTTGCTTGGATCAGATAACTAACTTACTGAATCCTCAAATGAGAGTTCAGTTTGGTAACTATCTGTTCTAGCTACTCAGTCGTGTGGAATGGTTGGCCCTTAGTTTTAAGCTTTGCTGAAAACCTTCCCTTTATGAAATAGTGATTAAGTTGTGATTCAATTTACATGCAACTTTCAGTGGATTGATTCCAACTAAATATCAGTGAAAAGTATGCTTTAAAAATCAAGTCAATGCAACAGTTAAGCACAGATAAGGAAAACAATAAAGAACACAACAATTATAGTGGTTCAGAGACTCAAGCTCCTACATCCACTCTCTCTGATCCTCAGTGAAATTCACTATCAACTTCTGAGCTTTCTGACTACCTCGCGTAGTTTACTTACTCAACTCGGCCCTGAGTTTTCTGACTACTCCACTTAGTTTACTTACTCAACCCGACCTTGAGCTTTCTGACTACCTCCGTAGTTTACTTACTCAAACACAAACAAGCTTTCAGACTACCCCTGTAGCTTACTAACTTCTCCTCTAGAGTTTTCTGACTACTCCGCGTAGTTTGCTAACTCTTTACAACTCTTTCTCACCAACAAACACACTCCAACTACCTTCTCAAGGGTTTGGGGTTTCTCGGTTGGTTTCCAACTAGGATGAGATATCCTTTACAATGAAGCACAATGCAAAGGGTTAGGATATCTCGATTAAGCTTTGGATAATTCTTATCAAGCTAGGCTTAGTATAGTGAGCTCTCTTCAATATAAAATTACTTGGAAAATTCTAAGTTTTTCGAGTGCTTTAACTTTTGCAAGAATAAGCATGAGCTCTTGAGTTGCGTATAAATTTCCCGTAACCTTACAATGTAGAGGGTCACCAGTATTTATAGGCATACACCAAGGTCACTCTTGAAAACTATGCGTTGGAGAGACAACTTCGTGAGTTCCCTCTTATGGTGTGTGAGAAACGGCTATATTTAGGGTTTGAAACTCCCTAACACGTTTTAGGCAATAGCCTTTCATGTAGCCGGTCTTCACCTTTTCGCAGTCTGGAACGTTTGTACATCTGACATCTTTTACAGCGACCTGTCACTGTCAGTGTCAGTATGGTACAGTGTCGCCTTCCTCTTTTTGACTTTTGTCTCCAGTTAAAGGTAGACACCTTCAACGGCTCTTTTTGGTTACAAACTCTGAGTTTGATATAACCTTAACAACACTTCTGACTTAGTTCCTTTTGTCTGCATTTGAATGTCTAGGCAAATATCTATTTTCTAATGAATAGAGATCTTCTCAGTATTGCATCCTTCAGATAGATATCTTCAGTGCCTTGGAACATTCAGGTCCATACTGAGCATTCAGTACCTTACTGAGTCTTCAGTAATTACTGTGCCTTCAGTATTCTTGATCTTCAATCTTCAGTCTTGTGTCTTCAGAGTCTTCTGAGTCTTTAGGGTCTTTTGAGTCTTCAGGGTCTTCTGACTGATACACTGAATCTTTGTGTTGAGTCTTCAGTTACTCAGTATCCTGCTGAGTCTTCAGTATCTCAGTTTTACACTGAGTCTTCAGAACCTATCCTGAACTATATCTGCTGACTATACATTCTGCAGATAACATCCTGAATATTCTAAAACTGAATCCTGACTCAACTATCAAGATCATTCTGAACATGTCATACTCAGGGGTTTTGGGATCTAATCAAAATCATATATCTTTTATTAAATTCATCTCCCAACAATTTCCCCCTTTTTGATGATGCCAAAACCTATCTTGTTACAATACATATAACCTATACTCAGGTTTCAGTTTATCCTATTACAAGATTGGTTGTCTCCCAACAATTTTCCCGAATTAGAGAAACTCCAACAAATTCAGAGAGTCTCTCAACAATTTAAATCATTCAACAATTTCTTCAGTAATGAATCTTCTTTAAATAGTTCATCACCAAATACTTAAACAATTTCCCCATATTCAGATAATTTCTCCCTTATCAACATACAATCAGTTCAGAGACATTCATTCAGGCATATCAAAATAAAAGACATGTAAATAAGATAATGAGATATTATCTTTTGAGCATAATGATAAATCTTCATTGATGATAGGTTTGAATTACAGATTACAATGAGTTTATCAACAAAATCAAAAAGACAAAAAAAATAAAGATTACAGAATCTTCTGAGTCTTCAATCTTCAGTCTTCTGATTTGGCTCTTCAGTCTTCTGCTCTTCAGTTTGCTTCATTCTCAACTTCATCAGCGGGCACCTCCAGGTCGAGCATTCCGAAAAATCTCTTCTTCAGCTCATTTCTCTCCTTAATGATGTCCGGACTGTTTCCTGTTAAACCCAACTGACCAGCATATTGAGCAATTTCTTGAGTAATGGCCTTCTCATTCACCAAGCCATTACCAAGTCTTGGAGGAGGATATGAATATGGACCAGGGGCTACTATCTGTACCTCTCCTTCATCCGCAAGGTTAATCCAGCTCTGTAGATACTTTGGATAGAAGGTAAGGAGATATTCAATGAATGCTTCATTCTGATCTGAGCTTTCCCCTCTCCATTCCCTGAGAACATCATAATTGAACCAGAAGGTTCTTTTGACTTCTTCCCACATATCGTTGAGTTTGATAGGCATCCATTTATCAACGTGGGGCCACTTTAGTGCTTTTGATGCTCCTTTCCTCTTGCTCGCAAACTTCCTGAATTCACTCCTTCGCTTCTGCTCTTCATCTATCTTCTTTTCGATCACAGGGCAGCTCACGAGACCGGGCGGCTGACTTTCTTAGCTTGTTCTATTTGGAGTGTCTTCAGAGCATCTCTCGTGTTGAAGACTTTCTTCTGAGGTTGAGACTCAGATTCTTCCGTTTCTTCATCATCCAGAATCAGCTTTCTCTGGATTGGCTTAGAAGCCTTCGCACGTTTGCTTACTGGTTGAACAACGCCTAAGGCTTTCCTCTTCATTGGCAAATCAGCAGCAGCTTGGCTTGTTCCAACCTTTGTTCTAGCACTCAGTTTCTCTCTTGCAACATCAAGCATGGTTTGCTCAAAAACTCGAGTGTAGATAGGCTTCTCTACCTGAGCGAACTTCAACTTCTCAGTAGCTTCGACTTCTCTTAAGGCTTTGGCTAGATTATACATTTCAAAGATCTTTCGTGCCTTCTTCTCAAAAGCACGTGCCATGAACTTTTTCGAGGTCTTCAACTTCCTTTTTCCCCTTCTTGGCACCGTAATTTGGAAGAAGTCCGGAGAGTCTTTGTGTCCATGTGATATTGCTCTTTGCTCACTGGCCCGAACTTCTCTCTTATATCGATCTTGTTCGTCTTCCGGCCTCCTTAGATGGTTTTTGGCACAGAAAATTCTTCAGATAAGTGGGCAAACTGGCCAGAGAGTGCTTCCTTGAACATCTCTGTCATCTTGGTCATGAGCATTGAGCCCATTTCCTCAACAGCAGATTTTATCATCACATCATTCCTCTCGCCAATTTCTCCTCTAGAAAATGCGGTTGACTCTGGTGCTTCGATTCATTTCAAAGATCGAGCAAACCTTGACTCCCTCCAACTTTTCATTCAAATTTTATCTTCCATGGAGGTCATCCGAGAGGTCGAGTGTTTTGGATTAGCACCATTTCAAGAGTGACTAAGACTTTCCATCTTTTGAGCTTGATTGGCCAATGTTTCTTCCATCCGAGCAATCTTGATCATCATTGGCTCAACCTTCTCAAGTTTCTCCATCAAGGGAGTGAGATCAATCTCGGGAACCTTCGCACCCTTGTCTTTGTCTCGATCATCCCGAGCTTCATTTGCGTTCGAGCTCCGGTCTTCAAGCCCGAGCCTCGATCTACTTATCGAACAATTCTTAATTAAAGATAGAACTTTTTCGATAACTTTGGCATAATTGTTAATAGTGCCAAAAGGTACCAAGAGTGCTAACGATCCGAGGTTAACCAATTTACGGTTGATCGAAGAATGAAGTCTCCTTTTCCATCTCGAGACCGATCCTCAACATCTCCCTGTTGGTCCCCATCTCCATCTTGAGATTTGTCTCCATTTGCTTGGGGCACCAACCGGTAGCTTTTCTTCAAATTAACTTCCCTCGAACCGGCTCATCAAAATCGGAATTTTTCATCCCGAGCTTTGTCTTTCGAACCACGAGAAGTCGGTCGGAAGGCCGGTCTCCTCATTCCACCGGTCTTCCCTCCGAAAAGCAAGCAATATCAAGCATCTCGGGAAGAGTTTGATTAAGGATGAACAAAGTTGTCCTTAATCTGAAGAAAACATCTTGCAGATCAGGGTATGAGCTGAGCTCAGGGTAGCGGTCAAGAATGAACCGTTCCCCCTTGCTCCTCCACTCTCCTTCTTCAGCCTCGCCCTTCTTCCATCTCGGGCTCTCTGGTTCAGTTGAAGCTTCTGCTAAGGGATCAAGAAGTAGATCACTTAGGAGCTCATCAAGAATATTCTGCTCCTGAGTCTCAGCAGCCTCTGAAGGTTGTGCAGTCAGGTCCTCAGTTTGCATCTGAGTGGGTTCTGGGGTCTGAGCTGACACTTCCTCAGATTGGTTCTGAGTTGGCTCTTCTATTTGTACGAGCCAAGCACTTTTTCGAGTTGGAATCTCTCGAGGCTCGAGTTCCTTTGAAAATTTCGAGAAAATTTTATGCGAACTTAGAGATGTCTCAAGCACCTCAGAGAAGACCTGCTCCTCAGTCTGTTCTTGTGTCTTTGAGATAACCTGAGCCAAAACTTACAATGGCGAACTCTGAGCGGTTTGGCCCTTAGGTTGAATCTCCTCAGAATCACTACCATCTTCATTAGTGAGAACCACCAATCTTCTGCGCTTTGGGGCAAGATTCTTCTGCTTCATTATTTTTGCACCTTGCTCCATCTTTGCCTCCAACAAAACCTTCCCCCGGTTTTTGTTGAGTCTCTTTTCGGCCAGAATCGGTGATTCTACCTTCTTTTCTCTCTTCCCCACGATGACCGCTTCTTTTGCAAAGAAATGGGTTTAAAGAGAATTTTGGACTTAGGGAATGGGGTCGAATTGGCGAAGATATCCTCCTCCTCTCTGCACATCTCCAAAATATAAGCAATTTTGGTGGCATGGTGGATCTTGCCTTTTATTGAGATCGCCCCATCAACCTTCTTCAAAACTTTGGTCTGCTCACTCACCGTCTGAATCAAAAATTTCAGCCAGTTGAAGTCGGTGGTGGGTGAGGCCTCTATCACCGCCATCAATCGAGCCGGAGTCTTGACCGCTCAAAACTCCCCACAAGACTCATAATGCTCTTGCTCACAATATCCATCAACACACGATATTGTGGCTTTAAGTGCCTCTTATGCAATGTCGCCTCAAATTTAACAGGATTCTCAGCAATCCTATCTAAGTACTCCTGCTCTCTACCTGACATATACATCGCAGGATCCTCTCCTCTATCACAGAGCTCAAAAACATCATTCAGATTTTTCGGAACTACATACAGATCTCTCTCAAAATCGACGTATTTGGATGACTGCTCTAAATGTGATACAGTTATCTTAGAATGCATACAGCCCTCTTCATCTATCTTCAAGTTATAGATGAATTTGATTACCTCTTTCGCAAACTCCTGGTCTGGTCGGCATGCGACTAGTTGGGTGAGTTTGGCCAGTCGAATCATATGCAGAGCCTCCTCTTCTGGCTTTGAGTTGATTGTGCTTTCGAGTGAGACCACGAACTCGTACCACGGCTTGTTGGTTTCGGCTAATCTCTCGAACAAGGTTGGAGCCATTTTAGAGATTGATTGAAGAAATGAAGCTTTAGGGTTTGGAGAATTTCTGGGCAAAGGGAATTTATTTGCAGAGGATTTGGGAACGAAGGGTTTGATAAAATTTTGGCTTGAATGGCTTATTGGGGTATAAATAGCTTCGAGATCGTGGGGAATCGCGTTGGTTAGGTGAAAAACAACGGTTGAGATTAATCTCCGATTAATCGGGTATACGAACCAACGATCTCCAAAAAGTAAGCCGCCAAAACATCCTCATTGGTCATTAATGTAGCAGAGCATTAAATGACTGTTGACCTTCTTCGGAATTTAAAACGATCCCGCCCAAAAACATTCCTCAGGTGTTTTGTATTTATTGCGAATGATTACTGAATTTTACTTAAGCAATAAATGAGTCGCATGAGTCATTACTTCTTCAGACTAATTTCCCTCTATCAGTCTTACTGAGTACTGACCTTGATAAAATGTCAAGATAATATCGAGTAATTGACCTTGATGATGCGAGTTTCCACGAGACTCGGTTAAGTATTTCCATTTTATCCCGAGCTTCCAAGAGAATTTCGAGAAAACTTCATGCATCGAAAACCTTCAATTTTTTGATTTTACTCTATACACCGGTTCTAACATCCCTAATTCAACCGAAAGTTCACGAAATCTTGATTCAAACCAAAAGTTTAGTCAAGATATCACTCTCGCTTATCAAGATGAATTTTCTCCATCCTTATGTCCTTCTTCTCGACATGATCTCTCGATGAAGTGATGTCCGATATCCACATGCTTGCATCGGTGTGCAATCTGGGATTTTTGTGAAATAAAGAATGACACTATTATTATCACAAAATATTGGTACTTCATTGACTACAACTTTATAATCTCTTATTGTTGTGCGAGCAAAGAATCGAAAGCACGCAGCCTTCCTGCGACCATATATTAAACTTGAGTAGATCTTGGTTCTCTATCGAGGGTGCATTTCTTCGAAAACCAAGATATCGACTTACTTCCTAGAAATTGACAAGTTCTGAAGTGGACTTCCGTCAATCCTGCAACCTCCATAATCAACATCGAGTAACCCGGTTAATTCAAGGTTATCATCATTTGGATACCATAATCCTCTATTCATCTTTGCCCTTAAGATACTTCAAGATCTTTTGGCGACTTCCATGTGACTAGCCTTAGGATTAGCGGTATCTTACACATATCCCAACAAAGAAATGTTATATCCGCCTACTTGTGTGAAGATAGAGCAATGATCCAATGATTCCTCTATAATCAAAGATGGCTTACCGATTTGCCTTGTAATCGGGATCCATCTTGTAGTTAGTATTCATGGGAATCCTAAGCGCATTGCAATCTCAGACACCATATTTAGCGATCGGATCTCGGTGTACTTTGCACGGTTGATGAATATTCCTTCCTTTGATTGTTTCACTTGAAGACCTAGAAAGAAATTCATCTCTCCCATCATTGCCATCTCAAACTTGCCTTTCATCGGTGTTGAAAACTTTTCACACACGGTGATGGTTTGAGATCCAAAAATGATGTCATCAACATATATCCTGAACTAGTAAGATATCTTCCCCATCCTCTATCCCCGAACACGAGTTCTATATCAGTTCCTTTTTGACAAAACCATGGTCGAAAAGAAACCGAGAAAGAGTATCATACCATGCTCGGGTGGTTGCTTGAGACCATACAAAGCTTTTCTAAGCACAGTAAACTTGGTCATTCTGCTTTTGAAACCGGAGGTTGTTCCACATAAACCTCTTCTTTAAGCACACCGATTCAGAAATGCACTTTTCACATCCATTTGATAGATGTGAACTTCATGTGGGCAAAGATATGCAAGAAACAATCGATGGCTTCTAGTCTTGCAACAGGTGCAAAGGTTTCATCATAATCCAATCCTTCTTCTTGGGAATAACCTTGTGCAACTAGCCTTGCCTTGTTTCTCACAATGTTGTTGTTTTCATCTCTTTTATTCTTGAAAACCCACTTGGTTCCAATGACATTGTGCCTTTTACGGTCTATCTACCGGCTCCCATACTTCATTCCTTGAGAATTGATTCAAATTTCATCTTGCATAAAGCACTAATCCAATGAGAATCTTGTAGAGCTTCACCAATCTCAAAAGTAGGTTCTTTCTCCGATAGGAAGCGCGAGAATAGTGCACTTTCACCATGGAACCTTCTTGTTTTAACACCTTGAGGTTAGATTACCCATAATCGACTTGTAGGATGACTATCTAACCATTTCCTTCTTGATGTTCCCCTTCAATAGTATCCTCAACATTTGAAATGTTGGGTTCGATAAATCGATGAACGCAGGAACAATGCGAGCAGAGAAAGGGAATCATCTTCCTCGGGGAAATTCTATTGTAACATTGTCGAGACATTTGTTCCCCTCCGGTTGATAGATTCGAGAATTTGCCTCATTTTGTGACCACATCTTCATTGGCATCACATACCGAGTCCGAGGCGGGTGTCTGTTCAGATTGGTCACCTTTGGAGTGTTGGTTTTCCGAGTCTTACCATCCCGATTTCCATCCCGAACTTTTTATCGAGCCGAGTCACTCCAATCATAGATAGTGGTGACTTCTTCTTTTCGGGTTCAATTGGATGATTTATCTTTTCGTTTCGGGCTTAATCTGGTGATCCTCTTAGTCGGATCATCATCATGATCATGTTTCTTTTTTGAACACAAGTAGATTCATCAAAAAACAACATGAGGTGTTTCCTCCACAATAAGAGTCCTACTGTTTTTAAACTCGAAAGTTTTTCTCGACTTGAGAATATCCTAAGAATATTCCTTCATCGCCTTTACTATCAAATGTTTTCAACTAATCTTTACCATTATTGTGTATGAAACACTTGCAACCAAACACACGAAAGAAAGAAACAAGAGGCTTCCTTTCATTCCAAAGCTCATAAGGTGTTTTGCCTTGACTCTTGGTCAGCATGGATCTGTTCTGAGAGTAGCATGCAGTGTTGACAGCTTCAGCCCAAAACCTTTTAGGAATGTAAAACCAAAGAATCATTGTCCTTGCGAACTTCTTCTTTGAGTCCTGTTTTTCTTTCAAAGAACACCATTTTGTTGTTGGGGTCCTTGCAGCTGATGTTTCATGTGAAATTCCATTCTCTGCACAATAATCAGATATGATACGATTTATAAACTCAGTTCCTTTGTCAGATCTGATTTTGACCACACTCAGATTTTTCTCAATATTGAGCCTTTTCAGTAACTCTGGCAGCTTTATCTGAGTCTCTTTCTTACTGAGTAAGAATATGACCCAAGTATATCTTGAGTAGTCATCAACTACTACCAATGTGTATTTCCTGCCATTAGTGCTCACTGGTGTTATAGGACCAAAAAGATCCATATGCAGTAACTGAAGTATTCTTTCAGTAGAAACTTCAACTTTGCTTTTAAATGATGCTTTAACTTGTTTTCCTTTCTGGCACGCATCACAAATGTGTTCCTTACTGAACACTTCATTAGGCAACCCTCTCACAAGAGCTAATCTTGCAAGCTTGTTCAGGGTTTTGAAATTTAGGTGATTCATTCTTTTATGCCATAACCAACTGGTATCTGTGGAACTTTTAGCAACTAAACATGTATCTTTAGGAGTTGAACTCAATCGCCAAGATACACATTCCCTTTTCTTGTACCAGTCAGTAATACTTTCTGTGATGTATCATCTTTCACAAAACATAAGTTCTTAGAGAACTCAACATTGAAACCCTTATCACAGAATTGGCTAATTGAAAGCAAGTTATGCTTCAATCCAGATACATATGAAACACCATGGATATGAACTGAGTCGATTTCCAAAGTTCCATATCCTTCACCGTCCCTCGAGTTATCTCCAAAAGTGATCTGTGGGCCTCTTTGTTCAACATAGTCACTGAGCATCTTCTTGAATCCTGTCATATGTCTTGAGCATCCACTGTCAAGATACCATACATCAGGAGCTTTTTCGTCTCTGCTCATCAGTGCCATGTGATCTTTCATCAACTTAGTGCCCTTGTTTTCCTCCTGAAAAACAGATCAATTCTTAGGTACCCAGTTTGTGTAGGGTCCTACAAGGTTAGATGTACCTTTCGGAATCCAAATCTGTCTGACAACTCTAATCACTTTAGAGTGGTTAATTTGTCTTCCATAAACATCAACATATAAATCCACTACTCTGGGTGCCTTAGCAGTTTTTTGTATATGTGTGCTAGCTTTAGCATGAACATGTGCCTTTTAATTCTTCTTTGGTTCAGGCCTTTTGTTCATTTGCTTTGGCTTCTGTGCTGCCGGTCTAAATCTTTGTTGACTCGGGTTCAGATAACCTTTACCCTTAGGCAAGTGGGGGTTCGGGTTGTGCATCTTTGAAATCTGGGTCTTTCAAAGATAATCGAGGACTTGGTCTCTTCAGTTGAGAATGTCTCTGCTGAGTGTTTCTCATCTGAGGATTCCTCTGATGGTTCAGTGTGGAGCCTTTCAGATTTACATTCTTAGCCTGAGGCTTTGAAGTACTTGCCTGAAATTTTCCAATTGGTTGCTCAGGTTTTCTAGCCTTCACCTGAGGTTTGGGCTTTCTAATCTGATCATTCAGTTTTACTGAGACCATAGGTCCTTTTCCCTTGTCTACAACCTTGGGCATTACTTAGGTTTGAAGTGTAGGTGCTTTGGTTTTACAAAGATAGTCTTCTTGCTACTTGATGCAAAGATTTAGATGACCTTGTGAGGTTCCCCTGGAGTGTATCCCAATCCGGTTTTTATAGTCACAGATCTACGGTAACTCTGAATTTC
Organism: Stenogyne calaminthoides; assembly: GCA_037126765.1. Lineage (NCBI taxonomy): Eukaryota > Viridiplantae > Streptophyta > Magnoliopsida > Lamiales > Lamiaceae > Stenogyne > Stenogyne calaminthoides. The sequence goes on along the minus strand of JBBCBC010000027.1, from coordinate 18,257,188 downwards.
ATCTATTACATTAGATGCGATGATTCAATAGAGTTAACTTCTTACATGCACTATCCTCATGATTCTGTAGAGTTTTATTCTTCTCGAGAGAGGTCATTGAACTCGATCTGATTAGCTGAATTTCTTGATTGGATTTCTCTAGCTTTTGATTAGGGACATTATCAACTTCTCTTTTCTCGAGAGTTGTACTTTTAGAACATCCAGTTCATCAAGTAGCTCCCATTAATTGAGAAGTGATTTCAATATTGCTAGAGTCTTTCCATTTTAGATTTTAAATTTTCGGTTCTTATTCGCTCTTGAGTTCTATTTAGCAGTCCTTGCAAAATAGCATAGTCCTTCATCGATTCTCAAAAAGAATCCATCGAGTCAAAATTTTTTTTCGGTGGAACTAGAAAACTCTTGTGCTAGTGTAGGAGCAACAACGAAGAGAAAGAAGAGTTTACCTCCTCAATGGCGTCGGGACGAGATGTCATCACTTTCAGCGTGCGAGAATATCTCATCGAAAGAGCTAGATCCCTCCTCGAGAATGTTCTTCTTCGCAACCATGGCCTTTTTTGCTAGAGAACTTTCGGTCTCTTTTAGCTTGCCTTTCTCTTCTCTCCTTAGCACTCAAACGGACAATCATCTTGGAAGTGACCTTTCTTCCGCAATTATAGCATCTGTTGGTATCATCATCCCGATCATTTTCTTCCTTGGACTTGGAGTCCTTCTTTTCGGATGAAGATCCCTTGACTTTCAGTCCTTCTTCATCTCGGTTGATCCGTCCTCGGGTTTCTTACGGTACTGTGGTTCTGTAATAGTTTTTGTATTTTCCAAATCTACTATTAAGTCTATCAAACCTCCTTGCCATCGTCTTCTAGCTTTTCCTCAAGCTCATCGATTTTTGGCATGGGGTTCTCGAACTCTCTAGTTTTACAAGTTTTATCTTTGGCTTTTTAAAGCCACATTCTTACTCGATGAAGAATCATCTTTGCTGTCAGCCTTTTTGGATTTCTTATCAATTACAAATTCATAGGCCTTCAGCTCAGAGAAGACTTGTTGGTAAGACATTGAATTAATATTCTTGGTGTTTTCAATCACCACTGCGTGGATATCCCATTTCTTAGAAAGACCTCTAAGAATTTTCAATGCAACTTCTCTCTGTGGATATTTCTTTCCAACTGCATTTAGATCATTCATGATGCTAGTGAATCTGACTTCCAATTTATCTATTGATTCATCATCATCCATTTCAAAACTATCAAACTTTCCAATTGCCACTGAAAGTTTGTTTTCTTTTATATGATCGTGCCTTGGCACATAACGCCTAGTGTATCCCAAATCTCTTTTAGCAAGATATTCGGTGAGAGATCATTCCCATCACACCATCATCAACTGTATTGTATAGTGTGTCTTTTGCAATGTAGTCTAGATTGACTAACTTTCTCTCCTCTGGAGTCAGTTGGTCTTTAGACTTAGGAAATTCTGCTCTATGATCAATTCTCTCATCTTCTGTTCCTCTGGGATTCACCACAGTAAATTGGAATGGTCCTTGAGAGACCACTCTCCACATACGCTCATGTTTGGAATCTGAGATGAGCCAAAGATTCTCGATCTCCATAGATCATAGTTCTCCACTGAGAACATGGGAAGTTTTTTAGAAGACATTTTTCTGATCTTTTGAAAAATAAAAAGTTTCAGCAAATAAGATCAGTTCAGATAGACCACAAGTATTTTTTGAAAATAAAACTTTGGTCAACACAAACAGTGGTCAAGTTGAACCATTTGCTCTCGATACCACTTGTTTGTTGGTCGGTGCAAACGAGTCTTACAAGTGTATGGGGGAAATACACGTGTTGGTGTTTTTAAAAACTTTTTTTCGAGGTCACTTTGGGAGGATAATCCTCAAGATTAGGTTTTGAGAAGCCTGATTGCTCGAGTCAAAGTCTCTCGAGGAAAGTGATCGTGAGTCGCTTTCAGATACCTCGAGATAATCCCAAACCGAGTCCTGAGTGTCAGAGATCCTGAGTTGCTTGGATCAGATAACTAACTTACTGAATCCTCAAATGAGAGTTCAGTTTGGTAACTATCTGTTCTAGCTACTCAGTCGTGCGGAATGGTTGGCCCTTAGTTTATACTCGTTTTAAGCTTTGCTGAAAACCTTCCCTTTATGAAATAGTGATTAAGATGTGATTCAATTTACATGCAACTTTCAGTGGATTGATTCCAACTGAATATTAGTGAAAAGTATGCTTTCAAAATCAAGTCAATGTAACAGTTAACCACAGATAAGGAAAGCATTAAAGAACACAGCAATTATAGTGGTTCAGAGACTCAAGCTCCTACATCCACTCTCTCTGATCCTCAGAGAAATTCACTATCAACTTCTGAGCTTTCTGACTACCTCGCGTAGTTTACTTACTCAACTCGGCCCTGAGTTTTCTGACTACTCCACGTAGTTTACTTACTCAACCCGACCTTGAGCTTTCTGACTACCTCCGTAGTTTACTTACTCAAACACAAACAAGCTTTCAGACTACCCCTGTAGCTTACTAACTTCTCCTCTAGAGTTTTCTGACTACTCCGCGTAGTTTACTAACTCTTTACAACTCTTTCTCACCAACAAACACACTTCAACTACCTTCTCAAGGGTTTGGGGTTTCTCAGTTGGTTTCCAACTAGGATGAGATATCCTTTACAATGAAGCACAATGCAAAGGGTTAGGATATCTCGACTAAGCTTTGGATAATTCTTAACAAGCTAGGCTTAGTATAGTGAGCTCTCTTCAATATAAAAGCACTTGGGAAATTCTAAGTTTTTCGAATGCTTTAACTTTTGCAAGAATAAGTATGAGCTCTTGAGTTGCGTATAAATTTCCCGTAACCTTACAATGTAGAGGGTCACCAGTATTTATAGGTATACACCAAGGTCACTCTTGAAAACTATTTGTTGGAGAGACAGCTTCGTGAGTTTCCTCTTATGGTGTGTGAGAAACGACTATATTTAGGGTTTGAAACTCCCTAACACATTTTAGGCAATAGCCTTTCATGTAGCCGGTCTTCACCTTTTTGCAGTCTGGAACTTTTGTACATCTGACATCTTTTACAGCGACCTGTCACTGTCAGTGTCAGTATGGTACAGTGTCGTCTTCCTCTTTTTGACTTTTGTCTCCAGTTAAAGGTAGACACCTTCAACGGCTCTTTTTGGTTACAAACTCTGAGTTTGATATAACCTTAATAACACTTCTGACTTAGTTCCTTTTGTCTGCATTTGAATGTCTAGGCAAATATCTATTTTCTAATGAATCGCGATCTTCTCAGTATTGCATCCTTCATATAGATATCTTCAGTGCCTTGGAACATTCAGGTCCATACTGAGCATCCAGTACCTTACTGAGTCTTCAGTAATTACTGTGCCTTCTGTATTCTTGATCTTCAATCTTCAGTCTTCAGTCTTGTGTCTTCAGAGTCTTCTGAGTCTTCAGGGTCTTCTGAGTCTTCAGGGTCTTCTGAGTCTATTGACTGATACACTGAATCTTTGTGTTGAGTCTTCAATTACTCAGTATCCTGCTGAGTCTTCAGTATCTCAGTTTTACACTGAGTCTTCAGAACCTATCCTGAACTATATCTGCTGACTATACATTCTGCAGATAACATCCTGAATATTCTAAAACTGAATCCTGACTCAACTATCAAGATCATTCCGAACATGTCATACTCAGGGGTTTTGGGATCTAATCAAAATCATATATCTTTTATTAAATTCATCTCCCAACAGATAGAAACTATCAATTTGAGGCCTACACATTTTAAGGTCATGTTTATCACTAAACCCTAAACCCTGAACCGTAAACCCTAAACACTGAACCCTAAACCCTGAACTATGAACTCTAAACCCTAAAAATAAATAATATAAGGACATGAAATATAAGTGTCAAATATGGTCTTAAAATGTGTGAGCCTCAAATTGATACTTTATATCTTTCAAGTTCTAGATTGATAGTTTTTTATCTTCCAGGCCTTGAATCGATAAGAAAAATCTTTTAAGCCTTAAATTGATAGATTTACCATCTTTCAGGCCTTGAATTGACATTTTTCCTTTATACTATGTTTGATGTCTTATAGAGACCGAAAATATTTAGGAGAATTAGAAACATGGCAGAGGGTTGAAACTGCTCTAATAAAGGCACTAAATGAATTTGGGAACCTTGAGAGGTTTGTTACTCATGACTGCATTGAAAACTTGAAATATAATTCATACTAAGAATTAAATTTTCAGGAGGTTACTTCTTACTTTTAATTGTTTTTATGTTTCTATAATCATCAAGTCAAAACTAAATTTACAAGTTAGAATTAAATTGATTGTAGTTGTCACAAGTAATTGTTTTGCATGTTAAAGAATTATTAATCATCTTCAATTAGGTTATGAACATTAGATTAGATAATTAGCACCATTGTTATACATGAGCCGAATTTTGAACTGAGAAATTATATATCTCAAGTAATAGACCAGAGATTGAAGAAATTCAAAGATTCAATCATGGTTGAGATCAATGCAGTGAACAAAAAGGTGGACTCAAAGGTGGACTCGTTGATTGATCTTATAGCTAACAGAAATCAAGAAAATGTTATACAACCTAAGAAAGATGACAATGACGATAAGATGATGTTGATGCTCACGATCATGGTGTTGATCAATAGAATGATGATGTCCAAAAGAATATCGTAGAAGGTTATTCAGAAGATCAAACATGTTCTATTGAAATTTCTCGTATTATTTTAAATAAAATACTACTCCCTCCAATCCAAGAGGACTGCAATACTGAAAACGGCACACATATCAAGGAGAAAAGTGAAAAGTGAGTTTGAGTGTAATAAAGAAGAAGTATTGTGGGTAATTCAAGGTGGAGATGTTGACTTTTAATTAGTGGGTTTGAGTTGAAATAAAGAAGAGATTTGAGTGACAATTTTGAAAATAAAGTGATGTTGTGAGGGTGTTAGTGTTGTATGTTATTTCTATTTTGGGAGTGTTGCAGTAATGTTGAGACATCCAAATAAGACAAGTGTTGCAGTAATCATAGGACGGAGTGAGTACATGTTTATACGAATTTGATAATATGACCGCAGGTGGGCACAAACTTATATGCCCACCGCTTATGTGGCGCGCCACATATGCAATGTCCCCACTATCATTTACTTAGTTTATTTAATTCATTTAATCTTCCCATTTATATATATTCCATATTTTACCCAATTTCGTTAATTATATTAAAAAAAATTTACCCGACTCGGACCCAACCGACCCGAACCCGAACCCGAACCCGGCCCGAGTGGTTCATGGTTCACCCAGCCGAATGGTTCATGGTTTAGAGTTTAGTGTTTATATAATTAATGCGAAGATTGAATTAATTAAAGAAACTAATTAAACGATGGTGGGGACCTGCGGTCTGCGGCCACATAAGCGGTGAGCATATAAGTTTGTGTCCACTTGTGGGGAGAATTTTTTTTTGGTCCCATAACTTTCATGTAATCCGATTTTGGTCCCAAAAAAAATTTACTTTTCAATTTTGGTCCCATAACCATTTCGTGTTAGTATTAGTGTTAGTGTTATAGAGATAATCCTTTGTAAGGACATATTGCTAAGATAATATTATGTATTGATTTAATATTATTGTTATTTAATATTAAATGTATGACATTACACTTGTTAGAATATTATATTTGATTGTTTGCATTTGTTCTTATCTGTGTTCCCTTTAATCATTGATGTCATTGAGATTGTGAGAACTCAGATGACTTAAGCATGATTCTCAAATAGCTCAGATCAAGGATCATCAAGAATGGAATATTGATGATGTAATAGAGATTGGTGTGCGATATGCATCATACTCTTAGAGAGTGTAGTAAGATCTCACTTACTACGAGATACTAGGTATCTCATGATAGATACATAAATACCTTAGAGGGTATTGGTATACCCATTCGAGAAATCGTTTGATGTAGTTCCACTATATGTGTCTACGGGTGTCTTGGTTAGTGGGAGCGATGCTGTTGGGAGATGAATTTAATAAAAGATTATATGATTTTGATTAAGATCCCAAAACCCCTAAGTATGACATGTTCAGAATGATCTTGATAGTTGAGTCAGGATTCAGTTTTAGAGTATTCAGGAATGTTATCTGCAAAATGTATAACAAGAGATATAGTTCAGATAGTTAAAGAAGACTACGAAGAACTCGATATGTTTCGAAGATCTTTGAAGTTTCAAAGATGAAATGAAGTCTCTGAAGACTTCGATGAAAATCGAGATATCAAGACTCAAAGATGAAATCGAGAATCAAGACTCAAACATGAAGACTCGATATATCCAAGATAAATCAAGACTCGAGAAGATCAAGACTCGAAGACCACTCAAGACTCGAAGACTCAAGACGCAAGACCAAGATCGAGAAATCAAGATCAAGAATCTCGAAAAGCCGATAGAATTATCAAGACTTCGATGAATGTCTTTGAATGCTCGATATAAACTGAATGTTCCGAGTATTTGAATATATCTATCCCGAAGGATGCAATCTTGAGAGAAACGCGATGCCTTAGAAAGTTAGATATTGCCAAGACATTCAAATGCGAGATAAAAAGGAACTAAGTCAAGAAGTGTTGTTAAAGTTATATCAAACTCAAAGTTTGTAACCAAAAAGAGCCGATTGAAGGTGTCTACCTTTAACTGGAGACAAAAGTCAAAAAGAGGAAGGCGACCTTTATGCATCGATAATCGGTGGATAAAGCAAAAAAAAAAAAGATGTCGGATGTACGAATGTTCCAGATCGCAAAAAGTGAAGACCGGCATGACATGAAAGGCTATTTTAAAAACGTGTTAGGGAGTTTCAAACCCTAAATATAGCGATTTCTCACACACCATAAGAGGGAACTCACGGGCTATCTCTCCAACGGATAGTTTTCAAGAGTAACCTTGGTGTATGCCTATAAATCTTGGTTACCCTCTACTTCGTAAGGGAACGAGAAATTTTTACGCAACTCAAGAGCTCAAACTTATTCTTGCAAAAGTTAAAGCACTCGAAATACCTTGAATTTCCCAAGTGCTTCTATATTGAAGAGAGCTCACTTTACTAAGCCTAGCTTGATAAGACTTATCAAAGCTTAGTCGAGATATCCTAACCCTTTGCATTGTGCTTCATTGTAAAGGACATCTCATCTAGTTGAAACCAACCAAGAAACCCCAAACCCTTGAGAAGGTAGTTGGAGTGTATTTGTTGGTGAGTAGAGTTGTAAAGAGTTAGTAAACTGGCGGAGTAGTCGAGAAAACTCTAGAGGAGAAGTTAGTAAGCCTGGGGGTAGTCGAAAGCTTGTGTGTGATTGAGTAAGTAAAACTACGGAGGTAGTGAAAAAACTCAAGGTCGGGTTGAGTAAGTAAACTACGATGGAGTAGTAAAACTTCGGGGCGAGTTGAGTAAGTAAACTACGAGATAGTCGAAAGCTCGAAGTTGATAGTGAATTTCTCTGAAGAGTCGGGAGAGTGGGCGTAGGAGCTTGAGTCTACGAACCACTATAAGCTTCTTTGTGTTCTTTATTGCTTTCCTTATCGTGCTTAAGCATTTGCATTGACTTGATTTTGAAAGCATACTTTTCAGCGATATTCGGTTGGAATCAATCCTTTGAAGTTGCATAAGTGAATCACAGCCTAATCACTATTTCATAAAGGGAAGGTTTTGACAAAGCTTAAAAGCGAAAGTATAAACTAAGGGCCAACCATTCGCATGGTGAGTAGCTAGAACGAGATAGTTATCAAACCTGAACTCTCTTACGAGGATTGATAAGTTAGTTATCGATCCAAGACTTCGGGATCTCTCGTTTTTTTCGGGACTCGGTTGGGATTATCGAGGTATCCGAAAGAAATTTCGGGATCCTTTGTCTCGATAGACTTTGACTCGAAGCGATCTGTGCTTCTCGAACCTAATCTTGAGGATTATCGACCCAAGTGACCTCGATAAGAAAAAAGGTTTAAAAATCATTGAACACGTGTATTCCCCCATACGTGTAAGACTCGTTTACGGGACCAACAAGTGGTATCGAGCGGTGGTTCAACTTGACCCCTGCTGTGTTAACCAAAGTTTTATTTTTTTAAAAATACTTGTTGTCTATCTGAAATCGATCTTATTTCTTTGATTTTTTTTTTCTTTTCAAAAGATCGGAAAAATGTCTTCTAAAAATTTCCCATGTTCTCGATTGGAGAACTATGATCTATGGAGACCGAGAATGCAGCACATCGTATTCCAAACATGAGCGTATGTGGAGTGGTTTCTCAAGGACCATTCAAATTTCTTGTGGTGAATCGAGAGAAATGTAAGATGAGAGAATAGATCCTAAGTCGAATGACCAACTAACTCGAGGAGAGAAAAGTCAATCTAGACTACATTCAAAAGACACACTATACAAAGATACAATTGATGATGGTGTGATGGGAATGATCTCTCCTTTGTATCTTGCTTAAAGAGATATGGGATACACTAATTTGTTATGTGCCAAGGCACAGATCATATAAAGAAAACAAACTTTCGGTGGTAATTGGAAAGTTTGACAGGTTTTGAAATGGATGATGGTGAATCAATAGACAAATTGGAAGTCGATTCACCAAAGATCATGAATGATCTAAATGAACTTGGAAAGAGATATCCACAAAAGAGAAGTGGCATTGAAAATTCTTAGAGGTCTTTCTAAGAAATGGAATATTCATGCAATGGTGATTGAAAACACCAAGAACATTAGTTCAATGCCATACCAACAAGTCTTCTCCGAAATTGAAAGCCTATGAATTTGTAATTGATAAGAAAAAAGGTCGAAAAAAAGAAAGATGATTCTTCATCAAGTAAGAATGTGGCTTTAAAAGCCAAAGATAAAACAGAAATAAAAAACTAAAAGTCGAGAACCCCCATGCCAAACATCGGGATGAGCTTGAGGAAAAAAGACTGGATGGCAAGGAGGTTTGATAGACTTAATAAGTAGATTTGGAAAATACAAAAGCTTTTACGGGAACCACAGTGCAGAAGAAACCAGAGACAGATCAACCGAGAAGAAGAAGGACTGAAAATTTGAAGGATCTTCATCGAAAGAAGGACTCCAAAAAAGAAGAAAATGATCGGGATGATGATGCCAACAGATGTTATAATTGCGGAAGAAAGGTCACTTCAATTATGATTGTCGAGTTGAGTCTGAGGAGAGGAGAGAAAGACAAGCTAAAAGAGACCGAAGTTCTCAAACAAAAAGGCCATGGTTGCGAGAAGAAGAACACTCGAGGAGGAATCTAGCTCTTCGGATGAGATATTCTCGAAGACGGTGAAAGTGATGACATCTGTCGATGGCCATTGAGGAGGTAAACTCTTACGTCTGTTGTTGCTCCTACTACACTAGCACAAAAAGTTTTCAAGTTCCAATTGAAAAGCGGTCATTTTGACTGATGGATTCTTTTGAGAATCGATGAAGGACTATCTTTGTTTTGCAAGGATTGCTAAATAAAACTCAAGAGCGAGAATAAAGGCGAATCTTTGAAAATATAAAATGGAAAGACTCTAGCAAAAACCGAAATCACTTCTCATTTGGATGTTTAAAGTACAACTCTCGAGAGAAAGAGAAGTTGATAGTGACTCCTAATGAAAAGCTAGAGAAATCCACTAAAGAGATTGACTAATCGTAACTAAGTTCAATGACCTCTCGAGAAGCATGAAACTTTCTGAAGCTGTGAGGATAGTGCATGAAGAAGTTAACTCTATTGAATCTGCATCTAAAGTAATAGATGAAATTGAGTTACCAGAGATCTGCCACTATAAAACTGGATTGGGATACATTCGGGGAACCTCACAAGGTCATCTCGAATCTTTTGCATCAAGTAGCAAGAAGACAATCTTTGTTAAATCAGTGGCACCTACACTTCAAATCAAGAAATGCCCAAGGTTGTAGACAAGGAAAAGGACCTATGGTTTGAAGAAAGCGGAATGATCAAAGTTAAAGCCCAAACCTCGGTGAAGGCTAGAAAACCCGAGCGGTCGAAAGAAAATTCGGCAAAGTACTTCAAAGCCTCAAAGTTAAGAATGCAATCTGAAAGGCTCCACTTTGAACCATCGGAGGAATCTTGAAGAGAAACATTGAGAGATATTCTCAACTAAAGAGACCAAGTCCTCATTATCTTGAAAGAGGAAGGAACCTAAACCCCACTTGCCTAATGGTAAAGGTTACGAACCCAAGTCAACAAAGATTGGACCAGTTCTAAAGAAAAGACAAAATGGAACAAAGAAGGCAAAAGCCTATAAAGAAGGAACAAAAATTCAAAAGCCCATGTTCATGCTAAAAGCTAGCACTCCACTTGACGAAAGCTGCTAAGGCAGAGTAGTAAATGTGTATGTAGATGTTTATGGAAGACAAATCGGCCACTCTAAAGTGATTAGAGTTGTTAGGCGATTTGGATTCCTAAAAAGAATTACTAACTAACCTAGTAGGACCCTACACAAATTGGGTACCTAAGAATTGAAGGAGGAAAACAAAGGCACTTGTGAATAGAGGATTATGGTATCGGTGATGATAACCTTGAATTAGCTGGTTACTCGGAATCTTTGACTATGGAGGTTGCGAAATTGTGAGGAAGTCCTAAAGGGAACTTGTCAATTTCTAGGAAACAAAGCGATATCTTGGTTTTCAAAGAAAGCAGGACCTCGGAGGAAACCCTCTTCTTTGAAATTTGAATACATATCCTGGTTGCGGGGAAGTTTGTTGCTTTCAATTCTTTAGCTCGGACAACAATTAAGGGATTATAAAGTTGTGGCCAATGAAGTACCAATATTTTGTGACAATAATAGTGCCATTGCTATTTCACAAAATCGATGTGCACACACACCGAGATGCAAGCATGTGGATATCGGACATCACTTCGCCGGAGATCATGTCGAGAAAAAGGACATAAGGATGGAGAAAATTCATCTTGATAGTAAAGAAAGTGATATCTTGACTAAACCTTTGGTGAATCAAGATTTGAGGAACTTTTCGGATTGAATTAGGGATGTTAGAACAGTGTATATAGAGTAAATCTGAAAAATTGAAGATTTTCGGATGCATGAAAAGCTTTCGAGAAAATGGAAAAAATTCTCTTGAGAAACTCGGGATAAATTGGAAATCTTGAATGAAGTCTCGAATTAGGGAGTTCTTGAAGGTCGATTACTTAGAGTGCAAATCTTGAACCCATTCGATTACTTTCGATTATTATCTTGACATTTTATCAAGGTCAATACTCATTAAAGGTGATAGAAGGAAATTAGAAGGTCAATGCGAAGAAGTAATGACTCATCGACCCATTTATTCTTAAGTGAAACTTCGATAATCATTCGCAATAAATACAAAACACCTGAGGAATGTTTTTGGGCGGGATTGTTTTAAATTCCGAAGAAGGTCAACAGTCATTTAATGCTCTGTCACATTATTGACCAATGAGGATATTTTGGCGGCTTACTTTTCGGAGAGATCGTCGGTTCATATACCCGATTAATGGGAGATTAATCTCAACCGATTGCTTTTCACCTAACCAACACGATTCTCCACGATCTCGAAGCTATTTATACCCCTTCAAGCCATTCAAGCCAAAATTTTATCAAACCCTTCGTTCCCAAATACTCTGCAATTAAAATCCCCTTTGCCCAGAAATCGCAAAACCCTAAAGCTTCAAATTCTTCAATCATATTCTAAAATGGCCCCAACCGTGTTCGAGAGATTAGCCATAACCAATAAGACATGGTACGAGTTCACTGTCTCACTTGAAAGCACAACCAACTCAAAGCCGTAAAGGAGGCTCTGCAGATATGATACGGCTAAACTCACCCATCTAATCTAGTCAAAGCCGACCGGATCAGAGTTCGCAAAAAAGGTGTCAATTCATCTGTAATTTGAGAATAGATGAAGAAGATTGTATGCACTCTTCGATTACCGTATCTCATCTAGAGCACTCATCAAAATACATCGATTTTGAGAGGGAGTTGTACATTATTCCAAAAAATCTGAATGATGTGTTTGAGCTCTGTGATAGAGGAGAGGATCCTGCGATGTATATGTTGGGTATAGAGCAGGAGTACCTAGATAGGATTCTTTGAGAATCTCGTGAAGTTTGAGGCAACTTTGCACAAGAGGCACCTAAAGCCACAATATCGTGTGCTGATGGATATTGTGAGCAAGAGCATCATGAGTCTTGCGGGGAGTTTTGAGCAGATTAGTACCCCGAAGCTCAGATTGATGGCGGCGATCGAGGCATCTCCCACCACTGACTTCAACTGGCTGAAATTCTTAGTCCAGATGGTGTCGACAAGCAAAGATCATAAAAAGAGTCAATGGGGAAATCACGATGAAAGGCAAGATCCACCATGCCACCAAAATTGCCTATATTTTGGAGATGTGCAGAGAGGAAGAGGATATCTTCGCCAATTCAACCCCATTCCCTAAATCCAAAATTCTCTTCAAGCCCATTGCTATGAAGAAGCGAGCCATTCGAGGGAAAAGAAAAGAAGGTAGAATCACCTTCGCGTCATTTGCCGAGAAAGAGACCCAACAAACCAGTGGGGGAAGGTTACATTTGGAGGCAAAATGGAGCAAGGAGCAAACCCGATGAAGGTAGGACCTTGCCCCCAAAGCGCAAAAAAGATTGGTGGTTCTCACCGACGAAGGTACTTGATGATTACGAGGAGAGACAACCCGAGGGCCAAATCGCTTTCAGAGTTCACCATTACAAGTGCCGCTCAGGTTATCTCTAGGACACGGGGATCGGTGAGGAGAGTGTCTTCTACGAGGTGCTCGAGACATCACTCCGGTTCGAGATAAAATTTCTCAGAAATTTTTAAAGCCGAGCTCAGACCTCGAGAGATGCCTACCTCGGATGTGCAAAGCTCGAGCGTAAGAGCCATTTCGAGTCGATCTAAAGATGTGCAGCTCGATCGACGAGCCAACTTCAGACTCATACCGAGGAAATGCCACTCAGGCCTCGAGAACCCACTCAGATGCAACCGAGGACTGGATGCACAAGCCAGACACTTCTTGAGGCTCGGGGAGCAAAATGTACTCAATGAGCTCTGGTGACCCCTCGCTTGATCCCTTAGCGAAGCTTCTCTTGAACGAGAGCCCGAGATGGAAGAAGGGCGAGGCCGAGGAAGGCGAGTGGAGGAGCAAGGGGAACGGTTCATCCTTGACCGATACCTCGAGCTCGGCTCATACCCCGATCTGCAAGATATTTTCTTGATTAAGGGACGGCGGTGTATATCCTCAATCGGACTCTTCCGAGATTCTTGATATTCTTTGCATTCGGAGGGGAAGACGGGTGGAATGAGGAGAGATGACCTTCCGACCCGACTTCTCGGGGTTGAAGGACAAAGCTCGGGATGAAAAATTCCGATTTTGATGAATTTGGTTCGAGAGGAAGCTAGCCGAGAAGAAAACAACTGAAGTTGGTGCCCGAAAGCGCGGAGACAAATCCAAAGATGGAGATGGGGACCAACAGGAGAGATCTTGAGATCAGTCTCAAATAGAAAAAGAGACTTCTATTGCTGATCAACCTCAGACTGAAGCTAGCACTCTTCAGGTACCTTTGGCACTATTGACAATTATGCCAAAGTTACTGAAAGTACTATCTTTAATTCTGAAATGTCTGATAATCAGACTGAGGCTCAATTGGAGACCGGAGCTCAGGATGAAGCTGGAGCTCAGGATGATCAAAAACAAAGATGAAGGTGCGCAGAAAGCCGAGATTGATCTCACTCCCGTAATGGAGAAACTTGAGAAGATTGAGCCAATGTCGATCAAACTTGCTCAGATGGAAGCAACGTTGGCCAATCAAGCTCAGACAATGGAAGGTCTTAGCCATTCTTCGGAACTGGTGCATATACAAAACACTCTGACCACTCAGATGACCTCCATGGAAGAAAAAGCTGAATGAAAAGCTGGAGGGAGTCAACGCAGAGTTAAGTCTTTGAAATGAAACAAAAGCACCGAGTCGCATGAATTTCTAGAGGTGAAACCCGAGAGAAAAATGAGGTCTTGATCAAATCTGCTTTATTGAGGAAATGAGCTCGGTGCTCATGACCAAGATGACAGAGATGCTTAAAGATGCACTCTCTTCGGCGGTTTGCCCACATATCGAAGAAGCTATGCGTGGCTAAGAACCACATTAGGAGAATGGAAGATGAGCAAGATCGGTTTGCGGAGAGATCCCATTGTGTGAGCAAAGAGCGTTATCACATGGACCGGCTCTCTCCGGACTTCTTCCAAAACGGTGCGAAGGGGAAAAGGAAGGTGAAGACCTCGGGAAGTTCATAGCGCGTGCTTTGGAGAAGAAGGCTCGAAAAGATCTTTGAAATGTACAATCTAGCCAAAGCCTTAAATTATGAGAAGGCTTTTGAAAATTGAAATTCGCTTCAAGTGATGATTTGTTTACCACTAGAGTTTAAGAGCAAACCAAGCTTGACAAAAAGAAAGTGCTAGATTTAAAGGTTGGAACAATTTCGTCTTTGAAAAATTTATGATCGAAAGCTTGGGCGTTGTTCAACACAATGCAATAAGCAACAAGCGTCTGAAGGCTTCTAAGCGATCGAGAGAAAGTTGATTACGGATGATGAAGATCTTGAGAAGGTGAGAAGTCTCAACCTCGGAAAAAGTCTTCAACACCAAAGAGGCTCAGAAGACACTCAAAAAACAAGCTAAGAAATTTATTTGCCGGTCTCGAGGAACCTCTGTGATTTAAAGATAGGCGAAGGCGAAGCGAAGGAGTGATGGGGGAAGAGGACCGAGCAAGAGGAAGGAACATCGAAAGCGATTTGAAGTGGCCCATGTTGATAAATGGATGCCCATTAAACTCAGCGACATGTGGGAAGAAGTGAAAGAAGAACATACGGTTCAATTCACGATGTTCTCGAGGGAATGGAAGGAAGGCTCGGATCGAGCGAAGCTTTCATTGAATATCTTCTCACCTTTTATCAAAGTATCTACAAAATTTGGATTAACCTTGCGGATGAAGGTGGAGATCTGAGATAGTAGCCCCGGTCCATATTCTATCCTCCTCGAGAGACTTGGTAATGGCTTGGTAAATGAGGTTCCCGAGCCCGGCAACAAATTTCTTATCTTGTTCTTTTGGAGTTGTCTGCTTGGAAGCCTTCGATGGTGTTGACATCATCGAGGAAAAAAAATTTGAAGAAGAGATTCTTCGGAATGTTTGATCTGGAGATCTTCATGAATCCGTAATCAACTTTCTCGGAGCGATCGAGCGAATCAAGAAACCTTAGAAGACTTTGAAGATTTTGAATTCTTTAAATTTTGTCTTTTTGATTTTGTTTGATACCAATGGGGCTTTCATTAATTTTTAGTTCTAATGGTACACTTGCATCATCAATGGTTTATTAAATCTTTTGAGCATAATCCACTAAATCTTCAATTTTCAATGATTTCTTTTTAAGGCTTTGGCTAGATTGTACATTTCAAAGATTTTTCGAGCCTTCTTCTCCAAAGTACGTGCCATGAACTTCCTGAGGTCTTCACCTTCCCTATGCTCAAAAGATAATATCTCATTATCTTATTTACATGTCTTTATTTGGATATGCTGAATGTATGTCTCTGAACTGATTGTATGATGATATGAAAAAAATTGCTTAAGTATTTGGTAATGATCTATTTAAGAAAGATTCATTACTAAAGAAATCTGATTGAATAATTTAAATTGTTGAGAGACTTTTATTTAAAGAGACTCCCTTCTTAAAAAGAAATTGTTGGGAGATTCTCTGTTCAGGAACCAATCTTGTAATAAGATAAACTGAAACCTGAGTATAGGTTATATGTTTGTAACAAGATAGGTTTTGGCATCATCAAAAAGGGGGAAATTGTTGGGAGATGAATTTAATAAAAGATTATATGATTTTGATTAAGATCCCAAAACCCCTAAGTATGACATGTTCAGAATGATCTTGATAGTTGAGTCGATTAGGTTTTAGAGTATTCGGGGAATGTTATACGCAAAATGTATAGTCGCCAGATATAGTTCGAGGATAGGTTCAAGACAAGAAAACTCGATATGTTTTCAAGATACCGAAGTTTCAAAGATGAAATCGAAGTCTCTCAAGACTCAAGATGAAAAATCGAGATATCAAGACCCAAAGATGAAATCGAGAATCAAGACTCAAAGATGAAGACTCAAAGATATAAGTCAAGATAAATCAAGACTCGGAAGATCCTCAAGACTAAGACCTCAAGACTCGTAAGACTCAAGACGCAAGATCAAGATCGAGAAATCAAGATCAAGAATATCGAAAAAGACAAAGAATTATCAAGACTCAAGAATGCATCAATGCTCAAGATGAACTCGAATGTTCCGAGGCAATCAATATATCTATCTGAAGGATGCAATACTGAGAGAAACGCGATGCCTTAGAAAGTTAGATATTGCCAAGACATTCAAATGCAGATAAAAGGAACTAAGTCAGAAGTGTTGTTAAAGTTATATCAAAATCAGAGTTTGTAACCAAAAGAGCCGTTGAAGGTGTCTACCTTTAACTGGAGACAAAAGTCAAAAAGAGGAAGACGACATCGCATGCGATCGACATCGACAAAGGATAAAGTCAAAAAAAAGATGTCGATGTAACGAAAGTTCCGCATCGCAAAAAGTGAAGACCGGCTACATGAAAGGCTATTGCCTAAAACGTGTTAGGGAGTTTCAAACCCTAAATATAGCCGTTTCTCACACACCATAAGAGGGAACTCACGAAGCTATCTCTCCAACGGATAGTTTTCAAGAGTAACCTTGGTGTATGCCTATAAATACTGGTTACCCTCTACTTCGTAAGGGAACGGGAAATTTATACGCAACTCAAGAGCTCAAACTTATTCTTGCAAAAGTTAAAGCACTCGAAATACCTTGAATTTCCCAAGTGCTTCTATATTGAAGAGAGCTCACTTTACTAAGCCTAGCTTGATAAGACTTATCCAAAGCTTAGTCGAGATATCCTAACCCTTTGCATTGTGCTTCATTGTAAAGGATATCTCATCCTAGTTGGAAACCAACCAAGAAACCCCAAACCCTTGAGAAGGTAGTTGGAGTGTGTTTGTTGGTGAGTAGAGTTGTAAAGAGTTAGTAAACTACGCGGAGTAGTCAGAAAACTCTAGAGGAGAAGTTAGTAAGCTACAGGGGTAGTCTGAAAGCTTGTGTGTGATTGAGTAAGTAAACTACGGAGGTAGTCAGAAAACTCAAGGTCGGGTTGAGTAAGTAAACTACGTGGAGTAGTCGAAAAACTCGGGGCGAGTTGAGTAAGTAAACTACGAGGTAGTCGTAAAACTCGAAGTTGATAGTGAATTTCTCCGAAGAGTCGGGGAGAGTGGGACGAGGGAGCTTGAGTCTACGAACCACTATAAGCTGCTTGTGTTCTTTATTGCTTTCCTTATCGTGCTTAAGATTTGCATTGACTTGATTTTGAAAGCATATTTTTCATCGATATTCGGTTGGAATCAATCCATTGAAGTTGCATAAGTGAATCACAGACCTAATCACTATTTCATAAGGGGAAGGTTTTCAAAGAAAGCTTAAACAGTATAAACTAAGGGCCAACCATTTCGCATGGTAGTAGCTAGAACAGAGATAGTTATCAAAATGAACTCTCTTTCGAGGATTGATAAGTTAGTTATCCGATCCAAGCATTTCGGGATCTCTGACACTCGGGACTCGGTTGGGATTATCGAGGTATCGGCGGCTCGGGATCACTTTGTCTCGATGAGACTTTGACTCGAGGCGATCTGTGCTTCTCGAACCTAATCTTGAGATTATCGACCCAAGTGACCTCGAAAGAAGAAAAAGGTTTTAAAAATCACTGAACACGTGTATTCCCCCCCATACACGTGTAAGACTCGTTTACACCGGGACCAACAGATGCGATACTCCTTTGATTTGAGGTCAATACACACGACATGTATGGAGTGATGAACTTTGACCATGACCGACGCTTGCACCCTTCCATGGGTAGATATGACTTGAATTGGGTTCATCACGAAATGCATGTGCATGGTAGTTGAGTCAAGAATATGATTCATTCCTCAAAGTGGATTTAGAGAGAATACTCATCATCTCATCATAATTGGATCAAAGTCATTGGCCAATGCACGTCAACTTGGACTTTGTGACCAAGTGTGACATAAGTGATCAATTAGTGATTAGAGATAATATGATTAAGTTATTTGAATAGACACTTCATCATGTTCAAGACTAATCGAGTATTCGTGAATGAAAGGAAGTTATCGTAATAGCCCATGTTTTAGTTACAGGTAGTTGCACGTTTCTCGCAATGTACCTCATATATTGAGAATGTCTGATTTATTGTTTAGGATTCAATTAAGACCGTTAGTTTGACTAATCACTCGATATATGAGGGCCTATGGGTCACACAACAAGTAATTCCCTAATCCAATTATAATTAGTTGATTAAGTATTAAATTGAATTTACTATTTAATTTATGGAGAATTAATAATATATTAATTTAGAATGAATTATTAATACTGTTTAATTAAATTGGACTTCATTAAATAGGAATCCCAAATAATATTATGAAATATTATTGTAGGAAAAATATATGTAGGGTAAAAGATATCTTTGAGATTTGTTTTGCAAGATTAGGAAATATCTTCCCAATAAAATTATCTTAAGATTTAAGCTAATCTCTCCATATATATATGAGCCCCGGGATTCATTATTTACGACTACAACAAAACCTAGTTCTCTCCATAAAATTTTTAATTGGATTTTTCCTATCAAATTCATCTCGGGATTCAACGCTGACAATTCTGTGTAAATCTGAGTGCGGGGATTACGTGGATATTATAGTTTAGAAATCTGCTTACGAACTGCTATGAGATTTCTCTTTATGTTTAACGTAATTTAATTATGCAATTATATGTTCGTTGTTGGTGATATGCTTAATTCCGCTGCGCATATGTTACGTGTTTACGTGCCTCTATATTCCAACATTTTGATTGTTCACTTTTGGTCCCAGTTTTGTCGAAAAACATAAAACTGTCTTTTTTTTTTTATCACACACAAGTCACATGTCGGTTCAAATTGGAGTTTCCAGAGCTCGTAGTGGACGTGGACGTTAAAAATTCATTTTTTCCGCACTTGGGAGAAATTTTCTTGTTTTTTATAATTTCTTAGAAAAATGAATTTTCTTTTAACAGTCAGTGTCCACGTCAGATACGAGCTCGAAAACCCTCATTTTTAACTGATACGTGACTTGCAAATGACTGAAATGATAAAATTTTCAATATTTTTGGTAAAAATGGGACCATAATTGAACAATCTAGATAGTTAGAAGATCAAAATTGGATAGTTAAATTTTTTGGGACAAAAAATGGATTATAGGAAAGTTATGGCATCAAAAAACTTTTTTTCTCCACCTACGGACATATAATCAAATCCGTATATTTATATGATTATGATTTATTTTGATATTGTAATCATTGGATGATGATGGCTATAAAGAAGTTGATTTGGACATGAGACAACATTATAAAATAAATTAAGTCCAAAATAGTTACGAACAAGTGCACGAGGACGTGCGGAAAAAGTCAAAAGTTGATGGTACGTCTAATAGGATGTTTAGTGAATTCTTTTCTTACTTATGTGCAAATTTTAATTTTCATGTATGTAATTGAGCTTGGAAAGGATAGAGGTGAATTAATTTGGCATATTTGCCGTGAGTACACAAAACTCACATGTAGTTGCAATCCACTACAATTCCTTTTTAAAATAGCAACTAACTACAAAATTTTAACCATAATACCTTCTAATTAAAAAAAGCAAAAATAAAACGGCACCCACACCTATTTTCTTTCCCATTCTGATATTTGCATCCCCCCTCTCTCTCTCTCTCTCTCTCTCTCTCTCTCTCTCTCTATAGCTCTGTAGACTCTATCCTCATCTCTATTTCTCTCTATATCTCCATCTCTCTCTACACAAAAATGACAGTGGTGGTTGGGGGTTTTTGGTGGCGGTGGTTGGTTGATGGGGTGGCAGTGGTTTTGAGGTGGGGGGGGCAGTGGTGGTGAGTCGCGGGGGGGTTACACGATGGTTACATCTTATGGGTGGCGGTGGCGATTTTGGCGGCGGACCTGTCACCGGTTGTGGTTGGGTCAATGGCGGTGCCGGGGGGAGGCGATTCTACGTTTTTTGGGGCAGATCTGACCGATCTGAGGCGGCGTCAGAGGTGTGACGGTGTTAGGGGTTTTCTATGTTGGGATTATACTGGAAAGTATGTTTTTTACTTTGTATAATCGAAACTGAATTTCCAGATTTACTGAAATAAATTGTTTATCACTGATGCTTTAAATATTATTGAATGTTACATATATTTACTGCATAACTGTTCAATAAAGTCGTACGTGTTACATTGTAGTTAATTTAGTGATACCAGATCACAGAAGATTAAATTAACAGTCCCTTGTAATTGAAAGTACGTTATTCACGACCTAGATGGAAATGAACAACCCATCGTGAAAGGTTGAAGTTTAAGGCTCAGATTGGCTTGTCTTGACCAAGAGATTACACTAGTGCATGGTGATGCCTTTGAATAGGACCTCTGGGAGGATAAATTCTTTAAGCCCGAACAAGGAAGAATTAGACCTCAGTGGTTCGTTATTTCTTAATCTTCGTCCCTTAAATAGGATCACGTGGGATTGGTAACTATTTCTTTGACTTATCATGAGTAGCGAATCAGTGAGATTCAATACTTTTTATCTTGGGCAATATTATTAGTCACATGTGATTGCTAAGATTTAATACGAAGAATCGTGTGCAAGTACGCTTGTTTGATTTGCCCCCTTGGGAGGTTCATAAGCTTTATCATACCAAATCTTGCAAGTGGAATTAGTTTCCGGCATGGATAATAATGTTGAACCGTTCCTTGACCAAGGATTAAAGATATTAATTAATGGGAAGCTATTTCATTGGCTTGAATCAATTAATGGGCTAGATAATCTTATACACGTGAAATAATGACCGGGAGCCATATTGACTGTAATATGGGTTAAGATGGATAGTGCAATATTAATTATGTAGTGGGATTAATTAATATTTATGGGCTTGAATTATATTGTGGCTCAATATTAGATATTCAAGGTCCATTAGAAGGTCCAATCTTAATTCTCCTAAAGGCCCCCTGAGTAGCCCAAGATATAGTCCATTAACTGAAAAGGTGATTAAAATAAAATAATATTGTTGCTTATTTTTCCAACTAAAATTTCGAAATTCATAGATATGTTGGGAGAAAGTTTTTCTTTGAATTTTATTATGGAATGAAGATATGTATTCTTGGAATACAAGATTATCTCATTAAATTCAAGAAATCTCCCACTAGGTTATCTATGATGAGTTTTTCGAAAATTTGAAAATAATGGACAAGAAAGATTTTCTTGATTTTCTTGAAAAAATATTATGGAAGATATGTATTTCTTGAAATACAAGAATATCTCATAAATTCAAGAAGATCCAAATCTTGGTTTCTTGAAACTCCATATTTTCGAAAATATCCATATTATAGAGTAGGTGAGATTTTTGTGGAATATTATAATTAAGGGAAAAAGAATATAGGAGATATATTCAAGATTTCTTGGAGTTCAAGAAAAGATTTTCCCACATTGTTTTCATCACAAAATTTCGACCACACTAGTATCTATAAATAGGGGATGATTCGTTCATTCCCAAGTACAATTCCATGTGCTGAAAAAATTAGTAAATCCACAAAGGTGGTGCAACATATTTATTTTCCTTTTGTTAAATCGTTCACAAGAATCCTTCCACCGGATAGTCGAACGAGGGCTAAGGGAATACTTGGGAAGTCCTTACGGTTAGTCTATTCACCCAATTATTTGCCATCCCAAGAGGTACGTTCACGTAAACTCGTAGTATTCCGCATGCGTAGGTTTTACGTGAATTATTATATGCATGATATGTTGTTGGATTATTATTTGAATTAATATAGGATTAATTCATGCTAGTAATAATTATTAGAATTAAATTTGTATTTAAATATTCATCCCGAATAGATCTGTGCAACTTATTTCCCAACAACTGGTATCAGAGCCACGATTTCGGACTCTGAATTTTAAATTGTAATTTAATTCGTTGGCATTAAATTTGAAATTGGATAGTAGAATTGCTAGATCTATTTTGCAGGTATCCAATTGTCATGGAATTTAATGTGTTTATGCATGCATATAAACTGTGTTTTTTAATTCGATTCGTTGGGATTCGTTTTGTCTCGTGAGAAAATCCACGAGTAGATTAGAATTTGTTTGATTTGATCAATGTAATAGACTAGTCTAGATCTACGTTTATTTATTTTTTTGTAAATAAATTGTAACCAGATCGAAAACGAGGACAGAGACGAAGAATTAAAGGACAAAATCCAGAACCAAGCGTAGGCGGCGCGGGGTATGCTACCGGCACGTATGGGCGTAAGTGGCGAAGGCCGAGGGCGGCCGAGCGAACTAAAACAAACCGCCACGCCGCAAGCGCAGCGCAAAGCGTCTGTAACCGTCCGCGCAAGATCAAAGCCGGACCTGGACGACCAGGCAAAGACGCTTGAGGGAAATCTTGCAATGAGGCGGGCGGAGGCGGGCGAATGATCGCATCTGTGCGGATACGCCACGTTTACTGCCGAGGATTGCCATCGCCGCCGAGACACGCCGAGGCGTCTTGAAACCGGGAAGCGAGCCGCCGAGGCGGTGCCAAGGTCGCCGAGGCTGGTCCCAGCCAGTGGCGGCCGGATCTTGGGGCGTGCATCCCGACTTCGAGCTACTTGGCCTGGCGTTTCTAGACGGAGTATTTTTCGAGACGATCGAGTGGGAGAAATTCGAGACGGTGTTTCTTCAAGATCAAGCCAAGAAAAATCAAACCATGACAATTGGATAATTTGTGTCCAATATGTTTATTTTTCTGTTTTGCTTGATTTTTTTTGTGCTATCTTATGCTTTATTTAAATTGTTTAAATGTGTTTGCAAGAGAATTGCCCAAATGAAAAATCTCACCTTCAAAAATTACTAAGTATGTTTAAATAATTAATTGACAATTTTATTCCGGATAATAAAATTGAATTAATTTTGACCTCCATGATTTATTTATTTGTGAATTCTTTTGGAGAAATTCCCCCCACGGGACGGTCAAAAGTTAGCTTTCACATGAATGAATTCCAAGTGGATGATTGTGGGTTATTACAAGTGGCGACGATGACCCTCCCCTCGAGGCTCGTTCAAAGCGAAATAATGATCCTGTATTTAATCATGGTTATTACTTAGGTATAAAATTGATATGCATATACTTCCCCGAAGTCCCTGTCAATTTTATATTGGTCAAGTGGGAGCCAACTATTAATCTGGATATTAAAGGTTTCTAACTGTTCTTGTTTGTAACCTGCTTGAATGTGTTTAAATAATGACCCACCCCACGTGGCTTATTTAAACTGTTTTGAGATGTTGGCTGATGCATGTTCATATTTTTTCTGAGATTTTAATATGATGCATGTGATCGAACCTTGTGAAATATTTGTGCTTATGCATATTTCAGTTCATCATGTCGCAACCTTTTAATCCACTATTCAATATACTTAAAGACAATTTGCTCACTGGAGAAAATTTTGTTGATTGGAATCGAAAACTCACTATTGTCCTCACTGCACAAAGCCATAACTGGGTTCTGACCACACCTAAACCGAATAAACCATCAGATGAGTCCACTAAAACGGTTAAGAAAGAGTATGCTGACTGGGAGCGGTCTAACGAAATGGCAAAGTGTACCATCTTGGCTTCTATGTTAGATGTGTTCCAACACTAACACCAGAACGTTGAGACCGCTGCGGAAATCATGACTAGTCTTAAAGCGATGTTTCAACATCAGAACCGTGTGGCTCGTCAGATCACCATGAGGGACTTGCTCTCTATGAAAATGGTGGAGGGAACGCCCGTAAGGGAGCACGTTCTCCAGATGATGGCTCACCTTAATAAACTTGAGGTACTTGGCGCTGAATACGATATCGAGACCCAAATCGATTTCGTGCTCCACTCTCTGCCGAAAAGTTTTGAACAGTTCAGGTTGAACTACCAGATGAATAATCAGAAGTTCTCGATGCCTGATCTGTTTCAAGCTTTAGTCTCGGCAGAGGCGATATTGGGGCAAAAGAGTCAAGCCTTGGTGGCAAACGGACCTTCTTCTTCTTCTAGACCAAGGGGTGGTAAGAACAAGAAAAGGAACAAAGGCCACAAGCAAGTGAACTCAAGTGTTGCCAATGGCAAAGATAAGGTGAAGAAGGGTGGTGGAGTGAACAAGCCAGCTAAGGGGAAGTGCTTCAACTGCGGTGAGAAAGGACATTGGAGGTCAGCCTGTTCCAGACCCAAAAGGGATGGAAAGAAAGGTAATTCTCACGCACTAGTTGTTGAAACTTTGTTTAGCGGCGTATGCCTCCCATTTATGGGTGGTGGATACGGGATCCACTGATCATGTTTGTTTCACATTACAGGGGTTCAAACGGACCCGGCAACTAAGTGGAAGTGAGATCCTCATCACACTGGGCGATGCTATGAGAGTGGCAGCTGAAGCAGTGGGAGAAGTGCACCTGTCTTTTGAAGACAGAGTTTTAATTTTAAGAGATGTTCTGTACGTTCCGAGTTTTAGAAAGAATTTGATTTCAGTTTCTAAACTTTTTCATGATGGATATTCGGTTACTTTTAATAAAGTTGTTACCATTTCTCTTTTTGATAAATTTATCTGTCATGGAACGTTGGCGAATAAAATCTATACAATTAACTGTGCATACCACTCACGAAATGCATCCTATAACACATCAACTGTTTCCGAGAAAAGAAAATGTTCATCAGACGTGAACGAGACACTTCTTTGGCATCTAAGATTAGGTCATATAAATCCAAAGAGGATTCAAAGGTTGGTGAAAGACGGTTCACTGGAGCTTCTCCAAGTAGAACCGTTTCCAACCAGCGAATCATGTTTGGAGGGTAAAATGACCAAGAGGGCATTTGGAGCTAAGGGGAATAGGGCCAAAAAAGTGTTAGAGATCGTTCCATAGATGTATGTGGTCCAATGTCAACCAAAGTAAGAGGAGGTTACGAGTATTTTGTCACTTTTATTGATGATTACTCAATGTACGGTTACATTTTCCTTATGCAGCATAAATCAGAGACCTTTGAGAAATTTAAAGAATTTAAGGCTCAAGCAGATAATCATAGGGAAAAACGTATCAAGTCTCTAAGATCTGATCGTGGAGGTGAATACCTCAGCGATGAGTTTTTGAACTACTTATCTGATGAAAGAATTGTATCCCAACTCACTGCACCCGGAACCCCTCAACAAAACGGGGTTGCAGAGCAAAGAAACAGAACTCTTTTGGAAATGGTTAGATCTATGATAAGTTATACGGATCTTCCCAAGTTGTTCTGGGGTCATGCCTTGGAAACAGCGGCTTACATTCTGAACTTGGTCCCATCCAAATTGGTTCCCAAAACTCCCAAAGAATTGTGGACCGGGCGCAAGCCTAGTGTGAGACACATGAGAATTTGGGGGTGTCCGGCCTACGTGTTGGACAAGGAAGCCGGTAAATTGGATCCTCGATCAGAAGTAAGGCTGTTTGTAGGATACCCCGAGGGAACAAAAGGGTGTATGTTCTATAGTCCCGAAGATCAAAAGGTGGTCATCAGCACCCATTTTAGATTTTTGGAAGAAGACTATATGAACCAAAGAAAACCTAGAAGTGAGATTACCTTAAATGAGCTTAGAGGGCAAACCTCAGTGCCAACTGTACTAGATGATATACCAAACGATACGTTTTCACAACCTGAGCCTCGTCGTAGTGGGAGGGTTGTTAGACAGCCCAAGAGATTCATGGGAATAGGAGAGTCCTCGGACTTGATTCCGGACAAGACGAATCAGACCCATGGACATATGACGAGGCACTCCAAGATAAGGATGCAGATTCTTGGCAAACATCAATGAAAGCCGAAATGGGTTCTATGTTTCATAATAGAGTGTGAGAGCTAGTCGAACCACTCAATGGGGTCAAACCCATTGGATGCAAGTGGGTATATAAGAGGAAAAGAGGACCGGACGGGAAGGTTGAAACCTTTAAAGAAAGACTAGTGGCGAAAGGTTATACTCAGAAAGAAGGGATCGATTATGAGGAAACCTTTTTGCCCGTAGCCATGCTTAAGTCCATCAGTATTCTCTTATCGATTGCTGCACATTTTGACTTTGAAATCTGGCATATGGATGTCAAGACAGCTTTCCTTAAACGGAAGTCTTGATGAAGAGATCTATATGCAACAAACCCAAGGTTTCATTGAAACAGGCCAAGAACACCCAGTTTGTAAGCTCAAGAGGTCCATTTACGGACTCAAACAGGCATCCAGAGCTTGGAACCAATCTTTTGATCATGTTATAAAGTCTTACGGGTTTTGATCAAAACGAGTTTGAAAGTTGTGTGTATAAAAAGCGTGTCGGAACTGCATTGGTATTCTTAGTACTATACGTAGATGACATTCTGATCATCGGGAACGATGTGAAGGTGTTATCAGACGTAAGGGCATGGCTTTCAAAACAGTTTGATATGAAGGACTTAGGGGAAGCCGGATACATCCTTGGGATCAAGATCACTCGAGATCGCAAGAAAAGGATGATAGGCTTATCGCAAGCTTCATACATAGACACTGTCTTGAAATGCTTCAGCATGCAAGATTCCAAGAAAGGATTCGTACCTTTCAGGCTTGGAATCCATCTATCCAAGAAAATGTCCCCTAAGACGCAAAAGAAGATAGATGACATGAAAGGCATTCCTTGTGCTTCGGCTGTCGGAAACCTTATGTATGCAATGCTGTGTACGAGACCGGATATCTGCTTTGCCGTAGGCATGGTAGCAAGATATCAAAGTAACCCAGGGAAAGAGCATTGGACGACAGTTAAAAACATTCGGAAGTATCTAAAAAGAACTCAGGATAGAATGTTGATTTATCAGTCAGATACTCCAATCCCCATCGGCTACACGGACTCGGATTTCCAATCAGACTTAGATTCCAGAAACTATCTGCCTCATTTAGTGTGTTTCCATTTGTGAAGTGTAGCCATCAAATGGACGAGTGTGAAGCAGTAATGCATCACTGACTCCACCATGGAAGTCGGGTAAGTAGCTGCTTATGAAGCAGTGAAAGAACTGATTTGGCTCTAGACCTTCTTAGTGGACTTGGATGGAGTTCCGAATTTGTCTAGCAATATTTGCTAGGGGCAGTTGCAAATTCAAGGGAACCAAGAGTTCACAAGTCAAACAAGCACACTAAAGGAAAGACATCTTATACGAGAAATCGTTAAGAGAGGAGATATAGATATGGCAAAGATAGCGTCTAAGGACAACCTAGCAGATCCATTCACAAAGAGTCTGCCTCTGAATACATTCGAGAGACATGTGGAAGGAATGGGTGTCAAGACCGCTGCCAGTCTGCTTTGAGTATAAGTGGGAGAAATTATTAGGTTCGTGTAGGTGACATTAGATGTCACGGACTACGCGAGACATGTTGTAGTATACATAAAAGCAGACTTTGAGTATAAGTGGGAGATTGTTGTGATTATACTGGAAAGTATGCTTTTTACTTTGTATAATCGAAATTGAATTTTCAAACTTATTTACTGAAATAAATTGGTTATCACTGATGCTTTAAATATTATTGAATGTTACATATATTTACTGCATAACTGTTCAATAAAGTCGTACGTGTTACATTGTAGTTAATTTAGTGATACCAGATCACAGAAGATTAAATTAACAGTCCCTTGTAACTGAAAGTACGTTATTCACGACCTAGATGGAAATGAACAACCCATCGTGAAAGGTTGAAGTGTAAGGCTCAGATTGGCTTGTCTTGACCAAGAGATTACACTAGTGCATGACTGATGCACTGAATAGGACCTACAGGAGGATAAATTCTTCAGAACTGAACAAGGAAGAATTAGACCTCAGTGGTTCGTTATTTCTTAATCTTCGTCCCTTAAATAGGATCACGTGGGATTGGTAACTATTGCTTTGACTTATCATGGGTAGCGAATCAGTGAGATTCAATAATTTTTATCTTGGGCAATATTATTAGTCACATGTGATTGCTAAGATTTAATACGAAGAATCGTGTGCAAGTACGCTTGTTTGATTTGCCCCCTTGGGAGGTTCATAAGCTTTATCATACCAAATCTTGCAAGTGGAATTAGTTTTCGGTATGGATAATAATGTTGAATCGTTCCTTGACCAAGGATAAAAGATATTAATTAATGGGAAGCTATTTCAGTGGCTTGAATTAATTAATGGGCTAGATAATCTTAAACACGGGAAATAATGACCGGGAGCCATATTGACTGTAATATGGGTTAAGATGGATAGTGCAATATTAATTATGTAGTGGGATTAATTAATATTTATGGGCTTGAATTATATTGTGGCTCAATATTAGATATTCAAGGTCCATTAGAAGGTCCAATCTTAATTCTCCTAAAGGCCCCCTGAGTAGCCCAACAATTAATCCATTAACTGAAAAGGTGATTAAAATAAAATAAATATTGTTGCTTATTTTTCCAACTAAAATTTTGAAATTCATAGATATGTTGGGAGAAAGATTTTCTTTGAATTTTGTTATGGAATGAAGATATGTATTCTTGGAATACAAGATTATCTCATTAAATTCAAGAAATCTCCCACTAGGTTATCTATGATGAGTTTTTCGAAAATTTGAAAATAATGGGCAAGAAAGATTTTCTTGATTTTCTTGAAAAGATATTATGGAAGATATGTATTTCTTGAAATACAAGAATATCTCATAAATTCAAGAAGATCCAAATCTTGGTTTCTTGAAACCCCATATTTTCGAAAATATCCATATTATAGAGTAGGTGGGATTTTTGTGGAATATTATAATGAAGGGAAAAAGAATATAGGAGATATATTCAAGATTCCTTGGAGTTCAAGAAAAGATTTTCCCACATTGTTTTCATCACAAAATTTCGACCACCCTAGTATCTATAAATAGGGGATGATTCTTTCATTCCCAAGTACAATTCCATGTGCTGGAAAAATTAGTAAATCCACAAAGGTGGTGCAACATATTTATTTTCCTTTTGTTAAATCGTTCACAAGAATCCTTCCATCGGATAGTCGAACGAGGGCTAAGGAAATACTTGGGAAGTCCTTACGGTTAGTCTATTCAGCCACACCGTTGCCATCCCAAGAGGTACGTTCACGTAAACTCGTAGTATTCCGCATGCGTAGGTTTTACGTGAATTATTATATGCATGATATGTTGTTGGATTATTATTTGAATTAATATAGGATTAATTCATGCTAGTAATACTTATTAGAATTAAATTTGTATTTAAATATTCATCCCGAATAGATCTGTGCAACTTATTCCCCAACATTCTGGTGGTGGATCTGGCGGTGTTTGCGGGTGGTGTGGGGGTGGCGATGAGGAGACCACAGTGTGGATCTGGGGTGGGGGGGGGGGGTTGTGATGGGTTTTTCCTTTGCGTGGGTGCTTGGATATCCTGCTTCATACATTTTTAGTGGAACTTTTTAATTTTGCAGATTAATTGACATGTATGAATGAAGAAAGGATCTGGAGGCTTTGGTCGTGAAAACCTTGCTCCCATAGAAAGTCATGGAAGCACTCTATGATGTTGGTAAGGCTCGAGCTATTGGGGGTAAGCAATTTCTCGGTGAAGAAGATGGGTGATATGTTGGATATAGCCCATGTTTCTCCAGGTGTCAACCAAGTGGAATCTGTTGGATAAATTTTCTGATTTTGTTCTGTAAATTTGATTTGTAGTTGCATTTTTTTTGTAAGTT
Source organism: Stenogyne calaminthoides (assembly GCA_037126765.1). Taxonomy (NCBI): domain Eukaryota; kingdom Viridiplantae; phylum Streptophyta; class Magnoliopsida; order Lamiales; family Lamiaceae; genus Stenogyne; species Stenogyne calaminthoides. Next base: position 18,227,267 of record JBBCBC010000027.1, on the reverse strand, counting down.
TGATTTGTTCTGATTCGTAAGCTAAGAAAAGTCGATAGATTAAATGTGTTGGTGGATATTCACTGGTCTCATGCAACTGCTTAAGTTATATAAAAAAATTTATGTTTGTTTGCAAATTTTTACGCGTGTATGCAATATAATTTTTGCGTATACAATGTAATTTATGTGTATGCAATGTGTTTTTAGTGTATATGAAATGTATTCCGTATGTATCCCGTGTTTTTGGTATATGCAATGTTTTTAATGTATTCAACTTTTCTTCCAGAACAGTCATTTTTTATAGGTATATGTGTTTTTAATTATGATGTTTTTAAAAAGAAGAAATAATTATTATTTTTTTAAAATCGTCCAATGTTTTCGTTTTCTTTTTCTTTTTCTGTATGAAATTGAGTTTTGAAATATGTATTTCTTAATTTATAGTTATTTAAAATAAAGAAAGAAATAAGATTTTTCAATAATAATAAGATTTTACTTATTATATAATAATAATAATAAGAATTAAAAATATTGGATTGGAATGAATCCTGAAATGATTGGACCGAAATGAAGCCTGAAATGATGGGACAGAAATGAAGACCTGCACATCATGTGGGGTTGAATTTTTTCTGAAAAAAAAAAAAGAAGTGCAAGGGCAAATTGATCTAATAACATCACTCAAAGGAATTTTGTATCTAGTTGTTATTTCCATTTTACCATTGTACTGGAAAGTAGTTGCCCCAATTAATTTTAGAGAATAGAGAATTAAAAGAGGACGTGAGACCAAACTCAAAACTAAGGGTACGTTCAATAGGACATTTTATTTTTTATTTTATCTTTTACTTGTGTATAACGTCTAGTTTCCATATGCAGGTGAACTAAGGTTGGTAAATTAGTTGAAGAAGTGACAGACGATACTATAGAATTGACTGAGGATATGAATGAATATTCATTAGAGATTGGTGTAGATTTTCTGAAACATTCTCATTATATCATAAATTCATATTAAATAACTATTTTAACCCGATGTTCAATTTTTTTTTTTGCTAGTAGTAGGTGAGATTCGACGTAAATCATTGTTTGGACGAGGTCATGGAAAGTGCAAACTTGGACCGTCTAATTTTCGCCTAACACAGATCCTTCAAAGTGCATAAAATTGGTAAATGTCACACAAATTGATCAACATAGACTTGCTGGCGAGCCACATAACAGAGTCTTGCTATATCGCTAGAAAAAGCAGACAAAAGGTTATTACATTTCATGCTTTGAATATACAAGTAGAACTTCATACAATGTTTGTAACGGTAATTATAATTTTATGTGCGTAGCGAATTATTGAGCACACCACTTTGCAATGTAACAAGAAAATTGTTTGATGACCTCTTAGGCAATAAATGGCTTACAAGTGAGGTATATCAATTAGCATTCTTGTAATTCATATTATAATTTTTATAATTTGTACACCATATTGACCTCGCCATGTATCAAATATGAAAGCGGGCAGTCAAATACCCTGAGCAAGATTCATATATTTTGGACACATTTTTTCAAATTAATGATGAAGTTGATAAAATGATGGATAAAATTCAAAATATATATACATTTGAATTGTATAGTGCATGTGATCTACCACCTTCTATTCACGTGAACTTTTAAGTCGCGATGGTCTAATTTTCAGCAATATAAGTAGCCGTAGTCAATGATTTTGTATACCAATTTCACCGTGCAACTCATGATACAATTTTGACTCAATTTTGATCCAATTAACGAAAAATATTAATTCATATTAAGAAATGTATCAGTTCATATTGTACTCACACTTTTTCAAATTACAACTAATTCTTATCATCACATGTGTGGATAATTTTCATCGTAAATTAATACTTTTCAACCATTTTTTCCTACTACTAGTGGAAAAATATAAAAAAGTAATTTGGTTGAATTTTTTTAAAATTAAAATTAGGTTATAATTGTATCGGTTGAATGATGCAGTTGCAGGTTCCATGATGACAGTGATGGAGCTAGAATTTCCATCTAGAGGGGCCCAATTAATAGTAGAGTAATACTCCTATAAATCAGGTTTATATATGAACTATATTACTCTTATGTATAAAAATTGTTATTGTTATTCATAACAATGATAGTTTTTTTACATAACAGTAATATTGAAACAAGTTCTTGTTTGAATAGTAATAAAAACACGATTAATTTCTTGATAATTAATTCGGTTATTTAGAAATATAAATATCAATTTTCATAAAAATAATTTTTAACGAGGCCCGTACAATGATACATAACAAATAACATATATATGCGTTTACAATTATATTTATTTTAAAAAAGAGGGATAATTCAAAAGCTTGCTTGTAGCATTTCGCTTATTCATACATGAGATTATAATTACTTATTTATAAGTTACTCCTGACAAACCCCGTTATGGTGGCGTTACGGGGGGTGTTCCCAACGCCAACGGATTTAAGGCCGGAGTAAAGGGCGGCGCTGGTGGTCAGAGAAAGCGCCGAGCAGTTGGAGGCGGAAGACAGTGGAAGTTGGGATGTTAAGGTGCTCAAAGCTGTACTCCTTTGTAGTCGGAACAGTTATGTTGAATGAACCGGATGTTTTGGTGATGCTAACAGTCCAGGTGACTCCAGTGCCGTTGACAAGGCAGTTTCCGGTGGCCGTGCAGCAGAGAGAAGAGGATAACGGCGGCCAGGACAAGGGCGGAGACGCGGTTGAATGACGCCATATGAATTTAAATATTGTTGTTATGTGGTTTAGTTGATTTTGTTGTGGTTTGAGAGGCAAATTAATTAACCCTCTGTTTATATACATGCATGCATGCTTCATTAATGTTCATTTAATCAATTAGGTTCAACCGTACTCAAGGTTTGCCTTATTCTAGTATATATTAGCTAGCTTCAAAGTGTACAATATTTTAATCGTATATAAGTCTATTAGTTTATACAACTTTGAAGAGTTAAACCACAAACAATTTCATAATTTTGGTTTAATTTAAATAGATTAAATCCTATAAATTTTTTTGGGTTAAGTCTTTTATGCATTTAGGTGTACCGTGTACTTATAGTGTATTTTAAAATTATACGACTTGTTACATTAAAGATGTACCTTATTTATACTAAATCGTGCAATTGTTAATATGGAAAAATAGTTACACGATTCAATGTAAAACAAATTACATCTTCCAGTATAACAAGTTGCACAGTTCTAAAATATACTAGAAGTGTACAATGCATACAAGACAGCCTTATTTAGCTTCAAAGTGTATAATATTTTAGTCGTATATAAATATATTATTTTATACAACTTTGAAGAGTTTAAATCACAAATAATTTCATAATTTTGGCCTCAAATAGATATTATTATATAATTTTTTTTGTCATCAATTTAGTCCACTAGTTTTGACAATGTCCAGTTTACGTTCCAAATCCGCTGACAAATTCAAAACCACGTCATTTCATCGATAAAATTTGGTACTTTACGGCTGTAGCTAATCATGTGACTAGACTGCCACGTGTTTAATCATGCACATATTTCTGAATTATAAATATATATAGTGATATAAAAATAATATAAAAAAAATTAATTATACAACTTCGACAAGTTCAGACTTGAGCGTTTTTTTTTTTTTTTGGATAACATGACATCGCGAATGACTTTAATTATAGATTCAGTGATCAAAGCCGCCAACTGCCCCAAACTAAAATTGCCTAACTTCGTGAGACATAAATAGTTATAGCTTCTATTTTTTATTAGTGCCTCGTCTAAGAATTTGATTAGGTTTAACAATTATATAATATGTTAAATTAAGTTTCATCTCACACAATAAGATCCTCTAGATAATTTCACGAAAGGTTTAACCATTTGAAAATGAGTATCTATTTTGCATAATATAAAAAGAGTGAAATTTATTCATAATATAAAATTTTATCATTACGTTTACAAATAAATATCACTATATTTATCAACTGGTGCTATTATATTTATAAAGTAAGAACATAATATTAAATGCTATTAGTATCAATTTATAAAAATAGTAATATTAATTTATAAATATACTGATATTAATTTTATAATATGAACAAGTTTCATGGGATGTAAATATAAATATGGAAGTAGTATAATTTTAATCGCTAATGAAGCTTGCTGGTAGACAAATTAATATTTACAATCCAACTGGTAGGCCAATTAATATTTACAATCCAACCATATCCATCCTTCTTAAATAATGGTAGGCCCATTCAAAGCCACAAAAAATCTATCATGCTAAATACAATATAACCTCTATAAATTAATACAGTTGGGACCAAAAAAAATATTAACTTTAAACAGGTATTAATTAATCGATAAAATAAATTATTAATTTAAAGAGATATTATATATTCATTTAATTTAATTTAATTACATCAGAATTCATGAATTTAAATTTAATTATACAGAGATATATATTAATGAGTATTAAATGTTAGGAACTTGAATCATCTTATTTAATGTTTAAAATTCATACGCATGTTCAATAAGAATTTGAATCATCTAATTATTTAATATTTAAGATTTATTTTATTGAATTAATATTTAAGATTCATACGTATGTTCAATAAGTTGTCTTAGTTATCTTTGTAATTTTATGAGATTATTTAAATTTCAATAGAAAACAATCTACAGTAGAGTCATATTCTACTAAGTTGTCTTAGTTATCTGTGTAATTTTATGAGATTATTAATTTATGATGTTGATGGGACCCTTGTATTATATAGGGGTCTTAAAAAAATTATTATCTTATTAATTTATCGAAATTATTAACTTACGCTTGGGGCCCAAGTCGGGACCGAAGAAAAATATTATTTTAGAGAGGTTATTAATTTATCGAGTATTAATTTATAGAGGTTATACTGTAGTAACCGATCTAATAATTGCCTCAAGAAATTCCAAGTAATTAAAATAAAATAAAATATATCAATTAATTTATTTTGTGCATCATACACCACTATTACTAATAAAAATTAATTCTAAATTGAGGAGTGGTAAAATAATTGGAGAAAAATTATTATAGGTAGGGGAGGCACATAACTAAAATAAACGTAATATTATTTTTAATCTCATTACTCTATAAAAAATATGATAAAATTATTATATTAATTATTTTTTATTCTTGTTAAACATTACGATTACCTCATGTCCATTTATATATATATATATATATATATATATATATATATAATTAAATCAAAGCAGCCACCAATTGATTCAATCTTGAAATTGGGAAAAAATTAATAGGTACAATTCATAATTAAAATTTGTTATTGGGTACAAGTCATTATAAAATTTACTACCACTACAAAAATTTGTCGTATAGAAAAATTCTATTTTGCACTTAATTTTATTCTAATTGGACTTCATCATACTTTTTTATGTCTTGTCTTCCACAATCCCAACTTTTTTATGTGACCTCAATTTAATTAATAATACATTTTTTATTTCTCATTTTTTATCACAAAAAACAATGTTTAACTTACACAGTTTTTTTTAAACATTTTCTCCACTTTAGTTGATTCTTATTATTTTATTAATTATAATTAATATCTAAAATATATTCTTTAGATCCAAGTTTTTGTAAATTAAAATATTTTAAAATTTGCCATTTTGCATTTTGAAAACATGCAATTTATTGTAATGACACTACAAAAAAATACTGGTTTAGCGAGGGAAATTAAAGAGGGGAAAAGAACCCTTGTTATTTAACGAGGGTGTTAACGAGGGATACGCTGAACGAGGACTTTCTCTAGGACTGCACCCTCGACACACTTAACGAGAGCAGACATCTCTCGATAAAACCATCGGCACACTTAATGAGGACTGACCACCCTCTCTAATTTTGTCGACGCAGCTAACGAGGGCAGTCAAACCCTCGGTAAAACCGCTCGAGGGTTCTGTCGACCGCCTCCCGCCCTCGCCAATCCTGCATGCCTGCCACATTTACGCCCGAGGTGTATTTACCGAGGGCACCAACCCTCTTAAAAGCACTCGCCCACCTCTATATAAATAAGTTTCAGCTCATTTCATTTCCTCCTTTTGAGCATGGCGAAATCGAAACCGGAGGGAGCACATATTGCAGCAGCTCATTTCAGCCAATTTTTTAATTTAGGTAAGTTTTATTTTATTTTAATCATTATTATATAAGTATTTTGTTTTATGGTTTAATATTAGTTGTTTTAATATTGTTTAGTGTTGATGTTGCTGCCGATGTTATAACATTGGTTACAACATCAATATTCATCATTTCTTCTTAACCACTAACACTTCTATGTTCAATATTTTCTTTGATGTTGTTGACTACAGGTTGACGATCTAGGTTATTCTGCAAGATTTCAGAAGGTTCCACAAGCTTCAAGAATCGAGTAGAATGGATTAGATCAAACGACTATTTTTCAGAGATCAAAGAAGACCCACACCCACTAAGTGGCAGTTACAAAGATCATGGAAGAGTGGATTGATGAGTTTCTAGATCCTTCAAGGAGGCTCTAGTAAGGCATACATGAAGTCTATAAATAGAAGACATTGATGTTCACATCAATGGCCGAACATTGCCATATATCGTGTACTGTTTAGTCGAAGCAACAACCAAGCATCAACTGTAGAGTGCGTGAGTACATCCAAAGTGATAGGGTCGTTGTTGTGGAGTTTATTTTACCATAAGAGAGTAATTGTAGGGTTTACAATACCTCGAGCTGGTGCTAGATTTGTTTTATTTGGAGTGTTAGTCTCGGTGTAAGATAGTTTCACACTCATAGAACAAGTCACCTTTGGTAGTGTAGAGATACACCTAGCCTTTAGATCATATGCTTGATCTTGTTTCAAGAGGATTTGATTTGTGAACCTCTTTGTATTCATTATTTTGATAAATAGTGATTTCGGCCATAAGGCATCACAATCTATATTGATATAGATTGTGCAACGTCTTATTAATTTCGTGTGTTTTGTTTCTTAGTCTTCTGTTGTTTCTGTCTTTTGAATGTTACTTTGAGTGTCACAACATTCAGTGTAACATTACTCTGATTTTACTAAACACAGCCTCGTACATCACACTTTCAGTTGGCACCAGAGCCAAAACTTGATTTTACTAAGTTAGATCATGTGTCAAGTGTGTTGTTTGTTTTTGTTATGGCGATGGAATATTCACTTACTCCACAAAGTTTGAGACCACCAATTCTTGATGGTACAAACTATGCGTATTGGAAACCAAAGATGAGGATGTACATCAAGTCAATTGATGAACGTGCCTGGAGAAGTATACTTTCAGGATGGACACCTCCTAAGAATCCTGCAGATGAAGAAGGAGAAGTTACAGTCAAACGCGAACTGGATTGGACTAATGGTGAAAGTACAACTGCTAGCTACAATTCTAAAGCCTTGAATGCAATATTCACATCAGTTGGTAAGACCATGTTCAAGATCATATCAACATGTGTTTCTGCAAAAGAAGCTTGTGATAGATTGCAAGAGCACAATGAAGGTTCGGATAATGTTTGAATGTCCAGACTTCGAATGCTTGGGACAAAGTTCGAGAACTTGAATATGATGGAGGATGAAACAATTTCTTCTTACAATGAACGGGCCACTGAAATTACAAATGAAACTTAATCTCTTGGAGATCCCATCTCCAATATGAGATTAGTTCATAAGATTTTGCGTATTGTACCTAAGCGTTTCGATGCAAAGATTGTGTAATTGAAGAGGCAAGGGATACATATAAAATAAGTCAAAATGAACTGATCAGCATCCTACGTGCATATGAGATGAATAAAACTGAGAAGGATGACAAAGTTGATGCAAAGAAAGTGGTGGTGTTCAAAGGTGAAACATCTTCAAATGCTGAGCAAGTGCCTATTGTGACTGAAGCTGATCAGAGGATGATGTTGCTGACATATGTTCCAACCCCAAGGAGTACATTACTTTTATGACAAGGCAATTCAATGCTCTTATGAAAAAGAGGAATAGCAAGTTCAAAGGCAACGTTCAACCAAAGATTCAGATCAACAACTCTCCACAAACCTTTGAAAAGAAAGGTAATGCGTTCCAATCGACGCAAATTGGTAATGGAATCAAAGGCATGTATGAAAAAGTTGACCCTGAGTATAGAAAGTCTGTTCAATGTAGTGCATGTCATGGGTATGGTCATTATGCGAATGAATGTGCTAATACCTTGCTTAAACTGAAATTGAACTTCAATGCTACTTTAAGTGATGAATCTGATGAAGAGCATGAAGAACAAAATGAAGAACGTGCATTCTATGCTAGAATAGATTATGATGATTCCTTAGATGTGATTTGGACTATTCTGATTCTGATGTTGAAACAGATGTTACCACATCTGGAGTAACATTAGATGAAGATTGTTCTGAAAAAGCTATTAACTGTTTTAATGGTTTAACTGATGATAAAGGAACATCTGCTGTGAATAGTGAATCATGTGGATCAGGTCGTAGAGATTTGTTTAATAAAAGGGAACCTTAAAATCAGATTCTAAAGTCTATGACTAAGGAAAATGATGACTTGAGAGACTCACTAACCAAACTTGAAGTTGTCTTGACAAGAAAGGATTTGGAAATTTCTAAACTAAAGGAAGAATTGAAAAGTTCAACTTTGTGTTTTAAGAAGTATGCCAAAGGAACATAAATGTTGAAAGATGCTTTGATGGTTGGTAAATCTGATACTACTGGTCTTGGTTATGAAACTACTTCTAAAAGCTTTAAACCTGTGAAATTTGTTAAAGTTGGAGAAAAGACAAATGTCAAAACTCTAGTGAAAAAAAAAGCTCACATTAAGAAGAAGAAAAAGAAGTATGTGTGTCACTATGTTCTGGTCATGGTCATATTCGTCCATATTGTGAAAAATTGAAAGAGGACATGAAGGTGTTACAAGCTGAAGTTTCTGAGTCACAATGTGCTAAAACTTAATGTGTCAGTAAACAAGATGTGACTTTTAATGTTGTGTATACATCTCTGAAAGCATTTGTGTCTGGTTTATGGTACTTTGATAGTGGTTGTTCTAGGTACATGACTGGTCAAATGAATTTCCTGTCTGATTATGAGAAATTTGATGGAGGAAATGTCACTTATGGTGGTGGTTCCAAAGGGAAAATTGTTGGGAAAGGTACTCTCAATGTTGAAGGATTTCCTAAACTGTCTAATGTCTTACATGTTGAAGGTTTGCTTGCTAATTTGATTAGTATAAGTCAACTATGTGATGACAATTTGCATGTCAAGTTTGATAAGAATTCTTGTTATGTTCTGAATAATGAAAATGAGTATCTTATGACTGGAAATAGGTCAATTGATTATTGTTATCTTATTAGAACTAACAATGTTTGCAATCTTGCCAATAATGCTGAAGAAGTTTTATGGCATCAAAAACTTGGACATTTTAACTACAGGAATATCCAGAAGCTTGTGAAGATAGGTGCTGTAAGAGGTTTGCCAAAGCTGAATATAGGAGAAACCATGATTTGTGGTTCTTGTATGAAAAGTAAACAGATCCGAGTGTCAGACAAGATGTTGTCACATTGTTCGACAACATGGTGTTTTTGTTGGGATTATACTGGAAAGTATGCTTTTTACTTTGTATAATCGAAACTGAATTTTCAGACTTATTTACTGAAATAAATTGTTTATCACTGATGCTTTAAATATTATTGAATGTTACATATATTTACTGCATAACTGTTCAATAAGTCGTACGTGTTACATTGTAGTTAATTTAGTGATACCAGATCACAGAAGATTAAATTAACAGTCCCTTGTAACTAAAAGTACGCCATTCATGACCTAGATGGAAATGAACAACCCATTGTGAAAGGTTGAAGTGTAAGGCTCAGATTGGCTTGTCTTGACCAAGAGATTACACTAGTGCATGACTGATGCACTGAATAGGACCTACAGGAGGATAAATTCTTCAGAACTGAACAAGGAAGAATTAGACCTCATTGATTCGTTATTTCTTAACCTTCGTCCCTTAAATAGGATCACTTGGGATTGGTAACTATTGCTTTGACTTATCATGGGTAGCGAATCAATGAGATTCAATACTTTTTATCTTGGGCAATATTATTAGTCACATGTGATTGCTAAGATTTAATACGAAGAATCGTGTGCAAGTACACTTGTTTGATTTGCCCCCTTGGGAGGTTCATAAGCTTTATCATACCAAATCTTGCAAGTGGAATTAGTTTCCGGTATGGATAATAATGTTGAACCGTTCCTTGACCAAGGATAAAAGATATTAATTAATGGAAAGCTATTTCAGTGGCTTGAATTAATTAATGGGCTAGATAATCTTAAACACGGGAAATAATGACCGGGAGCCATATTGACTGTAATATGGGTTAAGATGGATAGTGCAATATTAATTATGTAGTGGGATTAATTAATATTTATGGGCTTGAATAATATTGTGGCTCAATATTAGATATTCAAGGTCCATTAGAAGGTCCAATCTTAATTCTCCTAAAGGCCCCCTGAGTAGCCCAACATATAGTCCAATAACTGAAAAAGGTGATTAAAATAAAATAAATATTGTTGCTTAATTTTTCCTATTATTTCGAAAATTATGAATAAAGTTGGGAGAAAGATTTTCTTTGAATTTTGTTATGGAATGAAGATATGTATTCTTGGAATACAAGATTATCTCATTAAATTCAAGAAATCTCCCACTTGGTTATTCATAGTGATATTTTCGAAAATTTTGAAATATAGTGGGCAAGAAAATTTTTCTTGATTTTCTTGAAAAGATATTATGGAAGATATGTATTTTTTGAAATACAAGAATATCTCATAAATTCAAGAAGATCCAAATCTTGGAATCTTGCACATAAATTTCAAAAATTCCATAATAATAGAGAAGGTGGGACTTTTGTGGAATATTATAATTATGGGAAAAAGAATATAGGAGATATATTCAAGATTTCTTGGAGATCAAGAAAAGGTTTTCCCACATTATTTTATCACTAAATTTTTGTCCCCCTCTCCTCTATAAATAGGGGATGAATGGTTCATTCCCAGTGACACACGAAAATTGGTTTTTCGGAAAAATATCAGCGTCGATAAAATATCAAATATTTTGTAACGTCGACAGATTGTATTTTTTTGAAAAACGACAATTGTGAGTAGTTTACAATTCCATGTGCTGGAAAAATTAGTAAATCCACAAAGGTGGTGCAACATAATTTATTTTCCTTTTGTTAAATCGTTCACAAGAATCCTTCCACCGGATAGTCGAACGACAGTTAGTCTATTCAGCCATACCGTTGCCATCCCAAGAGGTACGCTCACGTAAACTCGTAGAATTCCGCATGCGTAGGTTTTACGTGAAATATTATATGCATGATATGTTGTTGGATTATTATTTGAATTAATATAGGATTAATTCATGCTAGTAATAATTAAAGAATTAAATTTGTATTTAAATATTCACCCCGAATAGATCTGTGCAACTTATTCCCCTACAATTGGTATCAGAGCCACGGTTTCCGGCTCAGAATTTTTTAAATTGTAATTTAATTCGTTGGCATTAAATTTGAAATTGGATAGTAGAATTGCTAGATCTTTTTTGCAGGTATCCATTTGTCATGGAATTTAATGTGTTTATGCATGCATATAAACTGTGTTTTTTAATTCGATTCGTTCGGATTCGCTTTGCCTCGTGAGAAAATTCACGAGTAGATTAGAATTTGTTTGATTTGATCAATGTAATAGACTAGTCTAGATCTAGGTTTATTTATTTTTTTAAATAAATTGTAACCGGATCCAAAAAACTATACACGAGAGACGGCATTAAAGGACAAAAATCTGCAACTGTGCGTAGCGGGGGGGCGCTACCGGGCACTCACGGGCGCAGGGCCAGGCTAAGGCGTCGAAATAAGACGGGTTGGCGCAAGACATCGACTTGTACCGCAGACGGGCCGAAAGGACGGACATGGCCGCACAAGGGAGCTGCTGAGACGGGCGCTGGCGGCCGAGGTGGCGGGCGAAAGGAGGTAAAAGCGAGCGTCTGCGCGCGCTACGGATGCGCTGCGTCGCCGAGGATCGCTATTTGTTTACCGAGATTCTTGGGCCGAGTCTTGATAAGCCTTTGGCGCGAGCCGCCGGGTCTTAGAAATCGAGGTCTAAGCAGCGGCGGCCGGAACCGAGGCGTGCATCATCCCTGCTAAGCTACCGCTGGCGTGGCGTTCGAGATGAAGTATTTTTCGAGACGATCGAGTGGGAGAAATTCGAGATGTGTTTCTTCAAGATCAAGCCAAGAAAAATCAAACCATGACAATTGGATAATTTGTGCCCAATATGTTTATTTTTCTGTTTTGCTTGATTTATTTGTGTTATCTTGTGCTTTATTTAATTTGTTTAAATGTGTTTGCATGAGAGTTGCCAAATGGAAAAATCTCACCTTCAAAAATTACTAAGTATGTTTAAATAATTAATTGACAATTTTATTCCGGATAATAAAATTGAATTAATTTTGACCTCCATGATTTATTTATTTGTGAATTCTTTTGGAGAAATTCCTCCAACGGGACGGTCAAAAGATAGCTTTCACATGAATGAATTCCAAACGGATGATTGTGGTTTATTACTAGTGGCGACGATGACCCTCCCAACGAGGCTCGTTCAAAACGAAATAATAATCCTGTATTTAATCATGGTTATTACTTAGGTATAAAATTGATATGCATATACTTCTCCGAAGTCCCTGTCAATTTTATATTGGTCAAGAGGGAGCCAACTATTAATCTGGATATTAAAGGTTTGTAACTGTTCTTGTTTGTAACCTGCTTGAATGTGTTTAAATAATGACCCACCCAACGTGGCTTATTTAAACTGTTTTGAGATGTTGGCTGATGCATGTTCATATTTTTTTTTTGGGATTTTAATATGAAGCATGTGATCGAACCTTGTGATATACTTGTGCTATTGCATATAGTTGTTTATTTCAGTTCAGCATGTCGTTACCTTTTAATCCACTGTTATTATACTTAAAGTCAATACAATATGTATGGAAACTATATTGGAAATGAAAAATTATAATTGTCCTAACTGCACAAAAGCACCAAAATCAGATGAGCCAACTGACGAGTCAAAACATGCGGGACTCGTCAGATCACCTTGCGAGAGATGTCGTCGCTGAAAATGGTGGAGGGCAAACCCGTAAGGGATTACGTCCTCAAAATAGATGTCCCATCTGAACAAACTTGAGATTCTGAGTGCAGATTATGATCTGGAGACTCAGATGAATTTGGTACTTCACTCTCTGCCCAAAAAGTTTTTGAGCATTTTGGCCTCGCTAGCTAATTTGTTGCAAGCGTTTGGTCTCGGCAGAAATGATGATAAGGCACCAAACTCAAGCATTGACGGCAAGTTGTCCGTCTTCATCTTCTAGGCCAAGGGTAGGCAAGATAAAGAAGAGGACCAAAAGGCCATAAGCAATAAAACTCAACTGTTGCCAAGGGCAATGGTAAGATGAGGAATGCTTGTTGTGACAAGGAAAATCCAAAGAGGAAGTGCTTAAACTGCGGTGAGAGAGGACAATGGAGGTTTTGCCTGTTCCAACCCTAAAAGGGACGGAAAGAAAGGTAATTCTCACGCACTAGTTGTTGAAACTTGTTTAGCGGCGTATACTTCTCATTCGTGGGTGGTTGATACGAGATCCACTAATCATGTTGGCTTCACGGGTTCAAACGGACCCGACAACTTAGTGGGAGTGAGATCCTCATCACACTGGGCGATGCTACAAGAGTGGCAGCTGAAGCAGTGGGAGAAGTGCACCTATCTTTTGAAGATAAAGTTTTTTTGAGATTATCTTTATGTTCCCAGTTTTAGAAAGAATTCACTTTCAGTTTCTAAAATTTGATTAAAGGACACTAAGTTTCTTCTAATAAGAATGACATCATTTTTTAAATGATGAGTGTATCTGTTACGGGACATTGATGGAAAATCTTTATACAATTAACTGTGCACACCACTCACGAAATGCATCCTATAACACATCAACTATTTTAGAAAAAAGAAAGCGTGAACGAAACATTTCTTTTGCATCTAAGATTAGGTCATATAAATCCAAAGAGGATCCAAAGGTTGGTGAAAGATGGTTCACTGGAGCGTCTCCAAGTTGAACAAATTCCAACCTGCGAAATCATGTTTGGAGGGTAAAATGACCAAGAGGGCATTTGGAGCTAAGGGGATAGGGCCAAAGAAGTGTCAGAGATCGTTCACACAGATGTATGTGGTCCAATGTCAACCAAAGCAAGAGGAGGTTATGAGTATTTTTATTGATAATTACTCAAGGTACGGTTACATTTTCCTTATGAAGCATAAATCTGAGACATTTGAGAAATTCAAAGAATTTAAGGCTCAAACAGAGAATCATAGGGAAAAACGTATCAAGTCTCTACGATCTGATCATGGAGGCGAATACCTCAGCGATGAGTTTTTGAACTACTTATCGATGAAGGATTGTATATCCACTCATCGCACCGGAACCCCACAACAAAACGGGGTTGCAGAAATAAGAAAAGTAATTCTTTTGGAAATGGTTAGATCAATGATGAGTTATGCGGATCTTCCCGAGTCATTCTGGGGTCATGCCTTGGAAACAGCGGCTTACATTTCGAACTTGGTGCTATCAAATCGGTTCCCCAAAACTCCCAAAGAATTGTGGACGGGCGCAAGCCTAGTATGAGACACATGAGAATTTGGGGGTGTCCGCCCACGTGTTGGACAAGGAAGTTGATGTAAATTGGATCCTCGATCGGGATTAAAAATTTGTTTGTAGGATACCCCGAGGAACAAAAGGTGTATGTTCTATGGTCCCGAAGATCAAAAGGTGGTCATCGGACCCACTTTAGATTTTTGGAAGAAGACTATATGAACCAAAGAAAACCAGTGTGAGATTACCTTAAATGAGCTTAGAAGGCAAACCTCGGTGCCAATTGTATTTAGATGACATACCAAACGATACGCTTTCTGGCGGAGTCTCGTCAGAGTGGGAGGGTTGTTAGACTGCCGAGAGATTCATGGGAATAGGAGAGTCCTCGGACTTGATTCCCGGACAAGACGAATCAGAACCATGGACATATGACGAGGCACTCCAAGATAAGGATGCAGATTCTTGGCAAACAACAATGAAAGCCGAAATGGGTTCTATGTTTCATAATAGAGTGTGGGAGCTAGTCGAACCACTTAATGGGGTCAAACCCATTGGATGCAAGTGGGCATATAAGAGGAAAAGAGGACCGGACGAGAAGGTTGAAACCTTTAAAGCAAGACTAGTGGCGAAAAGGTTACACTTTCGGAAAAGAAGGGATCGATTATGAGGAAACTTTTTCGCCCGTAGCCATGCTTAAGTCCATCCGTATTCTCTTATCGATTGTTGCGCATTTCGACTTTGAAATCTGGCAAATGGATGTCAAGACAACTTTCCTTAATGGAAGTCTTGATGAAGAGATATATATGCAACAACCCCAAGGTTTCATTGAAACAGGCCAAGAATACCTAGTTTGTAAGCTCAAGAGGTCCATTTACGGACTCAAACAGGCATCCAGAGCTTGGAACCAATGTTTTAATCATGTTATAAAGTCTTATGGGTTTGATCAAAATAAGTTTGAAAGTTATGTGTATAAAAAGCGTGTCGGAACAGCATTGGTATTCTTAGTACTATACGTAGATGACATTCTGACCATCGGGAACGATGTGAAGGTGCTGTCAGACGTAAGGACATAACTTTCAAAACATTTTGATATGAAAGACTTAGGGAAAGCCGGACACATCCTTGGGATCAAGATCACTCGAGATCGCAAGAAAAGGATGGTCGGGTTATCGCAAGTTTCATACATAGACACTGTCTTGAAACGATTCAGCATGCAAGATTCCAAGAAAGGATTCGTACCTTTCAGGCATGGAATCCATCTATCAAGAAAATGTCCCCTAAGACGCAAAAGGAGATAGATGACATGAAAGGCATTCCTTGTGCTTCGGCTGTCGGAAACCTTATGTATGCATTGCTGTGTACGAGACCAGATATCTGCTTTGCCGTAGGCATGGTAGCAAGATATCAAAGTAACCAAGGGAAAGAGCATTGGACAACAGTTAAAAACATTCTGAAGTATCTGAAAAGAACTCGGGATAGAATGTTGATTTATCAGTCAGATACTCCAATCCCCATCGGCTACACGGAATCAGATTTCCAATCAGACTTAGATTCCAGAAACTATTTGCCTCAGTTAGTGTGTTTCCATTTGGGAAGTGTAGCCATCAAATGGACGAGTGTGAAGCAGAAATGCATCACTGACTCAACCATGGAAGTCGGGTAAGTAGCTGCTTGTGAAGCGGTGAAAGAACCGTTTTGGCTCTAGACCTTCTTAGTGGACTTGGATGGAGTTTCGAATTTGTCTAGCAATTTTTGCTAAGGGCAGTTGCAAATTCAAGGGAACCAAGAGTCCACGAGTCAAACGAGCACACTAAAGGAAAGACATCTTATACGAGAAATCGTTAAGAGAGGAGATATAGATGTGGCAAAGATAGCGTCTGAGGACAGCCTAGCAGATCCATTCACAAAGAGTCTGCCTCTGAATACATTCGAGAGACATGTGGGTGGAATGGGTGTCAAGACCGTTGCCAATCTGCTTTGAGTATAAGTGGGAGAAATTATTAGGTTCGTGTAGGTGACATTAGATGTCACGGACTACACGAGACATGTTGTAGTATACTTAAAAGCAAACTTTGAGTATAAGTGGGAGATTGTTGGGATTATACTGGAAAGTATGCTTTTTACTTTGTATAATCGAAACTGAATTTTCAGACTTATTTACTGAAATAAATTGTTTATCACTGATGCTTTAAATATTATTGAATGTTACATATATTTACTGCATAACTGTTCAATAAATCGTACGTGTTACATTGTAGTTAATTTAGTGATACCAGATCACAGAAGATTAAATTAACAGTCCCTTGTAACTAAAAGTATGCCATTCACGACCTAGATAGAAATGAACAACCCATTGTGAAAGGTTGAAGTGTAAGGCTCAGATTGACTTGTCTTGACCAAGAGATTACACTAGTGCATGACTGATGCACTGAATAGGACCTACAGGAGGATAAATTCTTCATAACTGAACAAGGAAGAATTAGACCTCAGTGGTTCGTTATTTCTTAACCTTCGTCCCTTAAATAGGATCACGTGGGATTGGTAACTATTGCTTTGACTTATCATGGTTAGCGAATCAATGAGATTCAATACTTTTTATCTTGGGCAATATTATTAGTCACATGTGATTGCTAAGATTTAATACGAAGAATCGTGTGCAAGTACGCTTGTTTGATTTGCCCCCTTGGGAGGTTCATAAGCTTTATCATACCAAATCTTGCAAGTGGAATTAGTTTCCGGTGTGGATAATAATGTTGAACCGTTCCTTGACCAAGGATAAAGATATTAATTAATGGAAAGCTATTTCAGTGGCTTGAATTAATTAATGGGCTAGATAATCTTAAACACGGGAAATAATAACCGGGAGCCATATTGACTGTAATATGGGTTAAGATGGATAGTGCAATATTAATTATGTAGTGGGATTAATTAATATTTATGGGCTTGAATAATATTGTGGCTCAATATTAGATATCCAAGGTCCATTAGAAGGTCCAATCTTAATTCTCCTAAAGGCCCCCCTGAGTAGCCCAACATATAGTCCAATAACTGAAAAAGGTGATTAAAATAAAATAAATATTGTTGCTTAATTTTTCCTATTATTTTGAAAATTATGGATAAAGTTGGGAGAAAGATTTTCTTTGAATTTTGTTATGGAATGAAGATATGTATTCTTGGAATACAAGATTATCTCATTAAATTCAAGAAATCTCCCACTTGGTTATTCATAGTGATATTTTCGAAAATTTTGAAAAATTTGGGCAAGAAAGATTTTCTTGATTTTCTTGAAAAGATATTATGGAAGTTATGTATTTCTTGAAATACAAGAATATCTCATAAATTCAAGAAGATCCAAATCTTAGATGCCATAGAAGTGTCTCGTTCACGTCTGATGAACGTTTTCTTTTCTCGGAAACAGTTGATGTGTTATAGGATGCATTTCGTGAGTGGTGTGCACTGTTAATTGTATAGAGATTATTCGACAACGTTCCATGACAGGTAAATTTATCAAAAAGAGAAATGGTAACAACTCTATTAAAAGTAACTGAATATCCATCAAGAAAAAGTTTAGAAACTGAAATTAAATTCTTTCTAAAATTCGGAACGTAAAGAACATCTCTTAAAATTAAAATTCTGTCTTCAAAAGACAGGTGCACTTCTCCCACTGCTTCAGCTGCCACTCTCATAACATTGCCCAGTGTGATGAGGATCTCACTCTCACTAAGTTGCCGGGTCCGCTTGAACCCCTGTAAAGTGAAACAAACATGATCTGTGGATCCCGTATCCACTACCCATAAATGGGAGGCATACGCCGCTAAGCAAGTTTCAACAACTAGTGCGTGAGAATTACCTTTCTTTCCATTCATTTTGGGTTTGGAACAGGCTGACCTCCAATGTCCTTTTTCACCGCAGTTAAAACATTTTCCTTTTGGTACTTTCTTGACACCCAAACACCTAGCTGTCTTTTTCTCACTTTTCTTAGTGATGAGATTGCTTTGGTTCTGACCACTTTCCTTTTCTTGAGACTTGCCTTCCATTGGCCTAGATCTTGAGAAAAGACTTTTGGTCACCAATGCTTCGTCTTTCATTCCTAAATGCTTCTCTATTTTCTCCAAGGCTTCTTGTAGGATATCCATAGTAAACATGTGATCACTCATCACAAAACTACAGTAAAACCCATTGAAGCACCTTGGAAGAGTTAGCAAAAGAAATTCGATTTGGGCCTCATCACAATACTTAGTTCCGAGATAAGCCAATTTTTCAAAATGGTGTTTAATCCTGAGAACATGCTCCCTCACGGGTGTTCCCTCAGCCATCTTTAGCCTGGCCACGTCGACATTTTTAACCTGATTGATCATGCGGTCTTTTGTTATAAATATTTCTTCAAGACTTTGCATAATTTCTGCAGCAGACTCAACACCTTCATGAATGTGTCTCAAATCATCAGACAGTGAAGTCAAGATTACACGTTTCATGGGTTCATTGGCCTGCTCCCAAATATTATACAAGTCTCTTTCCGCATTAGGTGATTCACCAGTACTCTTACGTGGCTTGGGTACATCAAGAACCCAATGATGTTCTTGTGCAGGTAGGACAAAACTCATATTTCGTTTCCAAACATTATAGTTGTCACCAGTTAATTGGTGTTCTTTGAGTGTATATAATAGTGGATTAAAAGGTTGTGACATGATGAACTGAAATAAATAATAATATGCATAAGCACAAATATATCACAAGATTCGATCACATGTTTCATATTAAAATCTCAAAAAAAATATGAACACGCATCAGCCAACATCTCAAAATAGTTTAAATAAGCCACGTGGGGTGGGTCATTATTTAAACACATTCAAGCAGGTTACAAACAAGAACAGTTATTAAACCTTTAATATCCAGATTAATAGTTGGCTCCCACTTGACCAATATAAAATTGACAGGGACTTCGGGGAAGTATATGCATATCAATTTTATACCTAAGTAATAACCATGATTAAATACAGAATCATTATTTCGCTTTGAACGAGCCTCGTGGGGAGGGTCATCGTCGCCACTAGTAATAATCCATAATCATCCATTTGGAATTCATTCATGTGAAAGCTAACTTTTGACATTCCCGTGAGGGAAATTTCTCCAAAAGAATTCACAAATAAATAAATCATGGAGGTCAAAATTAATTTAATTTTATTATCCGGAATAAAATTGTCAATTAATTATTTAAACATACTTAGTAATTTTTGATAGTGAGATTTTTCATTTGGGCAACTCTCATGCAAACACATTTAAACAAATTAAATAAAGCACAAGAAAACACAATAATAAATCAAGCAAAGCGGAAAAATAAACATATTGGGCACAAATTATCCAATTGTCATGGTTTGATTTTTCTTGGCTTGATTTTGAAGAAACGCCGTCTTGAATTTCTCCCACTCGATCGTCTCGAAAAGAACTCCATCTCGAAACGCCACGCCAAGTAGATCGCAGCCGGGATGCACGCCCGCATCAGGCCGGCCCCTTGGCCGAGTCAGCCTCGGCAGCCTCAGCACGCCTTGGCAGGCACCGCCCGCCCATGCCTCGGCAGCAGCTAGCCATTGCCCGCCCGTCCGCCTCGGCCGCTTCATGCATGGTCCCGCGCGCCCATGCGCGTCGCAAATACATATCTTTCATAATATCTTTTCAAGAAAATCTTTCTTGCCCTTTATATTTCAATATTTTCGAAATATACTATATGGATAACCAAGTGGGAGATTTCTTGAATTTAATGAGATAATCTTGTATTCCAAGAATACATATCTTCATTCCATAACAAAATTCAAAGAAAATCTTTCTCCCCTTTTAATCCATAATTTTCAAAATTATGAGGAAAAATAAGGCAACAATATTTATTTTATTTTAAACACCTTTTTTAGTTATTGGACTTTATGTTGGGCTACTTAGGGGGCCTTTAGGAGAATTAAGATTGGATCTTCCAATGGATCTTGAATTATCAATATTGAGCCACAATATTATTCAACCCATAAATATTAATTAATCCCACTACATAATTAATATTACACTATCCATCTTAACCCATATAACAGTCAATATGGCTTCCGGTTATTATTTCCCGTGTTTAAGATTATCAAGCCCATTAATTAATTCAAGCTACTGAAACAACTTTCCATTAATTAATATCTTTTGTCCTTGGTTAAGGAACGGTTCAACATTATTATCCATACCGGAAACTAGTTCCACTTGCAAGATTTGGTATGATAAATCTTATGAACCTCCCAAGGGGGCAAATCGAACAAGCGTACTTGCACACGATTCTCCGTATTAAATCTTAGCAATCACATGTGACCAATAATATTGCCCAAGATAAAAAGTATTGAATCTCGTTGATTCTCTACCCGTGATAAGTCAAAGCAATAGTTACCAACCACACGTGATCCTATTTAAGGGATGAAGATTAAGAAATAACGAACCACTGAGGTCTAATTCTTCCTTGTTCAGTTCTGAAGAATTTGTCCTCCTGTGGGTCCTATTCAGTGCATCAGTCATGCACTAGTGTAATCTCTTGGTCAAGACAAGTCAATCTGAGCCTTACACTTCAACCTTTCATGATGGATTGTTCATTTCCTTCTAGGTCGTGAATGGTGTACTTTTGGTTACAAGGGACTGTTAAATTAATCTTCTGTGATCTGGTATCACTAAATTAACTACAATGTAACACGTACTATTTATTGAACAATTATGCAGTAAATATATGTAATATTCGATGATATTTAAAGCATCAGTGATAAACAATTTATTTTAGTAAATAAGTCCAAAATTCCGTTTTGATTATACAGAGTAAAAGCATACTTTCTAGTATAATCCCAACAGGGTAAGCTCAAAAGATGTGGTAAGATCTGTTTGTATGTTTTCTATATGCAACATGATCAATTCTGAATGCTATCATTTTGTAATTGAGGCTAAAAATGTCAAAGAAGCCTTAAATGATGAAAATTGGATAAATGCTATGCATGAAGAACTTAATCAGTTTGAAAGGAATGATGTTTGGACACTAGTTCCAAGACCTGGTAATACAAATGTCATTGGAACCAAGTGGATTTTTAAGAACAAAACTGATGAGTCTGGAAACATAGTAAGGAATAAGGCTAGATTGGTTGCCTAAGGATATACTCAAGTTGAGGGTATTGATTTTGATGAAACATTTGCACCTATAGCTAGGATTGAATCTATTAGATTTTTGTTAGCTATTGCATGTTTTATCACTATCAAATTGCATCAAATGGATGTAAAGGCTGCATTTTTTAATGGTATACTTGTTGAAGAAGCTTATGTTGAACAACCCTTGGGATTTGAAGATCCTCACTATTCTGATCATGTTTATAAGCTTAAGAAAGCATTGTATGGCTTGAAACAAGCTCCTAGAGCTTGGTATGGCAGATTGATTGACTTTCTTTTGCAGTTTGGTTTTGTTAGAGGAGAAGCAGACCAGACTTTGTTTATTAAACATGTTGATGAAGGGTTGATGATTGCACAAATATATGTTGATGACATAGTATTTGGAGCAACATCAGACAAGATGCTGAATGAATTTGTTGAGGCAATGTCATCTACATTTGAGATGAGCATGGTTGGAGACTTGAATTACTTTTTAGGTGGGTAGATCAAGCAAAAAGATGATGGAATCTTCATTTGCCAAAGCAAATATGCAAAGAACCTGGTTAAGAGATTTGGTCTTGAGAATTCGAAGCATATGAAAACACCTATGTGATCAAATCAGAAGTTGAACAAAGACAGTGTTGGTCAAGATGTTGATCACACACTGTACAGATCTATGATAGGTAGTCTTCTTTATCTTACCTCTAGTAGACCTGGCATTATATATAGTGTTTGTGTTTGTGCTAGGTACCAAGCTAATCCAAAGGAATCTCACATGAATGATGTGAAGAGGATTATCATATATGTTGCTGGAACAACAGATCTTGGTATATGGTATACAAAGGACACAAGCAGTGTACTGACTGGGTATAGTGATGCTGATTGGGCTGTAGATGATAGGAAAAGCACAAGTGGTGATTGTGTTTACGTGGGTAACAACTTGATTTCCTGGCATTGTAAGAAACAAAATTGTGTTTCACAATCTACTGCAGAGTCTGAGTGCATTGCTGCTGGTAGTTGTTGTACACAACTTTTATGGTTGAAAAAGATGTTTGATGACAATGGACTTGAGAATGATATTCTGACTTTGTTTTGTGATAATACTAGTGGTATTAACATTTCTAAAAACCCAGTACAACATTCTCTTACCAAACACATAAGTATAAGACATCATTTCATAAGAGACCTTGTAGAAAAGGAAATTGTGAAGTTAGAGTATGTTCCCACTGATAATCAACTTGCTGATATTTTTACTAAAGCCCATGATCATGAGAGGTTTTCCTTTCTGAGGAAATCTCTTGGTTTGTGTACTATCTGAGTTCTGTAGGGTGGATGTTGAAACAAATGTTACAACATTTGAAGCAACATCTGGTTTGATTTTTATAGCACTTGGTTGATTTGATCGATTCTCATGGTTTGATTATGATTTTGAGTTGAATTCTTATTGAGTCAAGTCATTGTGATTTTCTGGACACACATTTCTTAAATGCACAAAAACAAGATACACAAATTGGATGTAATGTCTCACTGAGTAACTTTGGAGCACGAAGTTCGCTACTACGATGTCTTCTTTTCAAAAGGTGATTGATATAACATCAATTTTCTCATAATCCACTGAGTAACTATGGGGCACGGAGTTCGCTACTACGATGTTCACTTTTCAAAAGGTGGATCAATATGAGTTAAGTGTATAAAAAGAAAAGATGAAAAGGGCAACATTGGCTGTGTAAAACAGGAAAAATGAATGTTGAAGTGTGTGTGTGCCGTTCTTGATTGCAACATTGACTTGATTTGACTGGATTTTACTTGGATGATTGTTTAAATGCGACTTTTTGATTAAATTGATTATTTAATACAAAAATTGGCCACTGTTTATTTAATTTCAGATTGTATATTGTTTTTATTTAATTTTTGGGCTTTATGTTTTTTGTAAAAATGGGCAGAAATCGTGTGGTTTGGATATTGGAAGTAGTGGGAGTGATGGTTTCATCACATTGCACCCCATGATCTCCATTTCTAGAACATTCACTTTGTGGGATCATGGCTTGTAACATGCTGATTTCGGATTCTATTTAAGGATCAAATAGGTGTTGCATTTTTATACTGAAAACTTGTTTTGAGTTTTGCGTACGAAAGTTTGAAGAAGTTGAGGTATTACTGGTTTTGTCATAAAGTATTAGTTAGAATTGAATTTTTAATTCTATTTGTCACTAACTTCTTTTGATATATATAGAGCACAATGGCAGGAAATCAAAACACCTCACCAAACACGCCTTCAAACCCTTCCTCTGAAAACCCTGAAATCGCAAACCCACTTCACCTTCTTGCATCAATGGCGACTTTGATCGATTCACCAAATACCACACCTACAGCTGAATCATCCAACCCAACACTCCAGAATCCGTTGAACCCAGAGCCAATTTCGGTTGCATTCCCTAAAACCGAACATTCATTGAATGTGAGCGTGGCGATCATTTCGCTTCAACGCTCTGAAACTCCTGCGACGATCATGTTTGGAGAGTTTCTGGAGAACATTCTACCATTCACGAATGTCTCATCCTTGAACCCTCCTCGTGGTGTTTTCCCAGATGACTTCATTGTTAGGGTCAAAAATCCAAAATCAACTGCTGAAAATGTGAGCCTGCGCAACTCGATGCTCAAGTTGATATTGAGATGGAAGATACTTCCATGGAGGAGCCCGTTGAGAAGGCTAAGGCTGATATTGCTGTTGTTGGTCCTTCTTCCAAGAAGCCGAAGAGGAAGAGAAGCCCTGTGAAACCAAAGAGAAGATCAAACCACTACAAGCCCAGGGTGGACTACTCTGAGACAAAGAGGGGTAAGATTTCTGATTTGGGTCAAGCCTCAAGACCAATTGTTGTGTCTGATTCATCTGAATCAGAAAAGAGTTCAGAAAAGGCTGAGGAAAGTGAGAAGTCTGTTGAGGAAGTTGAGCACTCTGTTAAGAAGAGTGTTGATGAGGAGAGTGAGAAATCTGTTGCTGAGGAGACAGAATCAAGTGAAGCATCTGAGCCTGCGACTGATGCTGATGATGATGATGATAAGACTGTTGATGTCCATGCTGATTTAGAAAGTTCTAATTAAATCATTCCTATTGTTGAGTTGTTAGCAAGGAATGAAAGAAGGACAAAATTCAGATATGATCTTGAAGCTACTACAAAAGCTAGAACTGATTTGAGAACAAAGAGAAGGCATGAACCTGTTGCTGACTCTAATGTTGATGAAGATGTTGAGCAAGGTGCTTCAACACCATCAGGAGAACCAGATGACTCTGATGATCCTGATGAATCAGACTCAAGTAGTTCAAGTAACACATCTTCTGAACCTGATGATGATGATAGTGAAGATGCTTACCATGGTATTGCTAGTCCTAAGTTTGCTGTTATGAGAAGTAGACTTTTGTCGTCTGAGAGGAGAATAAGAGTTTATGAATTTGATAGGCAAAATCTGATTTATTTTTTTGAGGAAAAGAATCTCTTTCATGCTGTACATTTTGCTTCACCTTTCTTTGACACTTGGGTATATGAATTTTACTGCAATTCGAGGAAAGGAACAGGTAGAAGGAATTCTAGGAGATATGGGCATGTGAGGTTTAGAGGTCATAATGTAGGCTTCAATCCTGGTGTGATAAATGCATTTTTTGAGAACTCCTGATGTTGAGGAAGATGTGTCCCTCCTATGAATGAAATTGTGACTGCTATTACTATTGGAATGGTTAGAAGATGGACAACAAAGGTGTTGTCATCCAAGTTGACAAGTCTATTTTCAGTTGTTCACAAGTTTGTTGTGTACAACTGGTTGCCAACTACCAACACTACCAAGATCACTGAAGCTCAAGCTATTCTGATGTATAGGATAATGGTCATGAGCAATTTGAACAATCTTTGATAATGCTATGAAATGTGCAGGTGGTAAGAAAAGTGTTTTACCATATCCTTGTATGATCTTTGCTCTGCTGGACAGATTGGATATTGCTAAGGAACCTGTTGAAAGTCTTGGTGGCATGATTCCTAACTTAGGAATTTCCAAAGTTCTGTTGAGAGGGAACAGAATCAAGGACTTACCATATAGGAGGCCTAATGCAGAGGGAGATGAAGCTGAACCTGAGGTTGTTGAACCTGCTGTTCAAGATCTGGATGTTGTACCAAATGCTGCCAACAATGATGGTGACACTGACTTGAGAAATTCTCCAGTTCAGTCTGTTACTATTCACGGGAATTTCATACTTCAGCAAATTGAGAATTTGCAGGATCAGATTGCTGAGCTAAATGTCAAGAAAAGCTTCTGGCAGAGGTTGCTTTCTGCTCCACCAGGGGGAGTAGCACCTGATGCTCCTGAAATTGCTGCTGATGTTCCTGCTACTGAAGAAGTTCCTGAGGTAGTTCCAGGTAATGTGCAAGAAGAGAATGAGCCAGATCCTCCGGCTGAACAGGTTGAACAAGGTGCTGACCAAGGTGATGATGCTGCTGACCAAGGTGATGATGATGAAGAAACTGACATTAATGATATCATAGATGAAATCTATGGTGATCTCCCATGATGGTTGAATGGGGGAGTTTGTTGTTAAGATCATGAAGACAGGGGGAGTTAAAAACAAGTTGAGGGGGAGCATGTGCTGGTTGATGATGTTGCAGCTGATATATCTCAGTTATTTCACCTCCTACTCTCTTTGTTTTCCTTCTTTATTCATATGATCTTATTTATGCTTTTTGCAAGTTATTTACTAAACTCTGTTCATTTGGTTATGTAATTATTTAACAATAGTTGGTAGAATTTGCTTGTTGATGAATATTAGTGTTGATGCTCTGATATTCTGTTTACTTGTGAGTATTATGACTTGTTCTGGACTTGCTCTGATATTCTGTTTATGTTTGAGTATTGATGATTAGTTTCTCTGATGATCATATTCTGATTTTAGGTTAAGATGTTGTATCCTTGCTCTGGTATCCTTATTTTCATTGCTTTGATAATCTTACCTTGTGTTTTGGAAAAGAGTAGTTTGTGTAGATTGTTCAGAATGATCTGTTAACTTTCTTCTTAACAGCTCTACTCTATTTTCTTGATGATTGGTGGAAATATGTTCAAGTAATATATGTTCTATTTTTTCTGCAGGCTTAAGGATTGATACATAGCGTACTTGTATCATTTTCCCTTACTCTGAGATGTTCTTACATCTTGCTCTGATGAGTTTCAATGTAATAAACATATGCTCTGATATGTCATATGCTCCGATATGTTTTACATTATACTCTGACATGTATTTCTGCAGATTGAAGTTTCTCAAAAAATGAAATTATTTGATGATGTTTATTCGATTCTTGATAGCTACAAAATGGTTTGACACTTAGTAGTGCAACTGATATGTTATGAGCTCTATCATGCACAGTACCTGATGTATTTGTTATTTCAGGTGTGTTGTAGAAGAAAGATCGATTGAGGAAGATTGTTGATGTTGCCACCGATGTTACAACATTGGTTACAACATCAGTATTCGTCCTTTCTTCTTAACCACTAACATTTCTATGTTCAATGTTGTCTTTGATGTTGTTGACTGCAGGTTGACGATCTAGATTGTTCTACAAGATTTCAGAAGGTTCCACAAGCTTCAAGAATCGAGTAGAATGGATTAGATCATGCAGCTGTTTTTCAGAGATCAAAGAAGACCCACTAAGTGGCAGTTACAAAGATCATGGAAGAGTGGATTGAAGAATTTCTAGATCCTTCAAGGAGGCTCTAGTAAGGCATACACAAAGTCTATAAATAGAAGACATTGATGTTCACATAAATGGCCGAACATTGCCATATATCGTGTGTTGTTTAGTCGAAGCAACAAACAAGCATCAACTATAGAGTGTGTGAGTGCATCCAGAGTGATAGGTTCATTGTTGTGGAGTTTATTTTACCATAAGAGAGTAATTGTAGGGTTTAAAATACCTCGAGCTGGTGTTAGATTTGTTTTATGTGGAGTGTTAGTCTCGGTGTAAGATAGTTTCACACTCATAGAACAGGCCACCTTTGGTAGTGTAGAGATACACCTAGCCTTTAGATCATATGCTTGATCTTGTTTCAATAGGATTCGATTTGTGAACCTCTTTGTATTCATTATTTTGATAAATAGTGATTTCGGTCATAAGACATCACAATCTATATTTATATAGATTGTGCAAAGCCTTATTAATTTTGCATGTTGTGTTTCTGAGTCTTCCGTTGTTTCTGTCTTTTGAATGTTACTTTGAGTGTCACAACATTCAGTGTAACATTACTCTGATTTTACTAAACTCAACCCCGTACATCACACTTTCATTTAGTATTAGTATTTTAAATTAATGTGAAATATAGTATTAGCTTAAATTTTAATTTAATTTGCATGATAATTATATTCGTGGTATTAGTTGTATTTTGTTGTATGATAAACGTATCTAGTATTAGTTGTATTTAGCTTAATTTAATTTGCATGATAATTTTATATTTTAAGTTTTTTTCTCTTAATTGTGTAGTTGTTTAGTGTATATATATTATAGTAGTGTCTATTTTAGCTTAATTTTACTTGATAGTTGCATATTTAGTATTATTTAATTAGCATAATAATACGTGTACATTAGTATTGTTTAGCTTAATTTCTAGCTTAATTTATCTTATTTGTGTATATATAGTATTAATTAGTTGTTCAATTATTTAGTATTATTTAATATATTAATTTTCGTTGGATGTTGAAGTGGAGGGATCAATGTTGATGAATGTTGGTTATTGCCTTTTGTAGAACATATGCGTTCCGACTTGATTGATTTTAATTGATTAAGTCGGAAATGGATGTACGTAGGTAATTGGGGAATACACTAAAATAATACGAAACACTGACGAAATTTTTAGAAAATATTAATTATGAATTAGGCTTTTGAATACTAATTAATTCGTAAATATGAAACAGATAATTGATATGGATTATTCCATCCATTTACGTTGGATGTATGGTCCTAGATCGATTAATTGCAATATATCTCCCGAATTCTATAGTGGACTCGAATTTTTTATAGATTTCGCCACTAGTAGTGGGATGATTCAGGGAAAGATTAGGTGTCCCTGCAACAAATTTAGATGTCGAAACAATAATACGTATCATGAACCTGGTGAGGTGAGAGCACATTTGTATAGAAATGGGTTCATACCCAATTATTGCAATTGGATATAAGAGGAAATGTGGGGTCCTGAATACAATGATCATCCGTCTGCGTCGACTTCACACGAGCCCAATGGGTTCATGCCCAATTTAATTTACATGATAATTTTATATTTTAAGTTTTTTTCTCTTAATCGTGTAGTTGTTTAGTGTATATATATTATAGTAGTGTCTATTTTAGTTTAATTTTACTTGATAGTTGCATATTTAGAATTATTTAATTTTCATAATAATACGTGTACATTAGTATTGTTTAGCTTAATTTCTAGCTTAATTTATCTTATTTGTGTATATATAGTATTAATTAGTTGTTCAATTATTTAGTATTATTTAATATATTAAGTTTCGTTGGATGTTGAAGTGGAGGGATCGATGTTGATGAATGTTGATTATTGTTGTTGTAGAACATATGTGTTCCGACTTGATTGATTTTAATTGATTAAGTCGGAAATGGATGTACGTAGGTAATTGGGGAATACAATAAAATAATATGAAACACTGCCGAAATTTTTAGAAAATATTAATTGTGAATTAGGCTTTTGAATACTAATTAATTCATAAATGTGAAACAGATAATTGATATGGATTATTCCATCCGTTTACGTTGGATGTATGGTCCTAGATCGATTAATGACAATATATCTCCCGAATTCTACAGTGGACTCGAATTTTTTATAGATTTCGCCACTAGTAGTGGGATGATTCAGGGAAAGATTAGGTGTCCCTGCAACAAATTTAGATGTCGGAACAATAATACGTGTCATGAACCTGGTGAGGTGAGAGCACATTTGTATAGAAATGGGTTCATGCCCAATTATTGCAATTGGATATAAGAGGAAATGTGGGGTCCTGAATACAATGATCATCTGTCTGCGTCGACTTCACACGAGCCGATTAATGAGACCTTTGCATCTAGCTAGTACCACGATATGATGACAAACTTAACCTCTTGTCCCCACTTAAATGTGGATGATGAGCCCCCTAATGAGGAACCTCCTAATGAGCATGCTGCACATTTTTATAACATGCTTCGTGCAGCGAATCAGGATATAATGCCTGGTTGCGAATCGCATTCACAGTTATCGTATAATGCCCTATTGCTGAACATTAAAACTGAAAACAGACTGTCAAAAAGGGGCTATAATCAAATGGTTGAGGCTATTCGTGTTCTTTGTCCGAATAGTCTGGTGCCCAAGAAATTTTCTGATAGCAAACAACTGATGAGTGAGATGGGTCTTCCAGTGGAGAGGATTCATTGTTTTGCATAGAACTGTATGTTATATTGGGGTGCAGATGGCGAACTTGAAAAATATAAGTTTTGCAGTCGGCTACGGTTTAAACCCGCTAGACGTGACGTGAATGGGCGATTGAAAAAGAACCGTCCTTTTAAGGAGATGTTCTATTTTCCTATCATCCCTCATTTGCAAAGATTGTATCAGCCTAATGCTACAACGAAGGATATGGCATTACATGCACGTTGCTCGAACGACCACTCCGGTGTCATGCGTCACCCTACAGACTCACAGGCTTGGAAACACTTGGACCAGTCGCATCCTGATTTTGCTTCAGAAATTCGGAATGTGAGGTTGGGCTTGAGCACTGACGGTTTTCAACTGTTTGGGGCGCATGGGAAACAATATTCATCATGGCCAGTGATAGTGACTCCGTACAATCTACCCCCGTGGTTGTGCATGAAGGATCAATTCATGTTTCTTAGGTTCTAGTGCCTAGTCCAAAGAATCTAAAAGATAAATTGGACGTATTTTTACAACCACTGATCCGTGATTTGATGTTTTTATGGGAACATGGAATGGTAATGTATGATGTTGCTACAAAGCAGAATTTTATGATGCGGGCTACACTAATCTGGACCATCGATGACTTTCCATCTTACTCGATGTTGTTTGGATGGAGCACAGCTGAAAGACTTGCTTGTCCACACTTTGTAGATTACACTGAGGCCTTTCAGTCTGAGGCATAGTCGCAAGCGTCGTAGGTTGACAACATCATAAGTTCTTAGATAAACGTCATCCATACCGAAGGAACAAGAATGCATTCAGAAAGAATGTAGTAGTTGATGACGATCCACCTCCCATCTTGACAGGCGATCAGATCCTCCAACAAATTGATTGGATTGGCTTGAAAAAAGTAACAGAGTTGGGCACTGATGATCACAACAAAGGTTTACAATGTGGTTGGAAGAAGAAAAGTGTTTTCTGGGATTTGCTGTATTGGAGCTCGCTGTTGATCTGACACAATTTGGATGTGATGCACATCGAAAAAAATGTGTTTGATAATTTGTTCTACACGGTGATGAATGTCGAAGGGAAAATAAAGGACACAACTAAATCGAGGGATGAACTTAATGAATACTGTCGTCGACCCTCGTTGCAGAAATGTCCACACTGTTGGGAAATTTAGAGTTTTGATGAAAGTTCTAAAACAGATGTAATAGGACCAGTCAGACCTGTTAGCTGACTGATGTTTATATTACCGTTTATAGAATACCAGTTGATAATTACTGTATAGAACAACTGATGTAATAGATAGGTCACATATTGAGGGGAAACCTCAATATGTATAGGTCAGATCTGAAGATCCAAAGAATAGCTGATATCCGACAGGCCTGAATACAAGAGAAGAACAGAAGATCAGATCGATCTGATCAAGTCAGATATCTCAGCTGAAGTCATGAAGCTCAAACTCAGAATACTTGAAGATCAGATGACTTCCGTAAGATCGCACGGAAGACCTACATCACCGAAGTCCGCTAGTTGAAGCTAAGTCAACCGCACCGAAGACTCCATCAGTAGACCGATCTACTTTTGACCGATCAAAAGTCACCAGTGAAAATCGATGTTTCACCAAATCATACGCCGATGATCCGAACAAGAAGAATGTCAACCTTAGTTGGAAGAACAACTTTGAAAAGTGCGCGCTGTTAACCAATAAGAACGAGACACGTATGATCGGAGCCGCAATTACGGATTTGGCGGCGCTCTTCTAACGGCTATAAAATACAAAATTCACGCTTTTCGCCATGCCGTTCAAGCACGCCACATCAATCCCCAAACCTACTAAATATAGCACGAAATTCAAATTGCTCTCCAACGGCTCTTTGATTTCGAGGTCTATAAATATGGGATCACACTTCAGAGTGAAAACACGGAAACACTGAACAATCAAGAAGCTCAAGGTATTATCAGATTTTCGCACGAAGAACACGAACAAGAAGATTATTTTATTAAGTGTTCATCCCATAAGTTCTTAGCATAGAAATCTTTTCATCTAGCTGATAGGCTATCTTAAACACTAGAAAAGATTTCATAGTTGGAACCAAAACAATCTTATCCAAACCCAAAGTTAGGTTAAGTTGTTTAGCAAGATTTCGAACTAGGGTTTCTAGTTCGATTTAAGGATCGGTTGAGTGAGAACTCTTTAAATATATGTCGATTGTCTTGTGTTGGACTAACACAAAAATCTAAGTCCAGTTGGTTTAGTTGGTGCCCCTTGTGATAGGGAAGAGTGGACGTAGGACTGGTTTGTCCGAACCACTATAAATCTTGTGTGCCTTTACCGCTTTGATTAACTGTTTACACA
Source organism: Stenogyne calaminthoides (assembly GCA_037126765.1). Classification (NCBI taxonomy): domain Eukaryota; kingdom Viridiplantae; phylum Streptophyta; class Magnoliopsida; order Lamiales; family Lamiaceae; genus Stenogyne; species Stenogyne calaminthoides. The sequence goes on along the minus strand of JBBCBC010000027.1, from coordinate 18,194,638 downwards.
ATCGCACACAACTTTTAAAGAAGCATACATATTCTAAGTTAAGATCAGCTAGCACCAAGCTTCTGATCTGATCAAGCTTGACACTTTAATCAACTGGTTAAAAGACTGACTTTGGAATCTGATTTATCAAAACTGGTTTTTCACATGGGTAAAACTTAGCTCCCACACACATCAGTTAAACTGATAGTTACAGAATTGATCTGCCTTCAGGCGATTAGTAAGTTGGTTATCACCCAAATGATTCACTCAAGACTGATCAGGCTAATCGCCATCACACCCGACCGCGACAAAAAGTTTTTCGTAAGTCTATTCACCCCTCCCTCTAGACTTACCGCCTCACAAAACCCGTTCGGGACCTACAAGTGGTATCGAAAGCAAAGGGTTCTACGCACTAATCGGCTTTGAGTATCATCGATTCTTGAGGAAGAATCTTTGTGGTCATTTGAACGGATCTTGAAAAACCATTTTTAAAACTCATTCTTTTTTCCAAAATCACTTTCGGCATGGATAATACCTCCGTATGTATCATGATATGTCAAGTTCTCAATTGATGAGTATGCAGATTGGGCCATTTATATGTGCAACCATCTAGGTTCAATTAGTGGCGGAATGATGGAAGTCATCGAAAGAGGACCCATCATCATATATCACGACAACCCCGGCAGGTTGGAGGAGATCCGATTTTGCCGGGAAGTCTTTGTATTTAAAAAGCCCAACCCTTGATGGATGCAAGAGGAAAGAAAATCAGATACTCTGGACACAATTTCCAGGCATATTATCATGAAAATGATGGATAAGGTCACCAAGGAAAAGATTAAATATCTCAAAACTGCGAAAGCAATGTGGGATACTCTAGCTGAGATATGCGAGGGAAATGATCAGATCAAAGACAGCCGTCTACAAACTGAACTGGTGAAGTTCGAAAAATCAAGATCTTGCTTAGCCAACGAGACCATCAACGAACTCGATGGAAGGATTACTATGTCTGTGAATAAGCTACGAGAACTTGGTAGAGAGATGTCAGACAAGGATATCAACTACAAGATCTTAAGATCTCTTACCAAGAAATGGGATATGAAAGTCACGGTAATCAATGATTGCCAAGACATTTCAAAAATGAAGCCGAGTAGCCTGTTCTTGAGCCTTAAAGCTCACGAGTTCGATTTAATTGAGAGAGGACAAGCAGATGAAGATGAGGTGCCCGCTGAAGCCTCAACTTCTAAATCAGTTGCGTTTAAGGCAACTAGCAGCAGATCGAAGGCCAATGAACCTGTTGGAAACATCGTAAGTCAGGCAGAACAGATCGCTCTGCTTACCAGGAAACTAGAAAAATAAAATATTCAACTTGGTAAGTATCAAAGATTCTATAAAGATTATCAACATAGCCGAGGAAGAGATAGGAGATCAGCCAACAGATCTCCAGAAAGAACAAGATCTGATGATCGAAGAGATCACAGAGAAGAAAAGAAAAGAGATAATCTAAATGATGAGAGAAGAGATAACCGATGTAAGGAAGGAGTTCGGGGATTACTATCGAAAGGAAGTCACCGACAGATCATACAGATTTGAAAGTGATTCACCCGGAAGTTAAAAAAGGTTCCGTGGATCATGAGCGTGCTTCAACCGTGAGAAGTTGTGTTACTACAAACACAGATCGCCTGCACTGACGCCAAGAGAAAGGGAAGAAAAGAGGAATGTAAGAGAGCAACGTTAATAGGACGTAAAAGCCATGGTTGTTTATTACATATCCGAATCGACGATCTTTATCCGCCCTCCGAGGATTCTCCGATACCTCTCCGAGAAGATTTGGCCTCGATAAGGAAGGTTTAACTTTATGAGAATGAAGATCCGATATTCTTCTTCAGATGATGATGAGATCTGGCCTGATGGCCAAGGAGGACCAATTTGAGGTAACCTCCAAACCCGCTTTGTTCGCTTTTACACCGCTATCATTAGCACACCCGCGGGAGATTGACCGCAACTTTACTCGAGCAATTGCTTGAGGATCTCTCCAATGCAAGAGACACTTATGTTATAGTGGAAGTCGAGAATGACAAGCCGAGGATCGTAAATAATCAAACTTTGCTAAAGAGAACGATCTCAAGAAAGCTTCAACTTAAATGCTGAAACCGCCGGAAGGCAACCGAGGAACTTAAAATTCGAAAGTTAAATCTTTCGGGAGAGAAGAGATCAAAGATCGCCTAGCAATTAACAAACAAAAAAGTCGATGACTTCAAAATCCTTCAAGCAAAATTTTATGAGCTATTCAATGCATAAGAGTCTAAAATCGCTCGAGGATAGTTTTATGCAAGAAAATAGAAGTTTTACAAAATCATCTAAAATCATTCAAGATATGAACGCCTATTTTTGAACAACGACTAACAAGAAGGACTTGGGTATGAGAACCCTTCCACATCCTCAAAAGCCTTGTTGATTCACCTCAAAAAGGTGTAATCGACGAAGTTTTCAACAAAGATACACCAAAAGCCAAACTTGTATCTAATAAGGGAAAAAAGACCGGTTGAGCAGGTAAGGCAGGTGCTGAGGAATCAACAGAAGAACCCAGTTCTTCTGAAGAGACCTCAACCTGATCAACAGATCAGGTATCAGAAAAGACAACCTGTAAAAGGGAAGTCTAATCTGAGACCCAATCAAGGTCAGCTGCCTAATAAGCATGCTTTAGGTAAACTGCAAAAACCACCTATGCCAAAAAGATATGAATCTTTTGATGGTAGCAGTCGTACCTACCCCTATAATCAGAAACCTAGGGCTGCTGCACCTGAACCACACTGGATGAAAAGAAGACAAACAGAAAAGATAAATCCCAAGTCTTCTAAGTCACCCAAGGTTCACACTAATAATCATACTAATCAGAAAGCATATAAAGAGACGTATGATTATGTTGATAGGTATGGGAGACAAATCAGGCCTTCTGATCTAACTGATCTCAATAGAAGTGCTCTGTTTGTATGGATCCCCAAAACTAATCATAACCCTCAGGACCCAATCCAAAAAGGGTACCTAAAGCCTGATTTGGTCATAGGATCGCGTGCGGGTCCGCCAACAAAGGAGGTGTGCAAGCAACTATCCGGTACATCGATAGTGGATGCTCAAGGCACATGACCGAAGCAAACACCTCCTCAAGCTCTTACATAGAATGTAAAGGCCAGCAGATACTCTTCGGTGATGATAACTTTGGTTATACCAAAGGATTCGGAACCTTAGAGAATGATGATGTACAAGTAACTAGAGTCTCGTATGTCGAAGGTCCAAGCACAACCTATTATCGGTTTCACAATTTTATGACAACGGATTCGTTGTTGAGTTCTCGACGATCAATGCACTATCAAGAATCGAGCCACTCAACAGATTTTGCTAAGCGGGTTCAAGGAAAGGGACGATCTACACGGTGATTGGAACAAAGTTGCCCAAGAAATGCATGTACGATTGTCAAGAGTTCCAAAAGTAGCAGTTGGCTCTGGCACAAAAGAATGAGCCATCTGAACTTTAAAACTCTTAATAAGATAGCAAGGATGTCTCTAGTGGAAGGACTTCCGAATGAAGTATATTCAAAGGATCAGACATGTCTTTGCATGTCGGAAGGGAAAAAACAGTCAAAGCTTCATTCAAGGGAATTCGGGACCCGCATCCAAAGCAGATATGCGGTATTGCTTCATATGGATCTATTTGGACCAGTTACACCAGTCAGTCTCAACGGACGCAAATATACTCTGGTAATCGTGGATGACTATTCCAAGTTTACCTGGGTTATATTCTTACATAAGAAGAATGAGACGACAACGAAGATACCCGAAGCTGCTAAAAAGATTACAAAATGAGAAGGGTGTCAGTGTAGTAAAAATCAGATCAGATAAAGGTACATAATTTCTTAACTCTTTTATTACTGATTTTTGCTCTAAGTTTGGTATACAGAATGAGACATCAGCTGCAAGAACGCCACAACAGTAATGGAGTAGCGGCGGAGGAACAGAACTCTCAAAGAAGCGCCGCAGACGATGTTAAATTGAACATGCAATACCAAGCCGTTTCGGGCGTATAATCAACCTTGCATGCCATACTCGTAAGCGGATGTCTTCGACTAAGGCTCACTACAAAACACCCTATTTAATCGTGGAAGGCGTAAAACCTCGTGTTTCTTACTTCCATGTTTTTGGGTGTTTGTTTCATACACAACAATGGGAAGAGTCGGGTTGAAGACTTTTGAGGCCAAGTCGATGAGGGTATATTCTTAGGATATTCCTCATCTAGCAAGGCTTTTGGTTTACAAATGCATTTAACCCTAGTTGTGGAAGAAACACCCCATGTAGTCTTTTGATGAAGATCTTCAACAAGAGAAATCGCCTCGTAACAAGATGTACCGATCAACCAAAGACTGATGCTTTCGGAAAATGGATCGGTAACGATCAAGGAAAATGGATCGTAAATCGTAATAAGATACATTCCAGATCTAGGTGATTCACCAGATCAATCAGATCCTAAGGTACGAAAAAACTGCCGATGAAGAAGTTCGGCACAAATTGAGATAAGATCAATCGAACCATCCGGTTCGTGGGGAACACCTGAAGTTCCTACGAGCAGACATCAAGACATGATGAGTCCAACATCACCGAGACATGTTCTTATCAAGTGGATCATAAATCCGCACCACCCCACCGCTAGTAATGAACCTTTATCGAAATGGATGATGTTCTCCAAACCGACGCAAATCGTAAGCAGAAGGACTGGATAACCACCATCCAACCGATCGATTATCGGAGACCCATCCGATAAAGTTAAAACTAGACATCGATTGGTGAAAGTGACATGTATTGTTTGTTATTTGTCTATGAAGGAACCAACAACATGAGAGGAAGCTCTACAAGATGCAAGCCGGATTCTAGCCATGCAGGAGGAGCCGAATGGGCGCCGAGAGAAATCAAGTTTGGGAACCGGTGATGGACCAAATCATCAAGACGTAATTGGCACGAAGTGGGTTTTCAAGAACAAGAGAGATGAGAAAAATGTCATCACTAGAAATAAAGGCAAGACTTGTTGCCAAGGGGTATTCACGGAAAGGAATTGATTATGATGAGACCTTTGCACCGGTCACTACGCTTAGAAGCCATTCGGGTCAATTTTCGCATATGCTTCCCACGAGAGGTTCATCGTGTATCGGATGGAAGTAAAGAGTGCTTTCTTAAAGCGGGGTACTAGCAGAGGAAGTTTATGTCTAACAACCTCCGGGCTTGAAAAGAGCAACCAAGTGTACCGTTTAAGAAAAACTCTTTATGGTTCGAAACAAGCTCCTCGAGCTTGGTATGATACACTCTCTCGTTCTTGATAGGCAGTGGGTTCACTAAAGGAACAATGGACGTAACCTTATGAGAATAGAAGATGGAGAAGATATTCGATGGTTCAGATTTCGTGGGCGACATCATCTTGGATCTCCCAACAAAAGTCTATGTGAAAGATTCAAAGAACCGATGCAAGGGAAGTTCGAGATGTCCATGATGGGTCGATGAATTACTTTACGGGTCTACAAGTGAAGCAAAGTACGAAGGGATATTCATCGCTAAGTTAAAAGTACACTAGAAATTTATTGGCTAAGTTTGGAGTTCAAAATTGCAAGGAAGCCAAAATTCCTATGATGACCGGATAAAAGATGGATCCAGATGAGGATGGTCGTAAAAACAAATCGAGAAAAGAATATAGGGCTCTCATTGGATCTCTACTATACCGACCGTCGCCAGACCGGATATCACTTTTTGGCAAAGTGAGGTGTATGTGCGGATCGGGCAAATCCAATGCAAAGCCACCTAGAAGTTAAAGCGACTAAGCGGATTCTTAAGTATCTGAAAGGGACAAAGAAACCTTGGTTTATTTTACCCATCGATGATTATCTAGAGCTTAGTGGGTATTCGATTCGATTATGGAGGTTGCAAGATTGACAGAAATCAACCTCGTGAACATGTCGGTTTTAGGAAGTAAACCGATCTCGTGGTTTTCGAAGAAGCGAGACATCGATAAGTACATCTACTATCAAGGTAATATATGGTCGTTAGAGAAGTCGTTGCTCCTAAATCGCCTCCGGGCTTAAGCGGTGAGGATTATAACATTGTAGCTAAGAATGTACCTATATTCTCGCGATAAGAATAATGCTATCAAGAATCACTCGTAATCCTCGTTCTACATACAAGATGCAAGCATGTGGATGTCGACACCATTTTATAAGAGATCATGTTGAAAAGAAGAATATCGAATGGAGAAGATTCACATCGATTTACATGTAAAAGTCGATATTCTAACCAAGCCACTAGCCGAGATCGATTCAGAGAGAATTATCGAATGAGCTAGGGCTTCGGATCTTGGAGAAAAAGCACCTAAAATGCTTGATGGATTGTTCTCCGTAACCAATTTGGTTAAGAGACTAACCAAAGTTAAGAGAAATCGATTTAGTTTGGTATCTCAATCGATCGTAAGATCGACCAAAGAACTGATATGAGAAGGCGATCAGTTTTATGATGTGTCAGATTAAAGAAACTGATCAGATTAAAGGTTTATCAGATTAAAGGAAACGCTCAGTTTAAAGAATTATCTGATTAAATCAGTTTGGTTATTTTACATCTTTGTAAGTCGATTAAGCTGATATTCAACAAGCAAGATTCACATATTAAAGCCTACAATCGCATAAGAAAGCAGAAAATTTACACAACAATGGAATAATAGAAATTTTCATTGATAAAGACCCGAAGGTCAGGTTACATTACAAGTTACAAGTACAAAGGACCCGGAGGTCAGTACATAAGTCATAACCGAAAACCCTAAACCCTCATCCTAACCCTAGAAGAGGAGGGGAGAGAGAGATTTTAAGATCTCATGCTCCCATTTTCCCCCACTTAACAAGGGTAAGAAGGCTTTGAAATAATCCTAAAGCCGCTCGCTGAAGCTAAAACCAATGGAGCGAGAGCGGCGTTGATAGGATTTCTAAGCCAGGAGCCCTTAGACCTGAAGTCAATGGGCTCTCCAGCTGTTAAATGGAGCACATGTGCCAAGAAATTGGTTCAAAGACCTTATGGGCACATGTGTTACATGAAAAAATAGAGTTGATATACGAAGATCAGCTGTTGTCTGATCCAGACCGTATATCAAACTCATGTTTTATATCAGACTGAGTCTGTTGATGCTAGTTCCGTCATCTCGATAGACACACAAGGTGCATACGGTTAGGAGAAGTGTCTTCTCAGTTGCGACAGCAGATCCGCCGCCTTGGTGGTAGAGAAGCTTGGCAACAATTGTATGTGAAATCTTTGATGACGACGAAAACAGTGATAAGGGACACACAGGGTTGATTTGAGAAGCTGAAATCATTGAAAAAGGGGTAAAGGTTTTTGCCGGAAGTTTCACCGGAAATAAGGGTTCACCAGAATGCATGATTCTACAAAGAAGATAAGTATGGTGAATGGGTTATGTTGTGTAAAACATTGGTCCAATTTATAGAGGCCAAGCAAGGGTGCAAATGCAAATTTGATTTCAAAAAGCCTTTTAGAGAAATTTGCATCACAAGGACAGCGTGTAGGAATCACGCGACTGATAATTGGATAAATTTACGGCGGATTGGCATATCGAAATATTCAGACTATAATTACGCATGTCAAATCGTGCCAACTTAGGGAATAGAGACTACTTTTCTAGACTAAGTTTTGGCGGTAACACTTATCCCAAGAATTGACTTGGTCTGAATAGAATCAGATTAGGTCAACTAAAATCTGATTACATACGAAAATGATCAGATAAGGAAGATCAGTTGAGCTTGAAATCTCAACAAATCAGATATATCAGTCTATGAGAAAACAGAAATATCAGTTGAAGGGGGAACTTCAACTGATCAAGGAGGATCAGAAAAGGGAAATCAGACGCAAAGTGAAGTGGATCAGTTGAAAAGAACAGTTGGGAAATTATAAGGATTAGGCAGAAAACTAAGATCAACAATTGGAATCAACAATTACAAGTGGTATTGACTGATTACAACATCAGTCAACCAGATACGCTTTTCTTTTTCCTTGTTTATTGCTTATTTATCAGATTTTATCTGATATTATTTGTCTTACTGTACTCATTACCTTTGTGACGTATTCCCTGCAAAACATTTAATGCGGACGTGGGGTACTTGTATTAATTGCTACAAAATGAGCTTTTAAATCCAAAAGGTTTTCGTACGTGCTTTTCCTGACCATACGATCAAAACCGCTCAATCTGGATCGTTTAATCTTTTCAAATGGTTGATCTTCCAAATCTTGTCTTTTTTCCCTCCTCATCTTTAAAAGGTTCATCAAAAACCCTACCAGAGTTTTTCTAATTCACAAACTTGCGATTTATTCTCTGAAAACTCCAGATTACTTCTCTGCGATTCAAAGTGTTTTTCTTGAGATTCAACATTATCTTTCCGAAAAAACAGAATCTGGTAATTTCTGATTATTTGATGAATCATTTTTCCTTAAATCCATTGATCTTAAAGATTTTGTCAATCGATGGTATCCTAAGTTATGCTTTATTTTTTCTTGGTATCCGCATGTGTTTATCGATTATTAGGCCTGAGTAGAGGTCTGATAATCAATATATGATATCTTCACGTTTATGCACAACTTTAATCAAGTCTATCTTATTGTAGATGGCCACTCACGGAATGGGAAAAATAATGTTCAATTATGCGGAACTGGCAACGAAGATTGTCGATGACAAGTTCGTGCAGTTTGATATCACTCGGGATCCGGAATCAATGAAAGTGGAGCAAATTCTGAAGAAAGGAGGACTTGAGAAATATTGCGCTGCTCACTGCAATCCAGTGATGCAGTATGAAGCACTCGAATTCCTAAGGAATTTAAGAGTGGATACGGACGCTCCGGGAGATGAACTACTTTTCGTCAATCAGCGGAGAAGAGATCGATCGAATAATGCGGACATAACTCGTCTGCTCAAATTTTGCCAAAAGGATTTAATCTCGCCGCTCCACTACAGGGAGAATGAAGATGAGCCGATCGTAAAATGAACTCTTCGTAGAGGCCGACAAACATCGACCGCAGTTTTGTCGAGACTAATGTTAAAAGAGGAAATACCGATCGTTGTTTGACATATATTGTCAAAAAACAATCATGGGTATTTCGTTCAACCCGTATGCTCTAACATCCATCTAAACTATACAAAGATGGTTTAATAATTGATGAAGCCAAAACATCAATTGGCATGGCTTTCCTCAAGGCCATTCTCGCTTCCAAGAACATGAGAAATTTGGAGTCAATGAATGGAGGCAGTCTATTGAAGAAGAAGGGATCAAGAATCTCAACAAGGTTGCGCTTATCTTGAAAGACAAACTACCAAATGCCGAATGGGACCAGAACGGATCAAGTCCTACAAGGCCTTCCTCACAACAACTTCACCATATATGGGGCACCGATGATGATATGTGGCCCACTCCCTCCAAAAGCCGAAGAAAGGAAAAGAAGGTTGTACCTCGTTTACACCAGATGCTTCCCTGCATAGAAGAAAAGAAATCGTGAAGGCCTGTGGAGAAGAGGCCGAAGAAGGCGTATAGCCCCATGACTCTATTTCTAGAAGATGAGTCGATGAAGAAGGAGCGCTGCATCACTGACACAAAAAAACAAAAAGGAAAAATCGCATGTGCAAGCTTCAGTCGAGCTCGCTGTAACATTCTATAAGAAGACGAGATTTAACGACTTTTCCTCCAACTCGAAGTTGATTCACCGTCAGACTATCGTCATTGAGCATGTTTCTCCTTCTTTCTTCCACCGCCACAACTCCTAAACTACATCACCACAAAGAATTTACCTAGAAATTAAAGACTCGCTTCTACAATGTAACCTCCGCAGTCGAGCCAATCACCAACTTCGCTTACTCAAGACCACTGTAACCTCCCACATCTCATCAACCTGACCGATGCATAATTTCGAAGTCTAGATCATCAAAGACCATCACAGGAAAATGGTCGTAATGCAAATCAATGAGAAATTGATGAGATGTATCCAGAGTGGGTCGCCTATCCCGTTATCGAGAGGAAGTTATGGAGATCCTCACTGAAGGATCTCCTGCTAAAAAGCTTCTCGGACTTTATGATGATTATAGAACGTATGGGAGGTGCTGGCGAATTTGCATTTTGATTTCGATATGAGGAAATTCGCCAAGTAGGATCACCACCGAGCTAATAACCGTTGAATCAATTAAAGCTCGTAGATCCACGAAGTCGGGTTGATCGAACAAGGCGAATCGAGATCGCCAAGAAGCTCTCAAGCAGATGCTACTATGAAGGATGCAGGAGTCTGCCGATGATAGTGGAACTGTGTCATAATTCATGACCAACCACCGGACGCGACAAACAATCGAAACAGATCAATCGACGATACCATTCCTACATCTCACATCAACACGATCAACTTCGTGACATCGATCATGTCTCAAAGATCTCTTGAAAGAAGAAGTTGAGGGAGTGATAATGATCGAGGCAGATTGGCCTCAAAGAAATAAATGATCAAAGGAATTAGCTATTTCCTCAGATTGAGGCAATCAAAGATCGGTTCTCCCAAACCGTGACCACCGTGGTCCGCCCGAACTTATAAAATCAGTTGATGACAAACTAATTGGTGGATCAACAACAAGTTTTTTTTCTAATGCTCATTGAAAAGCTAGAATCGATGTAAGAGAAACTTGACAAACCGATTCTTACCCTCTCTATCGCCATGGAATTGCCAAGACCGAGCCGATCTCGAAAAGTTCAAAATCTAACCGCCAAGCTCAAGGTCTATCATTCAAGGCAGATCTCAATAGGGCGATATCAGTCAGCTTTGGATCCCTGACTCCCACCTCACTACTCTTTTTTATCAAACCAAAAAGGGGGAAGGACAGAGTGAGAAACCAATCGACACGATCGTAACAATGTAAGACCCGATTCAGACGGGTTGAATCTTATGGACAAAGACTAGACCATCGGGATTTTTGCTAACTAAATCTATGAAAAAGATGGAAAAGTCAAAGGCAAGAAAGGTCTACTGGTCTTTCAGCTTTGGTGCCGACATCACAACTTGTACCAGTCACTCAGACTAATAAAAAATCACAAGAAGCACAGCTAGCCAAATTCAGGCCGATAAGAAATTGGCTGAGAAATTATCCAAAGAACAGATTGCGGAAGAAGCCCGAATAAGTGAAGAAGAGAGAAGGGTAGACAAATTGGCACAAGCGTAAGATCCAAGAAGAGATTCGGACGAGGGCTTAAGAAAGGAAAGGTGGAAAATATGTACCGTAACCTCGCCTACCAAAGAAGAGTTGATGAGATTATTCTAAAAAAACTGCGCAGACATGCTACGAGGTTTGAGGAATGGAATAAGATCAGAAGTGAATGGCTTCTGGATGCCTTTGTTCTTGATCTTGTTCCACGAGAAGAATCTCCAGATGATGAATTCCTCAACTGGTTGGAAAACAAATATCCAGATTTTCTGAAGTATCTGGAAAATGAGACCAAAATAATCAATGTAAAAATATCTCGCCAAGAGTATGATCTGTTGGATTACTCGAAGAAGGCAGATGGTTCATTTGACAGACTGGCATTTCAGAGATTCTATTTTGACATCCTGAGCAAAACGCACATAACTGATCCTCAGCAGACCAATGATGTCAAATGGAAACTTTATCAGATTTTCAACGTCCCTCAAGATCAAAGAGAGATGCCAGAAGGATACAAGCCTAAAGAGTGAAGAATCAGAAGACTTCTCAGGATCAGCTGTTTTTAAATTCAAACTTTTCTGATGTAACATGTAATCGACATATCTAATGAGAAAAGTTTATTTTCTGATCCTAAGACAAAATCTCATTGTCTTCTGATTATGTGCTCTTTACTGTTCTATATTTATCAACTGTGTTTGGTTTCTCAAAGTGTTTTGGTTTCATCAAAATGGGGGAAATTGTTGGGAAATTTAGAGTTTTGATGAAAGTTCTAAAACACATGTAATAGGACCAGTCAGACCTGTTAGCTGACTGATGTTTATATTACCGTTTATAGAATACCAGTTGATAATTACTGTATAGAACAACTGATGTAATAGATAGGTCACATATTGAGGGGGAACCTCAATATGTATAGGTCAGATCTGAAGATCCAAAGAATAGCTGATATCCGACAGGCCTGAATACAAGAGAAGAACAGAAGATCAGATCGATCTGATCAAGTCAGATATCTTAGCTAAAGTCATGAAGCTCAAACTCAGAATACTTGAAGATCAGATGACTTCCAGAAGATCAGACCAGAAGACCTACATCAGCCGAGTCTGCTAGTTGAAGCTAAGTCAACCGGCACCAGAAGACTCCATCAGGTAGACTGATCAGCTTTGACTGATTAGGTCAGCTCACCAGGTGAAAACTGATGTTTCACCAAATCATACGTCGATGATCTGAACAAGAAGAATGTCAACCTTAGTTGGAAGAACAACAGTGCGTCTGTTAACCAATAAGAACGAGACACGTATGATCGGAGCCGGCAATTATGGGATTTGGTGATGCTCTCTCTAACGGCTATAAAATACAAAATTCACGCTTTCGGCCATGCCGTTCCTGAAGCACGTCACATCAATTCTGCAAACCAACCAAATATAGCCTGAAATTCAAATTGCTCTCCAACGGCTCTTTGATTTTGAGGTCTATAAATATGGGATCACACTTCAGAGTGAAAACACGGAAACACTGAACAATCAAGAAGCTCAAGCTATTATCAAATTTCCGCACGAAGAGCACGAACAAGAAGATTATTTTATTAAGTGTTCATCCCATAAGTTCTTAGCATAGAAATCTTTTCATCTAGCTGATAGGCTATCTTAAACACTAGAAAATATTTCATAGTTGGAACCAAAACAATCTTATCCAAACCCAAAGTTAGGTTAAGTTGTTTAGCAAGATTTCAGACTAGGGTTTCTAGTTCTGATTTCTGGGATCGGTTGAGTGAGAACGCTTTAAATATATGTCGGTGTACTGTGTTGGACTAACACAAAAATCTAAGTCCAGTTGGTTTAGTTGGTGCCCCTTGTGATAGGGAAGAGTGGACGTAGGACTGGTTTGTCCGAACCACTATAAATCTTGTGTGCCTTACCGCTTTGATTAACTGTTTACACAATCGCACACAACTTTTAAAGCATCATACATATTCTAAGTTAAGATCAGCTAGCACCAAGCTTCTGATCTGATCAAGCTTGACACTTTAGTCAACTGGTTAAAAGACTGACTTTGGAATCTGATTTATCAAAACTGGTTTTTCACACGGGTAAAACTTAGCTTCTGCACACATCAGTTAAACTGATAGTTACCGAACTGATCTGCCTTCAGGCAATTAGTAAGTTGGTTATCAGTCCAAACTGATTCACTCGCACTCTGATCAGGCTAACTGCCATCACACCTGATCTGCACAAAAAGTTTTTCAGAAGTCTATTCACCCCTCCCCTCTAGACTTCTGCCCTCACAAAACCCGTTCGGGACCTACACACACACAGGAAAGTACCTCATAGCTAGTTATCCCCTTTATAAGAAGCAAATAGACATGGTTCGCAAATGGGTAGATGAGTTGAAATTTCCCGATGACTACGTGTGTCTCGGTGTGTAGACTGGACAAAATTAAAGATGTTTGGGATGAAGAGTCATGATTGTCAACTATTTAAGCATAGACTACTCCCAATTGCTTTCCTGAGATTCTACCGTCTAAGGTTTGGCAAGCCATCACTGAAATCAGTTTGTTCTTGAAGGAGTTGACATCGAGGACCATTACTGTAGAAAACATGACTCGGTTGGACAATGATATCCCAGTGATATTGTGCAAGTTGGAACGTATATTTCCACCAAGCTTCTTTAATTCGATGGAGCATCTACATGTTCATCTTGCATATGAAGAAAAAATTGTTGGTCCAGTACAATATAGATGGATGTATCCATTTGAGTGTACGTAACCTATTTAACTCATTCAATTATTTGATAAAAAAAAAATACAATTTACACTTACCCATTCAATTGAATTATGTATCTTTACAACTTAAAGTTAAGTGTGGGTAACAAGGCACATGTGGAAGCTTCAATTGCAAATGTCTATTTAACAAAAGAAGCATCAATGTTTTTTTCCTATTACTTTGAGGAACATGTGCTGACGAGGCAACACAATAGACCTCACAATATACCACGTGAAGTACCACGACCAGTGAGAGGTAAACTCTCGATATTTGTGTCCCCTGGTAGTAGACTTGGAGAATCAAATAGCTCATATGTACGTGCTACTAAATTGCAATGAGGTGCAACCGTATATTAAGGAAGTGAATTAATTCTATATTAGTTAATTGATATTTAAAACAACAATTTCTCATCGAAATTTACAATTGTAGTGTGTTTTTCGAGCAACTACATACAGTTCAACCGAATCTATCGAATGCTGAAAAAGATGAATTTCTTCAACAAAAATTCGCGATGTGGTTTGATCAACTTGTAAGTGATCTAGTGGTTAACTTCAATTAGTATATATTTATATATATTAATATATATTATAGTATTCTAATAATTAAGTATCTCAAATAATAATATAGGTGAGGATACATCGTATTCAGGATGAGTCTATATGCGATCTTTCGAGCGGTCCTCTTAGTAGTGTCACAACGTACCCTGGATATTACGTTAGTGGATTCAAATTTCACACACGAGCTTATGGCGCATCTAAGGCCACTATGAACAGTGGATTTTGTATTAAGAAAACAAACTATGATTCAAATAAAAATGATTTCTACGGGATACTCGAGTAGGTAGTGGTGTTGGAATATCCCGGACTTACCGAAAGAAAAGTAGTTTTGTTCAAGTATGAGTGGTTTGATCCAACTGTGCCAGTGGGAACAAGAATACATCCCAATTATAAGCTCGTGGATGTTAATCCGAGAGGATGATATGGTCGTTTTGATCTATTTGTGCTAGCAAATCAAGTCACCAAGTTTATTATTGCAAGTACCCTGGGATGCGGTATGGGGGCCGAGATTAGTGGGTCGCTTTGCACCACAAAACCGAGATCCTTAGTGGAAATCGATAGAAATACCGCACCAGAGCTTCCCCCGCTCCAAGAGGACGACATATCATCCCAAATAAAAGTGCAAATAGATGATGATCCTGTCGTTTTGGCAGATTTTATTGGTGCAGTAGTTGAGGAAGAGGAAGAGAAGATGAAGATGAAGATGAAGGAGGAGGAGGAGGAGGAGGAGGAGGAGGAGAAGAAGATGAAGAAGAGGAAGTGGAACAGGAGGAGGAGGAGGAGAAGAAGAGTACGAGTACTGAGGATGACCACCGTGATGAATCAACGGAAGGTGGCGATGATGATTCTTCTAGTCATCGGGAGGTTGATGCGGAGAAACTCGCCGACCATGGTCCACCACAGATGCGATTACATATATGAGTGTGGAATGGAAAGTATGTTATACCACCTTTTCTTTTTATTTATATATCATATATATTTACGTGTCACCCTTTTTAATTTTACACGTTACATCCCTCTAATAAATGTTCAAGGATCATCAGGCAAAGGTTTCTGATGATCGGAAGAATAGGTGGTGAAAAACATTCCAGGTATGCATTTGTTTGATTAATTTAAGTAGCTCGTTCATTATATTGTTACTTAATGTTCATTTTTCTGTTAGAGGAATGTCATGGGATCGCCAGAGGAGAGACAAATTAAAGATCTATTTATGCGAGAGGGCTAGACGTGGTATTGTGATCTTCTCAATATCGGAAGACCCTACACCGTAAAAAAGGAAAGGTGCCCCATGGGATGATAATGTGGATCAGACCGAAAGATTATGGGATCTACACCAAGTCAAAGCAAAAAGGATCGATGTCTTAAAAAATCATGCATCCAAATCCTCTAAGCATCATGGAGGATCAAAATGAGTGATAGATTTTGCGTATGAATTTGTAAGTATTTTTTGCACCACCACAAATCGATATTTAAAATATTTAGTACATAATAATTAACAAAATTATACAAAATTATCAGTGGCAGAAACATGGATGCCTCCCAGCGGCATGGGAACTTGTGAATAATTTTCACAATAAAAATGTCACGTATGCTGAGATGGAAACCATACTTGTAAGTGCTTGAAGTAACATTGTTTATCTAATATATAACTTAGTTAATTTTAAATGTCAAAATATTTGTATATCAGGAAGACGTGGAGGTACGGATCGATTCTGAGGTACCCGAGGATGCAGACGAGTACGAGCACAGTAGACAAGCTAGCCAGTTCTATACACAGCAGGTGTCGTACTCTGTTGGGAGATGAGTTTAATAAAGAAGATTTTGATTAGATCCCAAAACCCCTGAGTATGACATGTTCAGGATAATCTTGATAGTTGAGTCAGGATTCAGTTTTAGAGTGTTCAGGATGTTATCTCGCACTATGTATAGTCACAGACATAGATCAAAGTTAGATTCAAGACTCAAGAAGTTTCTAAAGTTTCAAGTTTCAAAGATGAAACTAAGAAATCAAGTTTCAAAAGATGAAATCAAGAAATCAAGACTAGAATTTAAACCGAGAAATCAAGACTCAAGATGAAACTGAAAGCATATTTTCACCGATATTCACTGAATCAATCCTAATCGAACTTGCATCTAACCGATCACAGCCCTTTAATCAATGCTTATTAAAAGAAAGGTTTTCAAAGAAAGCTAAAAACGAGTATAAACTTAGGTCAACCATTCCAAGACATCCGAAAGTAGCTAGAACAGATAGTTACCAAACCAACTCATTCTATCGAGGGTTCAAGAAGATAGTTATCCGATCCAAGCAAACCAGATCTCAAAAAAAAACTCAGTGCTCATTGGGATTATCCGAGGCTTCAAAAGCAAACTCAGATCACTGCCTGTGTAGACTTTGACCAGTATGCATCTCAGGCTTCAAAGTACAAATCATCAGACAACTCCGACCCATCCGATCTCAAAGAAGAAATTTTTTTTAAAAATCATCGAACACGCAGTATTCTCCCCCCCACACACGTAAGACTCGTTAAGACCGACCAACATACTCCCCACGGAAATTTAGGGTTTGGGGCAACATCGGAGTTGGGGCGATTCAACTGCCCAAAGGGACATTTGGGGGGCACATCTATCACGGCTACTCCCAATTTGATCAAGAGCGCTTTTTTGGCCCAGAGCTCGCTCTCTAGAGAAAGACAACAAAGAGAGGAAATGACCAGACTGATGGCACAAATGAACCAGATGAGCCAATATTTCTTGGTGTGGCAGGCAAAACCGTTGGTCCCCTGTGCCGTGGCAAGAAAACGCTGATCCCCAAAGAAGCGCCGTGGCAAGGAACCGTGGTCCAGCAGAGACGTGGCAGAAATCGTGCTCCATAGATGGGTGTTACTCCCAAACAGAGGTTCGAGGAATCGGTGGTTCCCAACAAAGGTAGTCCCAACCAGCCAGTATTTTTACACGCCTTCCCCAACCGACTTGTGGTTATTTTGATTTCGCATCACATCCCGGGTCTTTTTATTCCTCCATTCCCCGGCCAGGCTCCTCAGAGGTCCTAATGCTCCCTCAGAGGTCCCAAGTGGTTCTACCGCTCGTGTTCGACGTCGTTCCATCGACTCTTCTCAAGGTCTCACTGAAATGCTCAGAGGCGCCTGTACATATGATGCCAATATGTTTCCTCCTAATCAATTTCCCCTAGCAAATGAAAATGATGATGATGGTAATGATGTGATGCATTAAACATTTGTGTGTGTGTTATGCATTAAACATTTGACTGAATATTTTGTTATGTTTTATGTTAATTTCGAATGCCACATATTTTGTTATGTTTTATTTTAGAATATTTGAACGCCACATGTGTGTTTTATGTTTATTTGTTATGAATATTGTTGATTAATCTCTACTATTAGTGGTTGAGAATGTTTTAAAATTTTATTAAAAAAAAGATTATTATAGGTGCATGTATATATATATATATATATGTACACGTGTTAGTAAATAGTGAAAATTAATACAAAAGTAATAATTTGCAATTTTATTGAAAAAATTTAAAAAATAATGATCATGTACATGTGTTAGAAAATAGTTTAATTCAAACGTACTTGAATTGTATTTATTGTACACTTGTTAGTATAGTGAAAAAGAATATAAAACTAATTATTTAAAAAATTTATTAAAAATATTTTAATAAAATCAATTAATATAAGTATATATATAAATGTATTCATAATAATAAATAGTGAAAAAGAATATAAAATTAATTATTTTAAAATTTTATTGAAAATATTTTAATAAAAAAAAGTAATATAAGTATATATATAAATGTATTCAAAATAATAGTCAAAGAGGCTTAGCTCATGTGGTTAGAGCACCACTACCTAGACCAAGAGGTCCTGGGTTCGAGATACGCTGCCCCTCCTTTAATGGAATTTAAGTGGGATTTTCCATCCTCTTTGGGTATTCTCTGCCCTCTATGGGTTTATTGCAGGTTCTCTCCGCCCTCTATGGGTTTGTTGCAGCGAGTGCAGAAGCAATTTGCGGAGCCAGACGAAGAAAGAAATACGCGTTGCGGTTGAGGTTCTAGTCGATAGAAGGATGAAATATATGTGCCACGACGTGTAGTGGATAATGCCTTAGTCCGGGCTTAGTCTATATACCACGAGCTCATATCCAGGTCGCTCCCAGTTTAGTGGAATTTGCGTCATCCTCCTCCGATCCTCACACTTGGTTCGAGGCAGGTCTTCCCCGAGTTGGGTTTGAAGAACTAGCTTTGCTAGAGAGAGATTAATTGTTCTAGTTGAATTGTATTCTTCTTATAAAAAAATGTATTCAAAATAATAAATTATGCAAAAGAATATAAATTATTTATTTCATAATTTTATTATAAATATTTTAACTAAATCAAAGTATATATGCATGATAAACAATTAGATTAAATGATAGAAGAAAAAAAATTAATAAAACACAATATATAATACCTATACAATTAAAAATATATTCCTAATGAATAACTAGCCTAGCCCAAACGGTTAGACGGTACACGTAAAGCCTCCATATATCGGGTTTGAATCACATGGGGGGCGAATTTTGCCCATATATGCAGCTACAGTGGGGGGACTCGCGTGTCTCAATGGTTTGTGGATGCACTCGGAGCCTCGCCAGACCGGGCTCGAAACCTGGCCGTAACGTTTTTAAAACGCGAAATAAATTCGCGAGGGCATTTTCCCTCGGCAAAGTGCTCGCCTTAATGTCTGCGAGG
Source organism: Stenogyne calaminthoides (assembly GCA_037126765.1). Lineage (NCBI taxonomy): Eukaryota > Viridiplantae > Streptophyta > Magnoliopsida > Lamiales > Lamiaceae > Stenogyne > Stenogyne calaminthoides. Next base: position 18,175,340 of record JBBCBC010000027.1, on the reverse strand, counting down.
GGCCACGCCCACCTTGGTAAACCCGCGCGTGATGGGCGAGGGTCAGTTGCCCTCGTTATATTTTATGAAAGATGTGCCGAGGGTATTTTGTCGGGAAAAAGGCGAGGGCTGTAGGCCCTCGGTAAACTGACATGTGTCAGGCCCTCGCCAAAGCCCTCGCTATTTGTCGAGAGATTTTTTTTCCCTTCGTTAAATTGTTACCGACAAGCACTTTAACGAGAAATTTGTCAGGCCCTCGTCAAACTTTTAGATGAGACAAAATTCTTTTATGGTATTAGAGCTTTCGCTTAGCTCGGATCTTGAGTCCTATTTCGTGCAAAGCACTCCACCCATTTAAATTGTCCACTGTTAGGCCTCCTCTCTAGAGGGCAGAGGCATTGATTCGGTCCACTGGTAAGGGGGAGTGTTGAGGAAAATTAAATAAACGAATTAATTCTACACCTCTCTACAAGTTCGGAGAATTAGACATTATAATTACTGTTGAAGTTCCAAAATTCGAACAATTCCAAAGATAATTCAAATGAATGTATTTTATGTTGATTTTTTTATTGAAATATCCCAACTAAATTGATTATGCATGTGTTAAAATTACCGTTTGAATTAGTGTAAGTCTAACTATATATTTCAACAATTGTACATTAGAATTATGTATCGTTGAAATTATTATCAGAAAATTACGATATTCCAAGGGTAATTTTAAAGGTATTTATTAATGATTGTGTAGGCGTTTAAATTCTAGAATTTTCAGTATGTTAGAATGTCACGATTGCTATGTGAAGAAGAAGAGTAACGTCTAGTTTTTTATCTGCGGCGTTTTTGTTATATTTTTTTCCCTAAAATACCATTTTTATCTTATTGATAAAAACGTTTATTATGTTTTGCGATTCAATCTGTTTTTATCTCGGCACGACCTCTCACGTTTTGTCAGAAAATATATTAATTATTCCAATCGTATTTCCTCCATGATTTTGAGTTACTCAATTCTTGTTTGTTCACTTCATATTATTGTTTGGGATAATTACCCTGAAGTACAAAATACGCAATTTAATTACTTATAGGTTCAATTAAAAAAAAAAAATTGTGTGTTCGGGATGCGCGAATATGTGTGAAGATGGGGGATGGTCGTCGAATCTATTCGGCCAGGTCATCGGATTCGTCGGAGGAGGAGAAGAGGCGGAGGAAAGAGAGAAGACAGAAAGAGGAAAGAGGAGAAGAAAGAAAGATGGATCTGAAATGAGGCGTCTTAGAATTCCCGTATGATTATTTTATTTTTGCAGTATTTCTTCCTCTTTTTTTATCTTATTTGGGGGTTGAATACATATGATGTTTTGGTGGTAGTGGTGATGGTCGCCGCCGAGGGGGGCGATGGTCTTTGTTGTGGTGGAGGCGGTGTATAGTCAGTAGATTTTTTTTGCATTTTGTGCAAATATATTTGCATTTTGGCAAATTATTTTTGCACAGATATAAATTATTTTTTTTATTTTGTGTAATATTTTTTTAGGCTTGTGCAAATTTCTTTGTTGAGGTGATAACAGATTAGATGAAGGAAGAAAGTTTCTACAATTTTTTTTGTACTTGTAAATATTTTTTTTTTGTTTTGTATATGAATAAAGAAATAAGACATGAAAGATGAAAGAAAAATCTGCAAATTCTTTTCAAGAATGCTACTGTGCAAATTTTTGTGTTCATTGTTTTTGTTTTGGGAAATTGGGGCTGAAAAAAATAGAAAAATGAAAAACAAGAGAGAAAGGGAATCTAATGTACCGAGGGTTTAGCCCTCGTAAAAACCCTCGTTTAGTTGATCTCTCGTTAATACCCTCGTTAAATAACGAGGGTTCTTTTCCCCTCTTTAGTTACCCTCGTTAAATTAGTAGTTTTTTGTAGTGTGTATGAAGTTGAGATTTAAAATGGAGTAAATTAAAAAATTGTGCAAAAAAGATTTGTGTACGTACAAAATCAAAAAGTGCGCGAAAATTTATGAATATCAACTATGAATAATGTTTAGTTTGAATTATTTGTTGGCAAGCTTTGGGAAGACGAAATGAAATAATTTTAGCTTCTCAATTGATATTACTCTCTTAGGAAGATAAATTGCCGTCACGTCATGAATAGTGTTTTGTCTGCATTATTTGTTGTGGGTTTTGGAGGTCGAAGGGTTTAGTAAGGATAACATTGTGTTTTTTACATTCAATTTTGTATCTAAGAGTAAAAAAGTTTTTTTTTTTTTTATGCACTTACTAGAAATTATATCACCCATTTTGTATATAAGAGTGATAATCCCTTATTCTTTCCTTGTTAATTTGTATTCCAAAAGAACATTGTTTATTCTGGATTTCTTATGCGAATTAATTTGGGTAGTGAATACATATATCCGATTAATCATTAGTTTATTTGAGAGAGTGTTGGTACTTCCCCTTGGAGTTAAGGTTGGAATCAAAAAATATTCCAATGCTTTTATCGGTATGCTTTATATTAAAATTTTCACAAGCTTTAATTAGACATTTAGACGTGGGAATTACTAGTATAGTAGTATTAGTAAATTTAAACAGAATTTCCAACAAGTTTGGATGGACTGATAATTGGGAAAAGTAGTAAATAAGTTTGGAATCGTAAGGAGTATTTTTTTTTTAAAACATAAGAATTAACTTTAATGATTTAAGAAATGCAACAATAATAACTATCGAGAGGGTCATTCGTAATAGTTGGAGGTTCGACCCAATAATATGGATTTGAAAATTACCCAAACACCGTAGCAAAATGTTGTGCCAAATCATTGGATTCCTACGAATAAGGCAAACCACATAATCATTATGTCACCTTAATATAACTTGGGTCAATTACTAATAACTACATTTTCCTTACTACTATATCTAATACCCACAAATACATTTATCTACTTTACTTAAAACTACAAACTGACTTTTATACCCCTCAATTACCAATTAAAATAGAGTCGGACAAAATCTATATCCCACCCTTTATTTCACATTGTACTCACAAAACCCCTTTCCCCATTCTTCACAATTCAAATTCAAAATTGACTCTACTATGTTTCTCCATTCCTCTACCAATTCCCCATTTCTCTCTCTAACACCACCACCACCACCACCCTGAAAGATCGTCGAGTGGTCTGTGTTTTGACGAACACAACCGAAGACGGCGACGTAAAAGGTAATTTAATCTCTTGTAATATATATTCTTACTTATTAGTTTATGAATTTGGGGGTAATTGATATTTTTGGGTTCTTCTTTTGTGATTTGATCTAGTAATCCACTCTCTCTATCTCTCTGCACTCTAATAAATCAGATCTGTATGCAGAACACTGAATCCACAAATTAAGGGCGGTGACGATCGGCTGGAGGCGCTTAAAAAAGGTGGAAAATTCGATCTATCACAGGCAGCACATGATCTAGGGTGTGCCGATAGATCCAGTGGTAAAAATATCATGTTGTGGTGGCTATGAATATGACACACAATTTGAGCAACAAATATGGCGGACGTTGGTGATTTCTTGTTCCTCGGTCGAAGCACCCGTGTACTTGTTTCCTTCATATTTTTGTCAACACATTACTTTTTTGTTTTCAATTAATTGATTGTTGATGGTGGACTTTAGTAATTTTGTATTTTTTTTCTTTGAATTTGGGCAAACAAATGATGTGTTAATGGCCACTGCTGCATAATTCTTCTTGGCTTGTTGCTGAATTTGGACCTCTGAGTTTAAGGCAATTATTTTTTGTTATTATTTTTTGGTCTGTTGTTTGTTTTGTTTTTGTTTAATATTCTACTTTTTGTAAGCTTGATCTCCTATAAGCTTATTTCATCTACTTTTTCGTGTTACATGCACATATTCAATTATATTTACATATGGTACTTGAAAATGTTTGGAAGTGTAAGAGCGGAAACTAGCTATTTTAGGTAAAATTTGGTGTGAAAAATGAACAATTGTGCAGAAATTATACTGTTAATAATTTCTTGATGTTCATTTTGAACAGTTGTGCAGAAATTTAATTGAACATGTTCAGTTTATTATTGAACATATTACTTATAATTCTGAACATGTTCAGGTTAAAATTGAACATTGCAAGTGGACATTGAATGCATGTCAGTGAAACAAATCAAAAGGTGGAACAAAATCAAGGTTTTGAACTCAAAAAATGAGAATAGATATAAATTGATAAGCAATCCAACAATTGAACATGTTTAGTTTAAAACTGAACAAACATACAAACATGATTATTTTGTGCAGAAATTTAATTGAACATGTTCAGTTTATTATTGAACATATTACTTATAATACGGAACATGTTCAGGTTAAAATTGAACATCGCAAGTGCACATTGAATGCATGTCTATGAAACAAATCAAAAGGTGGAACAAAATCAAGGTTTTGAACTCAAAAAATGAAAATAGATATAAATTGATAAACAACCCAACAACTGAACATGTTTAGTTTAAAACTGAACAAACATACAAACATGACTATTTTAAATCCCTTCCAATTCATGACACAATTTCCCAAAAACTCAGATATTTAACACGCGATATATCATTTTAAATCACCATTTTTCACAAAAAAAATGAGAGAGGCACAAAGGGATCCATCTCCATCCCCATCGCTCTCTGTATCATCTTCTTCGCCTTCGACCCAGGAACTGGTCTCAAATCATTCATAAATGACCGGCGCCAAAAAAACCAGATAAAATAATCGATCTTAGACATCATCTTCTTCAACATCGTTGCCACCGCCGCCGTTTGGTGTTGAAAGAGAAAGAGATATCTTTTTGTATGAGTTTTTAAAATAATGAGAGGATTGTGAGTTGGGAACTTAGGCAGAAAGGAGAGAGAGAAATGAGATGGCGTGAAATATTATGCTATTGATTTGACTTGTCCACAAATTTGCTTCTTTAATTAAATTTCAATCGTGTAGTGTGTGTGAGTATTAAGGGCATTCTTTTCCATTTTATTTAATTTTATAGTTTTTAGTAACACCTACTTTTAGATTGTAGTTTTTAGAATTATTAGGTCAAAACATGTAGGTGATAGTAATAATCTCATATAACTTTATATATAAACCATTTTTATTATATTTTCACTTGTGCCACCATCTACATTAGTGATTGTCCCACTCGTTGATCAACCACTCTCACCATGCAATTAACACTGAAATTCCGAAGTCTATGTTGTCAAAATTTGATGTCAAAATTTAACATCATAAGACAACACGAAAAAGAACAAAATCAAGGCTCTCAATATCAGGAAAGAAAAACAAAAGTTTCAATTCAGAAGAAAAAATCAACAGTTGTTAATGTGAGAGAGGAAATCAGAGGCATCCAAGGACCTCACGATCTGCAAGGTTGGAAGACTACATCAGAGCAATATATAATCGTACAGGCAGGGGCTACGCAAATGACTCGAAAACCGAAAATTAAAAGACGATTTAAAACCTATGAAAATTAAATAACGATCTTAATTAGTTTGTGCGATTTGGAAACCCACTAATGTTGAGTGATATATGAATATGACGAACAAAGTACAAAGCTTGCAACAAACTCTATCTATACTCCCCGCATATATATATATTCTTTGTAATTAATCAATTAATTAAAAAGAAAATTTCAACTAGATTAACTTACTAATACATACAATATATTATTACATATTTCTAGTAACTACAAAAACTTTTTAAGAGTTTACTATTACTTACAAAGTAACTATTTTACCCTTATTTCAACCATGTTGGCCGATTTTTTCAGATCCCAATTAAACAGGAAAAGGTGTGATTTGACGGTTGTGAACTTACCGAGGACGTCTTCAACTCCTACACTCAACTTCTTTTCCCTCATACCCACTCCAAATTTCAGAAAATACCACCTACCCACCCCAAACATTCTCTCCCCAAATTCAAAATTTATATTTCAGGATGATTTCAATTTTGAAGATGATATCTTGACTATGGTTTCAATTTTTAAAGGTAATATTGAAGATGGTTTCTTCAATATATCAATGTTATATCTATATTGTTTCTTGTACTATATAATTTTGGACGATTTCAGTCAATTTCAAGATAATTTTAACCTATTTTTTTTATATCTATGCTGCTATAGATTCTTTATTTTTGAACGATTTGTCCAGTTTCTTTTCTTTGTTCTTAGGTTTTTTTTTTGAAACATTCGAACATAGCAAAGGTGGTAAACAAGAGTTCTCATGGTTGTAATGTTGAAAAAGTTGTTAAAGCTGGAAAAAGAAAAAGAGCAGAAGAAGATGAAGAACGTTAGATTGTTTAACCCACTGGATTTTTGCAGTTATTCCTTTGTTTAGAAATTTTGCATATTTGTTCAGCAACTTCATACTATTGTTTAGATCTATTCGGTACACATCTTGGATTTTTCAAATCTACATTTTATTTTATTTTTATTTTTTTTGCCTTTTTATGGATTTAGTGTTGGTTGTTTGCTGAGATTTTGGTGGAAAATGATTGGAACTGATCTTGTTTTTTAATGTTGTGTAATTGTTATATTTTCATTATTGTTCAGAAAAGGATAGATTTTCTAATTCTTCTCAAAATATTTGTTCTCAGATTGTGGCATATTGTTCAGAAAAGAGCAGATGAAGATGAAGAAGGTTGGTCTGTTTAACCCGTTGATTTTATTAGTTCGATTTTCAAAACAATTGTTCAGATATTTTATCCTATTGTTCAGAAGTTTTCCACACATGTGCAAAAATAATTTGATTGGTTTAGTTAGTACTAGTTTTTTGTCTACCCGTGTGTTGCACGGAAGTCATTAGTATTGCTATATTTTATTATTTTATTATTTTTTTTCAATATCACTTCAAGTTATCAATTATAAATAATCTTTTACATATTAATTGATAATTTAATCATGAAAATATACTTTATTTTTTACTAAAATATATAGTAGTTCAAATAAATTTTAATAATTATTGTGACTCACGAAGTTTTAACTGCCGAAGATCTAAAAAAAATTTGAGTTTTAATATAAAATTTAAATTGACATCTTGTTATGTTATTTATATTCATAATAATGTGAGTTTTAAATTAAGAATTTGGTATTTTAAAATTATATTTAATTTTATTCATAACAATATTAATATGTTAAAGAAAATTCTTTGCAGAGAAGAATTAATAATCTTCACTTTATAGTCTTTTTTTTTTTAAAAAAATTGATTTTTAAAATCCTGAGGTTTTGAAAATACTAATGAATATTAATGTTTGTTTTTTTTTGAATTTTTTAGTAGGGCGAAATTTAACTTTATGACAAATCAGTGTGTTAGAGTGAATGATGTTGTATTATTATATTATTGTTGAGTGTGAATATTATAATAAGTATATGATTGTGTAATGGTTAAAGTATATTATTTGATAGGGTTGGTTTTTAAAAGTTGATTATAAAATTCAAGTAAAAACCGATTTAGGATTTTAAAACACAAAATTCAAAGTAAACATAGCCTTAATATTTTTATCTATTAAAACATTTTTTATGCAATTCGGGACACCAATTTTTAAATTATGTTATTTGAAGTATCTCGTCAATTTTTCGCCAATAATTAAGTGACATACTGCCGAGTTGACATAAATAACTACATAGAATGTCAAGACTGATGAATAACTACATTTTATTTATATGTTGAAATGATATATCTTAAATAATTGAATATGTAATATGTATTTCAAACGAAATTAATGAGAGTATAAGTAATAAATATCATTCATTTATAATTAACAAAATGTGATATGATCAAACCTCATGAGTATTTTCAAAAAATCTAGATATGTGTAGGAGGCAAACCACGCTTCCGAAACTCGATAGTATATAATTGAGTAAGAAAGATAACTTAGAACGATTAAATATATTATACTTAAAATAAATAATTTTAAAAAATATAATAATATACAAATATAAAGCAAAAAAAATCTTCTTTGATATTACCAAATATTTCTTTCTTCAATATCACTTATAAAATCTATGTGAAGTCCGACTGGAGCTGAGAACGATGTGTTACGTGTGGTTATCAGTTTTTGCAATGATGCATCTAAGGAATATGAATATGAGATATCTAAGGAATATGAGATTGGTCTTGAAGAAGAAGATGGTCTAAGGAATCTGAACTTTGGAGTGGAATTGATAGTACTATACCATAATTATGAATAAGTTTGAAGTTGATAGTAAATAGGAATGGTGACATTTTGTAGTTTCTAATGACTAAACAGTTTGGAATTGTTTTCGTTGTTTGGGACGATATCACTTTATTAGTGTTTTATTATGAATTTGTGTATTATGTGTAATTTTTTTTGTACTTTTTTGGCATGATGGCAGAACAATATAAATAGAAAAAAATGAGTAGTTGCGTGTGTTTATCAGAACATCTATCCTCTTTTCTGAACAATAGTGAAAAACTCAAAACATATACTGATTATGTACAATGCACATGGACTGCTTACATAAAATATCATAGGAATAAAATCTGAACATACTAATACTTGGCTGAACAAACTAATACTGTACTTAACATGTGCCTCGGAAACTGAACAAATGTTATGTGGTTCAGTAATTTCTGAACATGTTCAGAAAAAAGCTGAAGGAAATAGACCATTTTTTTTTAACTGTTATGAAGCTGTTATTTAGTCATTGAGTTTTGGGGCATCCTCAAATCCAGAACTCATTTTCTGGTAAACACAGGAAAGAATGTTGGGTTTTCTCTTGTCTTCCTTATAATCTCAAACTTACACAATTGAAAAATATAATATTCTCATAGTTTTATTGACATATATCAAATAAAATCATATATATAGCTTACAAATTTTGACCCGATCCATCATCAGACACACATAAAACACACCAAAAATCCACCATGGTTGAACATAAGGATAAAATAGTCACTTTGTAGGTATTAGTAAACTCTTAAAAAAATTTGTAGTTATTAGAAATATGTAGTAGTATATTGTATGTATTTTAAGTTACCCGATTATGTACAATGCACATGGATTGCTTACATAAAATATCATAGGAATAAAATTTGAACATACTAATGTTGCGAGTCGTTTTATATGGAGAATATTATGTGGCTAATTCAGTGACAACTCACAAACAAAATATGCACGTGTAAAACGAACTGTAAATAAGAAGAATTTGTTGATCCAGTTCGTCAAGAAATGACTACTCTGGGGGCGTTCCAAGCCAGGGATGTAGTATTGCGAGTTTTACACGTACAATATATGATACATCTCATGAAGATGAATCGTTATGGATAAAGATGATTTTGAGAGTTGGTATATGAGTGCTAGGGTTTTTGTGTGCATGGATGATCTCTCGAATTTTTTGTGAACCTTACCCCATTTGGGAAATTTCTGAACCTGTCTCTCTCTGGGAAATTTTTTGTAACCTGTCTCTTGATGTTTTTTCTTCTATTTATAGTACTTTAACAAGCATGAGCTGGGTTGGCAAGCATGAGCTGGAGACTTCGGGCCATGCAAGAACTCATGTAATGCTGCTACGTTTCCAACTTCGTCTTCCAGATTGATCTTTGCACTTGCTTGTCTATAAGGCACTCTTTTGGTCGTCCAAATCAATCTGTTGCTCGACTGAATGCTTTGTTCGCCCCATTAAACCATATCAATTTTATGCTGGGATATTGTCCTCATCTAGCATGTCTGAGTCCTTCAGGTTGTCTGAGTCCTAAGGTTATCTGACCATCGGGTATGTCTGTGTCCTCAGGATGTCTGAGTCATCGAGCATACTGACCCCTCAGGTTGTCTGAGCCTTCAGGATGTCTGAGCCCTCAGGATATCTGAGCATCGAGCATACTGACCCCTCAGGTTTGTCTGAGCATTCAGGATGTCTGAGCCCTCAGGATATCTGAGCATCGAGCATACTGGCCCTGAGGTCACTTGACTCAGGCTATCTGATTTCTTCTTCTCTGATCTGATCAGTTTGACTGATCAGATCAACATCTTTTCAGGATCATTTTGCTCGGTTAGTCTGGCGAACATACCTGTTTGCTCGGTAGGCTGGTTGAACAACCTTGGTTGGTAAATAGCAAGCTGGCGAACAAAACTCACTTCATAGGCGAGTATGTTCGCTTGGTTGACAAGTGGCCAGCTGGTGAGCAAACTTGTTTGGTCGGCGAGCGGCGAGCACACTTGTCCATCGGGCATGATTATTTTAATAGTTAAATATTACACGTGTCTCTCTTACGTGTTCGATTAATGCTGAATAATTATATCGAACACAACAATACCCCCCTGTCGGGTCGCTATGTATTCATCATGGTGACCGACTGTTATAATTTGATTGGGCCATAGTAAGTGTCATTTCGTATTCTGTGCCGGATTTTCAAAACTGAACCCGGAATCTATAAATACCTCATTTTTGCCGCCTTAGTGCCCTTTCTTTCTTTACTTCTTCTTCTTGCTTTTTCTTCAATCTCTTTCACGTTTGAAACTTCCGGCAAGGGCTTCATCATTCCGGTGAAGGATTTTACTCAGGTAATCATTGCATACTCTCTCTAATTTCGATTATGGCTTCTCATTCAAACTCTTCTGCTTCAATAGAATCGGACCACCATAGTTTTTCCTCCCCCTCTTTCGGTACAATCCCCCGTAGCGACGCTAACGCGTCGGAGATGAATGTTTCGGGATCAGGGTCTCGTTGGCAAATTCGGCAGCCGTTTGCCGTTCTTTCCTCCGATTCCGATGATGCCCTAGATGAATTGGATAGGGACTTAGCTCGTAGTGATTTTTTTGATGATTCAGATGAGGATTCTTTGCCCCAACCCCGAATTAGGTCTAGGGTTGTAAATAGGGAGGATGATAATGTGAGGGAGGAATTCTTGATGGCTGTGAATGTCGATGAGTCGAACATAGGGATAGGCGGCGAGCAAAACACAGAACTCGATATCCCTGTTGGCGTCCCTCATAGCCCAACATATAACAAGTATAATGCTCGTTATAATTTTGATTGGCCTGAGCAGCCTCATAGAATTAGGGTTGAGAATGAGTACCCGGCGAGCAAAATTGCGAGCATAATTGATGTTGATATGCTCGCTCAGCTGTATATAAATTACGAAACCCCCAAAGATGTCTTTTTCTGGGCACCTGGTCTCGATGAGCGAGCAGACCAGCCCCCAGAGGGTTGTGTTGCTGTAAATTTAGACACGATGGAAGCGGGTCTTCGGTTCCCACTCCATCCGGCTATCACTCGTTTGCTCATAGAATGGAACATTTCCATTACGCAGCTGAAGCCGAATGGGTGGCATATGATTATGAGCTTCCTGACTTTGTTCGGCAAAATGAAGCCCAGATATTATCCCACAGCAGCTGAACTTGCTCGACTAGTGCATTTGACCCGTCCGAAGGGCGAACATGGATGGTTGTTCATGCAGGCAAATGCCAAGTGCAAAATAATTGAGGATGTGCCGAACAAAATCAGTGATTGGAAGGAAAAATTCTAGTTCGTTGGGGGCGATTGGAAGAGCCCGGCTTCTGGAAGCGAACCAGATACTCGTTTGGACATCCCCACTGATTTTGGGGTTTACCGCAGTAAGTATTTTTGTGTCTTTTGTTCTTCAGCTTGAACTGATTTTAACTTATTCTTCATTTCAGGAATTCCAGCTGCGACGAACAAAGAGACCAACGACGGCTATTTTAGCAGCGTCTGGCAAATCGATCTCGAGTCTCGCTCAGAACGATCTGTGAAGACTTTGAATATCATCGAACAGAGGAAGAAAGAAGGCTTGTACGTGCCCCCTCACCATCTTGTTGCTGTTAATCCCGCTGGTAAGGATTATTTTTTGCATTTGCATATGTTTTGTACAATTTTGCTCACTGTTTCTCTTTATTGTATAATGAATTGTTTTGTCTATAGCTTTCCCTGCTGTTACTGTTGTCGTGAGTACATCCGAGCATACTGAGATGGCTCGAAGAAAAAGACCTCAGGAGCTTGCTCGAATTCAAGCCGAGCGGGAGGCTCAGCGAGCAAATCGAGGAGAAGCGAGCAGGGTGAGCCGAGCATCCGCATCTGGCCCTGGGGAGTCGAGCCGACCGAAGAGGACAACTCATTCGGCCGAGCAAAGGGTGAGCAAACAGGCTCCGTCACCAAAAAGACCAAGGGTGGAAACCGGCGAGCAGGGGGCAAGCGAACAAGCTCAGATGAGCATCGATGTTGTTAGGGAGACCCAGACCCCCACTGTCGAAGCGATTAGAATGGCCGCCTCCGTGGTCGGTCCGGTCGTGCAGATAGTTGAAATGGAGGTTGGGACATCTTCTCCACCTCCTGCTGAACCCCGAACTTGGACCCCTTTGAACCCTGAGCTCCGGTCCCCTGAGGATAAATCATTTTTGGGATGGGATCCAACTCAGGCGAACAGGTACATTTTGTTTGCTTTACTTCCTCTTTCATTAATTTTGTTCGCTCTGTCATGTTTGTTTGCTCGGGTGTATGTGTAGGTTGAGCAGATTGGTGCCTTTGATGCCTGAATTGAAAAACTACTACTGCTCGCCAAGTGTTCGCAAGGTTTCTAGCATTCCCGAGCATGTTCAGAAGGCGTGCGAGACCCCCATTCGAGCATGGACTACTGAGCTGGAAGAGGCCACCACGGGTCCAACACCTTTGGAAAACATGCGACTTGCCCTGGTGCACCAGGGCCAATCTATGGTCATCCTTGAGAAAGTTTATGCTGAATCCGCCAATCTTCATGCCAACTACTTGGCTCTGATCAGAAGTTTTGAAGAGAAGGTGAACGAGCTGAGCAAAACTCAGGATGAACTGAGGTTGGCTCAAGGACAGATATCCTCAGCTCAAGCGGATGCTCGTAAGGCTCAAGAGGATGCTCGTCAGGCTCAAGAGAATGCTTGCCAGGCTCAGGAAGTTGCTCGCCAGGCAAGGGAAGAGCTAAACCTTGCTTAGGAGGAGGTGGTCGGCATACGGAGAGTTCAGAATGAGATGAATGTCGAGCTCCGCAAACTCCGAACTGACGTCGAGGTCATAGAAAGTGATAAGAATGTGCTCGGCCAACAACTCATCATTGCTGAAGAGACCAACACTCGTTTGGGTCTCGAAAATTCAAGGTTGCACAATGAGGAGTACGTTGATTCCATGTCGAACTTCTCTTACATATGTGCTTTTGTCGATGTCATCCAATCTGCTCGCCACACGCTCACTGGTGAACAAATTGCCCCGCTCATATCCAGTTTTCAGCAGTACCTGATCGACAACCCCCCAGATCGCAACCTTCTGATGGGATCGAGATTGATGATCCTATCTTGGATGAGGAAGATGGCTCAGATGCAAACATTGCTGATGTTGCTGATCAAATTCTCCGAGTCGAGCCCGGGTTCGATCAGGTGCAGGACGAACAAATGGGACCTCCTGAGACCGAGCAAAGTGTACTTCCTGGCGAGCAGACTGGGCCTGACCATGCTGGAGGAGCTGTTCCTGAGGGGGCCGAGCAGATGGGGCATGATTTGTTCGATACTTCACTTTCGCTCACCCCCAATAATGAATTTGCCCCTTAGTGTAATTTTTTGCTCTGCCGAACAATTGCTGTGTAATTTTTGTCTTCTTCTCTTTTTTGCTCGAACAATTTCTTTTGAACTTGTGTAATTTTTTGCTTTCTTCTATCTTGTTCGAACAACTTCAAAATTGAATGGTTGAATTTGCATATTGAACAATTTTCTCTAACCTGATAGTTGAGGATGAATGACTGATACTTGTGTTGCTTGATGTTCGCTTTGTTGCTTTCTAGTTTATGCCTCTTTTCTTCTGAATGAATTCGAACATTGTGTTTGCCTATGCCCGCTCCTGACTTCTTTCGTTTTTGATTGTCTTAATTGTGATGTAATCGGTTGATCGTCTTATTTAGGTGCGACGGATGGGTTAACTTTATCAACCCCCCTTTCTTGGCTATCGTCTTATTTAAACCACGATCACGCCGCATTAAGGCCGTCTTATTTATTTAGCTTCGACCCGCAAGACTCATCACCCGCTTTTTACTACGGTATCTGTAAGTACGAGTCGTCTTTACGCATTGCGTACCCATTACTTCGCTTTTTCTTTGCGGGAATCGAGTCTGAACTTCGTTCGTCAGGTGAACATAGACTTGGGCTCGTTCGTCTTTGTTCGGGCCATCCGTCTTAGGTGCGACCTCTAATAGGCTTCAACTAGAAAATCTTAGCAAACAAAAATGTTTTTGCAACACATTGTATTCTATTACAACCTTTACATTTGAAGAAGACTGTCTATTACACAACTATAGACATCGGACTATGGTTTTGAATTTAAACCTTGTCTTGAGTAGACCCCGGCCTCACCTTGTCCGCGGAATTGATCTTGACAAGCATGTGGCGATCATCATGTCTCTACCCTTCTTTAAATAACATGCTCGCTCGGCAAAGAAGAAGATAAGCTTTTGTCCCTCCCTGGACAAGTTGTGATTACGCGGCATTTGCGGACATGAGCATGTGGCGAGCACGCGTCTGCTCGCTTATATATCGCATAAGCAAAATATCAGCTCGCACCATTCTATCCCCTTCAGTAGATACCTGAGCATCAGCATCCGCATGTTATTTCGAGCGGATACCACGACATCCCTCCCCTTCGGAGGAGATTTTGGGGATCATGGGGGGACTAGTGATTTACTCCGCATAAGCATTGAGTAGCGATGGAGTGGCAACCATGACTCTGCCGAGCATCTTGAGTCCGTAACGAGCATCAACTTTGTGCTCAAAGGTGTCATATGGGGTATAAAGCTCGTACTAGGACAGATGCTCGATTCAGCAGAATAATAGCTGAATCGAGTGCTAGATTCTTCGTCGTCTAGAGGCATACTGAACCAACTTTCTTCTGATAACTGTAGTATTTTTTTCTTTTTATCTGTTTTTTTTTTCTCTGCTTTCTTCAGCTATCAATATGCCTCTATTTATAGAACTATCCCAAGCTGGTCTTTGGCATAGCTAGTTGGTGCTCGCCCTCTTGCTTTTACTCCTCCTTTTGACATCTGTCCGCTTTGAATCCTCCTTTTGACATCTGTTCGGATTTTTTGCCAGCTCTTATTCAAGGATTGACATGTTCCTTTTTTGGTTGCCACCACTTCTCGACTTGCTTTGACACGTATCTTCTATCTTTCAATAGTGTTGGCCAGCATTTTTTTCTGGAAGATTTGTGTCGAACACAATGTGTTCTCCTTCATGATTGTCCTGCTCGTCTTAGCTGTATGGCTGATTATGTTCAGCCATTTGTGCTCGTTTATTTTGTGTGGTGATTATGTTCGCCAATTGTGCTCACTTTGTGTGTGATTGATTATGTTCGGCCAATTGTGCTCGCTTCAGCTGTGTGGCTGATTATGTTCGGCCAGTTATGCTCGTCATTACTGATAATATTTTTTCAAATTTGACGCATTCCACGAGTAGCACAATGGGACTCCATTCAGGTCTTCCAAATCATACGCCCCATTTAACAAGCGTTCTGTAACTCTGAATGGACCTTCCCATGCTCGGCCGAACACACCACCTGATACGCCCGTTGCTCGTCTTAAAACCAGCTCGCCCACATTGAACCTGCGTGTTCGGACTTTGGAGTTATAGAACTTTTCTGATCTCTTTTTGTACATGGAATTCTTGAAATCAGCCTCCGTCCTTCTTTCTTCTAGCAGGTCTGCACTCAGGGCGAGTGCCTGATCATTGATGTGCTCTCCAAAAGTCATTGTTCGATGACTCAGAATCTTTATTTCCGCGGGTATAACAGCTTCCGCACCAAATGCCAGTTCAAACGGGGTTTCCGCAGTTGATGTTCTGAAAGTTGTTCGATAGGCCAATAATATTTTAGGCAACTCTTCAGCCCATCCTCCCCCCTTGGAATTATCAAGTCTAGCCTTGAGGGTATGCTTGATGATTTTATTAACGGCTTCAACTTGTCCGTTTGATTGGGGATAATACGGAGTTGAATAATGTTTTTTTATGCCCCAGCGAGCACAATTTTGACGGAATTCACTTCCATCGAACTGTTTGCCATTATCCGTTACTAATGACTGGGGAAGCCCAAAATGACAAATGATATTTTTCCAAACAAAGTTCCACATTCTTTGTTCGGTGATTTTGACAATGACTTCGGCTTCCGCCCATTTAGTATAGTAATCAACGGGAACCACATCATATTTTACCCCTGAAGTGCCAGTAGGAAATGGGCCGATCAAATCGATTCCCCATTTAGCAAAAGGCCATGGCCTATAAACTGACACTAATTCTTCAGGTGGGCTGTGAATAAGTGGGGCATGTACCTGGCACTTGTGACACGCGCGAGCATACGCGAGCGAATCTTTTTTGAGGGTCGGCCAGTAATAACCTTGTCTGATTATTTTATGTGCCAGGACAAGCCCACCTGTATGGTTTCCACATACTCCATCGTGGATTTTCTCCAGAATCACATGACCCTCTTCAGGAGTAATACACTTCAATAGTGGAAGTGAGAAACTTCTTTTGTACAAATGCTCGTCTAAGATAGTATAAAGAGCAGATTGTAATCTGAGACGAGTAGCTTGTGCCTTATTCTCAGGGAGAAGTCCCTTTTGTAAGTAACTCAAGATTGGAGTCATCCAGGTTTCTTGCTCGCCTGTTACTTGGGCGACCATAGCTCTGGGAATTGATGGCGAACAAGTTGTGACGACCACAATGTCCGTCGTGTTCGTCACTCCTTCTGCTGTTGACAGGCGTGCCAAGGCATCAGCGAACAAATTACCCAATTGTGGTAATTGTTCTATGTAAACTTGTTCGAATTGCTCAAGCAACTCCTTTGCTAGTTGCTGATATTGTGCCATATGTTCGCCTCGGGCCTCGTACTCGCCAGTTACTTGATAAACGATTATCTGAGAATCGCTGTAAATCATCAGCCTTTGAATTCCCATTGTCATAGCCATCTGTAGTCCAGTGATCAAAGCCTCGTACTCGGCTTCATTATTTGTGGCTGGGAAATCAAAACGGATGGTTGTTGTGAAAGTTTGTCGAGTTGGGCTGATGAGTACCACACCTGCTCCTTCTCATGAACTTGTAGATGAGCCATCTACATACATATGTCATGGTTGGTCGATAGCTCTTTCGGGCATTTGTGGATATGTCAACTCGACCATAAAATCGGCCATAGCTTGGCCCTTCATTGCTGTTCGCGGGGCGAACGTAATGCCAAATTGTCCTAACTCCACCACCCACTTGAGTAATCTGCTTGCAGTGTCTGGTCGGTGGAGGACTTGTCGCAATGGGAATGTGGTCAGTACCTCGACTGAGTGATCGAAAAAGTATGGTTGCAATTTTCGAACACTCATTACGAGAGCATATGCAAGTTTTTCTAGTGGAGGGTACCGGAGCTCGGCTTCTTTGAGCACTTGGCTTACATAGTAAATGGGCAAGTGTGTCATCCCTTCTGTTCGTACGAGCACAACGCTAATTGCATGTTCGGATGCAGCAAGATGTTGCGAGACCGGAGAGAAATTTGAAAAGTAAATAGATGGGTACGAAAAGAAAGTTAAAATCAGGGTTTCTAATGTCGAGGAAAACCGAAAGTGAAGATCCGGAGGCGCAGGATCCACCGAGCCAAAGAAGTTTCTAACGAAGAATCGAGGCTCGTGATCCTTTGAGCCAAATTATCTGAACAAGCAAATTGAGGCTCAGGATCCACCTGAGCCAATTTATCTGAATGAGCAAACTGAGGCTCAGGATCCACCTGAGCCAATTTATCTGAGCGAGAATACTGAGGCTCAGGATCCACCTGAGCCAATTTATCTGAATGGCTTATCTGAATGAATGAAGGTTTGGGCTTCACGTAAATGGGCCCAAACATTTAGAATAATCTACAATATCCTTTATATATTTTAGATTACATTTTTAATTACCAAAAAGAATATCCTTTGTTTGTGGACCCCAATGTTAGTTACAAATACGGCACTGGCCAATGAATGAGAATATCAGAAAATTGACATCATTCTCTCTCTTCTAACTACCTCTCCCTATCTAATTCTCTCTCTCTCCCTAATTCTTCATATCTTCAAATCTTCATATCTTGTTCTTCAAGCAATTTATATTTCCTACAATATTATTCCATAAAATCCCAAAAACATATTACGATCATCCAGAAAATATCAAAAACGTAACATTTGGTATTCCAGAGCCAAGTTTTGATCATGGCCGAGGGAACGCGCTCCAAGGATCCGCAAGAATCACCGGGAATTTGGAATTATTAATCCAAATGGAAGCCATGAATATGGAAGCGAGAGAAGGAAGCTAACAGACAATATGCATGGTTTAACAACCAAGATGGAAGAGAAATTTGAGCTTATGACTAACACTTGGGCTAAATTATCACGATTCAAGCTGTTGAATATGGAAAAAGGCAAGAGGCACAATGAAGGGCCCTCTATTTTGGGGAGTCCTAACTGTTGGGAAATTTATAGTTTTGATGAAAGTTCCAAAAACACATGTAATAGGACCGGTCGGACACATTAGTCGATCGATGTTTACATTCTTTGCTATAGGAGACCGTTGATAATGATTGTATAGAAAAAACCGATGTAATAGATAGGTCACATATTGAGGGGAACTCAATATGTAAAGGTCGATCTGAAGAATCGGAAGAAAGGCGATATCCCTCAGAGCGTAACGCTAAACTGTAAGCGGAAGATCGGATCGAATCGATCTGGTCGGATAACTCAAATGGAAGTCATGGAGCTCAAACCTCTATACTAGAAGATCGGATGACTTCGGAAGATAAGACCCGGAAGACCTACATCGGCCGAGTCGGCCCGGTTGAAGCTAAGTCAACAGCGCCAGAAGACTCCATCGGGTGGATCGATTCGGTGATCGATCGATCACTCATAAGATGGCCCGATGTTTCATCTTATCATACGTCTGCGATCCGAACAAGATGAATACAAACCTTAGTTGGAGGAACAACACCGCAAAGCAAGGCTTTCATCAATAAAGGAAGAAACACGTATGAACGAGAGCCGATACTCGCGGATTCGATGTTGCTCTCTCAAAGCGGCTATAAACTATCGGCCATGCCGTTCTGAAGCACGTCACATCAAGCACGCAACTCTACCTAAAATAGCCCCGAGATTCAAATTGCTCTCCAACGGCTCTTTGATCTCAAGGTCTATAAATATGGGATCACACTTGAGTGAAACACGGAAATGCTTGGACAAACAACATAATCAAGAAGCTCAAACTATAATCGATTTCCATACGAAGAACACAACTACAAGCTTATTTTATATTGTGTTCATCCCATAAGTTCTTAGCAAGAAATCTTTTCATCTAGCTATCGAAACGCTTATCGCTAAGGAAAGATTTCATAGTTGGAACCTCAACAATCTTACCCAAACCCCCAAGTTAGGATAAGTTGTTTAGCAAGATTCGATCTAGGGTTTCTAATCTTGATTTAAGGATCGGTTGAGTGAGAACTCTTAAAACATCTATTGGTGTCTTGTGTTGGACTAACACACTAATCTAAGTCCCGATCGGTTAAGTCGGTTAAGTTGGTGCCCCCTTGTGAAAGGGAAGAGTGGACGTGGGGATTTGGTTTTGTCGAACCACTATAAATCTTGTGTGCCTTTCTTTGCTTTGATTAACTTTGCTCTCACATCGCACAATCTTAAAGCGCATACATTCTAAGTTAAGATCGAGAGCGACACCAAGCTTACGATCGATCGGACCGGGATATTTACGTCATCGATTAAAAAGATAAAACTTGGAATCGATTTATACAAACCGGTTTTTCACGGGTAAAACTTAAGCTTCAAGACTCATCGGTTAATCGATAGTTACCGAATCGACCGCCTTCCGGGCGTTTGATAAGTTAGTTATCGACCAAATTGATTCACTCGCGACTCGATCGGGCTATTCGCTCTCACACCGACCAAGACGAAAAGTTTTTCGAAGTCTATTCACCCTCCCCCAGACTTACGCCCTCACTTAACCCGGATTCGGGACCTACAAGTGGTATCAGGCGGTTGGTTCTTCGAAACCATTGACTGTGTCATTGTGGTCATCTGAACCGATCTTGAAAAAACCGTTTTAAAAACTCATTCATTTTCCAAAATCACTCAGCATGGATAACACGTCCGGTATGTATCATGATCTACCTAAGTTCTCTATTGATGAGTATGCAGATTGGGCCATATATATGTCCAACCATCTAGGCTCGATCGGTGGCGAGAATGATGGAAGTCATCGAGAGGACCCATCATCATTTACTACGACAATCCTGCAATGTCGGAGGAGATCCGGACTTTCCCACAGGGAAGTCTTGTGCGAAAAAAGCCCAAATACGATGGACATGGAAGAAAGAAAAGCGCATACTGGACACCATTGCAAGACATATCATCATGAAGACAATGGATAAGGTCACCAAAGAAAAGATTAAGTATCTCAAATCTGCGAAAGCAATGTGGGATACTGGCCGAGATCTGCGAGGGAAATGAGCAGGATAAAAAGATGTAATCTTCAAGTTTAACTGGTGAAGTTCGAGCGAAGATGTCGCCCCAACAAAACCATCAACGAACTCGATGGAAGAATTACAATGTCTATAAACAAGCTTCGAGAACTTGGTAGAGATGACCGATAAAGATATCAACTATAAGATCCTAAGGTCTCTCACCAAGAAGTGGGACATGAAGGTCACCAGAATCAAAGATTGCCGGGACATTTCAAGAATGAAACCTAGTAGCTTGTTCTTGAGTCTTAAAGCTCACGAAGTTCGCGATTGAAAGAGGTCAAAGCCGATGAAGACGAGGCCCGGCCAGAAACCTCGACTTCAAAATCGGTTGCTTTCAAGGCAACCAAAGAGCGAACAAAGGCCAATGAACCCATTGGAAATATATTAAGTCGAAAGTAACAGATCGCGTTGCTTACGGGAAGCTTGAGAAGTCGGATATACAACTTGGTAAGTATCGAAGATTTTATAAGGACTATCAACATAGCCGAGGGCGAGATAGGAGATCGCATAATAGATCTCCGAAAAGAACCGAGAATCGATGATCGGAGGGATCACAGAGATGAAAGGGAAAGAGATAGTCGAGCGAAGGAAGGAAGAGATAACCAATCGGATAGAAGAAACTTCGAGACTACTATCGAAGGGAAATCACCGATAGGTCATACTGAAGGAGTGATTCACACCGAAGGAAAGGAGCAGTGGATCCGGAGCGTCGTCTTCAACCGGTGGAGAAGCCAGTCACTATAGCAATGTGATCGCCTGCGGACCGACGCCGAGAGAGAGGGAAGAAAAGAGGAACAAAAAGAGAGCAGCGGTATAGAGACGGAAGAGCTATGGTTGCCGATACGTCAGAATTGACGATTCCTATCCCCTCCGAGGACTCCGGATACTCCTCAGAGAAGACTTCGCGTCGATCGACAAGATCTTGGCCGACTTCTATGAAAGTGAAGATCGATATTCTCGTCGGGGACGATAATGAACTCTGCCGATGGCGGGGAGGACCCGGTCGAGGTAACCTCCAAACCCCCTTCGTTTCGGCTTCTACACTGCTTTATCATTAGCACACTTTGGGGAGATTGACCTGCGGCTCTACTCAGAAGCAATTGCTTGAAGATCTCTCCAATGCGAGAGAAACTTATGCTATTGTGGAAGCCGAGAATGATAAGCCGAGGATCGGAAATAATCGACTTCTTGTCAAGAAAATGATCTCGGAAAAACCTCGAACTTAGATCAAATGAAAGCCTTTCGAGGAAGAATAACCGAGGAATTTAAAATTCTCGAAGTTAAAGCTTCGATCGGGGAAAAATAGATCAAAGAACGGATGGAAATTAACAGATGACAAGGCGATGACTTCAAAATCTTGCAAGCAAAATTCGATGAGCTATTAGAATGCATGAAAGTCGAAATCCTCGAGGAAAATCTGCGTAAGAAAATAGATGTTTTTTCAAAATCATCTCAAACCGATTAAAGACATGAACGCCTATTTTCGAGTAAAGATTGATAAGGAGGGACTTGGCTATGAGAAACCCTCCACATCCTCAAAAGCCCCAACGATTCATCTCGAGAAAGGTGTAATCGGGGCAATTTACGAAAAAGATACACCAAAAAGCTAAACTTGTATCTAATAGGGGTAAGAGACCCGGTTGAGCGGGTAAAGTGAAGTGCCTAACGAGAAAAGGGCGAAATGAACCCCAACCGGTAAAGCATCGGCCGAGAATCAACGGAAGAACCGGTTCTTACGAAGAAACCTCAACCGATCAACGGATCGGGGAATCGAGAAAAAGACAACCTACAAAAGGGAAGTCTAATCGAGACCGATCCGTCGGCCTTTTACTAATAAGCATGCTTCGTAAACTGCGAAAACCATCTATGCGAAAAGGATATGAATCTTTTGATGGTAGCGATCATTGCCTACCCTATAGTCAGAGAAATTTAGGGACTCACGACTTTTTGAACCACCTTTGGATAAAAAAAAGAAGACAAACCTGAAAAGGTAAATCATAAGTCTTCTAAGTCATCGAGGTTCACAAGTAATCATACAAATCGAGAAAGCATATGAGGATAAGTATGATTATGTTGATAGGTATGGGGAGACAAATCAGGCCTTTTGATCGACCGATCACCATAGAAGTGCTCTGTTTGTATGGATCCCTAAATCCAAACCTAACCCCTCGGGACCCAATCAGAAAGGGTACCTAAAACCCGATCGATTGCGGGTTCGCGTGGGTCCGCCAACAAAGGAGGTGTGCAAGCAACTATCGGTACATCGATAGTGGATGCTCAAGGCACATGACCGAAGCAAACATCTCCTCGGTTCCTACATAGAGCGAAAGGCCCGCGTGTACTCTTGGTGATGATAACTTTGGTTATACCAAAAGGGTTGAACAGAGAATGATGATGTACAAATGGCGGAGTCTCGTATGTCGAAGGTCCGAAGCATAACCTATTATCGGTTTCACAATTCTGCGACAACGGATTGGTGTTGAGTTCTCGGCCCGATCAATGCACTATCAAGAATCGAGTCACTCAGCGAGATATTGCTAGCCGGTTCAAGAAAAAGGGACGATCTACGGTGATTGGAGCGGTTGTCCAAGAAATGCATGCCCGATTGTTAAAAGTTCCAAAAGTAGCAGTTGGCTCGCACAAAAGAATGAGCCATCCGAACTTTAAAACTCTTAATAAGATAGCTAGGATGTCTCTAGTGGAAGGACTTCCGAATGAAGTGTTCTCAAAGGATCGGGACATGTCTTGCATGTCGGAAAAAAAGCAAAGCTTCATTCAAAGGAATTTCGGACCGGCATCAATGAAATCTGTTTACTTCATATGGATCTGTTTGGACCGATTACACGGTCGATCTCAACGGGCCTTAAATACACTCGGTAATCGTGGATGACTATTCCAAGTTTTTACAGGTTATATTCTTACATAAGAAGAATGAGGCGACAACCAAGATACCGAGCTACTAAGAAGATTACAAAATGAGAAGGGTGTCGGCGTAGTAAAAATCGAGATCGGATAAAGGTCTGCAAATTTACGAACTCCTTTATTCTTGATTTTTGCTCTAAGTTAATTATCTGACATGAAACATCGAGTAGGAGGGGCCTTGTGAGAGAATGGAGTATTTGAGCGGAGAAAGCAGAACTCTCAAAGAATTTTGCCGAACAATGTTAAATTTGAACATGCGATACCAAACCGTTTAAGGCGGAGAAGCAATCAACTTTGCATGCCATCTGTGAGCAGATGTCTCGACTAAGGCTCACTACAAAACACCCTATGAAGCGTGGAAGGGCGAAAACCTCGTGTTTCTTACTTCCATGTTTTTAGGTGCAAGTGTTTCATACACAACAATGGGAAAAGTCGGTTGAAGACCTTTGAGGCCAAGTCGATGAGGGTATATTTCTAGGGTATTCCTCATCTAGCAAAGCCTTGAGGGTCTACAACAAAGCGAACTCTTGTTGTGGAAGAAACACCCCATGTAACCTTTGATGAAGCATCTTACGATCAAGAGAAATCGCCTAACGAACAAGAAGTACGATCTGCGTAACACGATATTAGGAAAATGGATCGACTAGCGATCAAGGATAAAGGATCGAAACTTGTATCAATTTTCATTCCGATCTAGCTGATTCACCGGATCAATCGGATCCTAAAAGGTACGAACAAGCTGCCGATGAAAAAAGCTGATTCACCGAGGCGGTAACAAATCGAACCATCCGGTTCGGGGGAACCGAAGTTCTCGCGAGCAGACATCGGCACATGATGATTCCAACATCGGTGAGACTTGTTCTTATCAAGTGGACCATAACCTGCACCACTCCCAATCACTAGTAATAAGATTTTTATCGTAAACGGACGATGTTCTCAAAACCGACATTTAAATCGAGCGAAGGACTGGATAACCGGTCATCCAACTGATCGATAATTGGAGACCCGTCGATAAAATCAAAACTAGACATCGATTGGTGAAAGTGCCATGTATTCACATTATCTGTCTATGAAGGAACCAACTACAATCGAGGAAGCATTACAAGACGCAAAAAGCTGGATTCTAGCCATGCGAGGAGCCTGGAGCATTCGAGAGAAATGAAGTATGGGAACTAGTAGGCAGACGGTGCCATCAAGGCGTAATTGGCACGAAATGGATCTTCAAGAACAAAGAGATGAGAAAAATGTTATCACGAAATAAAGGCAAGACTTGTTGCTAAGGGGTATTCACAATCGAAGGAATTGATTACGATGAGACCTTTGCGATCGCTCGCCATTTTGAAACCATTATTTTTTTTCGGCTTATGCTTCCCACGAGAGGGTTCACATGTATCGGATGGGCGTTAAGAGTGCTTTCTTAAGCGGGGTACTAGCGGAGGAAGTTTATGTCGAACAACCTCGAGGCTTTGAAAAAAGGCAACCAAGTGTATCGTTTAAGAAAAAGCTCTTTATAACTGAAACAAACTCATGAGCTGGTATGATACACTCTACCGATTCTTGATCGAAAGTGGGTTCACTAAAGGAGCAAATTGGGACAGAACCTGGCCGAGAATAGAAGATGGAGAAGATATTACGATGGTTGATTTCGTGGGCGACATCATCTTCGGATCTCCAAACAAGAACCTATGTGAAAGATTGAATGGCCCGATCTGAGGAAATTCGAGATGTCCATGATGGGTCGGATGAATTACTTTCTAGGTCTCCAAGTTAAACAAAGTTCGGAAGGATATTCATCTCGCCAAGCAAAAGTACACTAGGAATATTTTGGCTAAGTTTGGAATTCAAAATAGCAAGGAAGCCAAAATTCCTATGATGATTTGGATTCAAGATGGATCGGATGAGGCTGGTCGAAAAAAACAAATCGAAGGAATATAGGGCTCTCATTGGATCTTTATTATACATTTGCCGGCCAGACCGGATATCACTTTTCGCGATGAGGTGTATGTGCGGATTTCGAGCAAATCAATGGTCGACCACCTAAAAAGCGACTAGCCGGATTCTTAAGTATCTGAAGGAACAATAAACCTTGGTTTATTCTACCCATCGAGATGATAATCTAGAGCTTAGTGGGTATTTCGATTACGATTATGGAGGTTGCAAGATCGACGAAGAAAAATCAACCTCGAGAACATGTCGGTTCTTAGGAAGTAAAAGCCCGATCTTGTGGTTTTCAAAAGCGAGACATCGATTCGCGACATCAACAAGCGAAGCGAAATATATGGTCTGCGGGAAAATTCATTGTTCCCCAATCGCTCGGCTCGATCGGCGGTGAGGATTACAACATTGTAGCTAAGAACGTGCCTATATTACGTGGCGATAATAGTCTTTATTGCAATCACTCGAGAATCGGTTCTACATACAAGATGCAAGCATGTAGATGTCGGACACCACTTCATAAGAGATCACGTTGAAAAGAAGAATATCGAGAATGGAAAAGATTCATCTTGATATCGAATATACGATATTCTAACCAAGCCATTATTTGAGATCGATTCAGAGATTTATGCAATGAGCTAGGACTTCTAGATCTTGGAGAAATGTCACGAAAATGTTTGATGGAATGCTCTCGAGAACTATTTGGTTAAGAGACTAACGGATCGAGAGAAATCAGTTGAGTTTGGTATCTTAAGCGATCTCAAGAGCCCGATAAGCAAAAATCGATCGGACATACACGCTACGGATCCAAAGGCGGTCAGTTTTAGTTTATCGATTTAAAGTCTATCGGTTTAAAGGAACCGATCGATTCAAGGTTTATCGATTTAAGGAAAATGCTCGGTTTAAAGGATTATCTCGATTAAATCAATTTGGTTCTAGTATTTCTTTGTGATTAGATTTTTAGGCGATATTCAACAAGCAAGATTCGAGAGATTAAAAAGCTATCAATCGCATAAGAAAGGGAATTTACACAACAAAATGAAATAATGAGAACTTTTCATTGATAAAAACCGAAGGTGAGGTTACATTCGAGTTACAAGTACAAAAGAAGACCCGGAGGTCGATACATAAATGTTAACCAAAATCCTACACCTAAAACCCTAAACCCTCATCCTAACCATTAGTTAATGTGAAGGGAAAGAGAGATTTTAAACTCTCATTTTCCCCCCACTTAACAAAGGGGGTGAGAGAGGCTTTAAAAACAGAATCCCTGGCGGTCATAAAAAGTCAAGATCAAGAAAAACTGGGCGACAGAGGCCTTGATAGGATTCTTAAGCCTGGAGCCCTAAAAAAGGAGGAGTAGTAGGGCTCTCAATTTGTTGAATGGAGCACGTGTGCCAAAGAGTTGGTCATCGAGATCTCATGGGCACATGTCTTGCATTTTCTCTGAGACTAAGTCCGATGGTTACAGTTCGTCATCAGATAGACACACAAGGTGCATACGGTTAGGAGAAGTGTCTTCTCGGTTACCTTGCAGATCCCCGCCACTGGTGGTAGAGAAGCTTTGGCAAAGAATCGTATATAATGAAATCGAAGATGATGAAGAAAAGCAAGAATAAGGGATCAAAGGGTTGATTTGAGAAGATGAAACCATATAAAAGGGTGTAAAAAGTGTTTGCCGGAAGTCTCTCATGGGAAACAAGGGTTCACCAAGATACATGATTCTTACAAAGAAGATAAGTATGGTGAATGGGTGATGTTGTGTAAAACATTGGTCCAATTTATAGAGGCCAAACAAGGATGCAAATGCAATTCTCATTTCAAGAAGCCTATCAGAAATTTGCATCAAAAGGACGGTGATGTAGAAATCGCGCCCGATAATTGGATAAATTTACGGTTGATTGACATATCGAGAGATTCAGACGATATTTACGCATGTCAATCACGCCTACTTAGGGAATAGAAGCTACTACTCTAGACTAAGTTTTGGCGGTAACACTTATCCCAAGAATTGGCTTAATCTGAAAAGAATCAGATGAGGTCAACCAAAATCTGATTACTTACAAGCATGATCGGATGAGAGATCTCTTGAGCTTGAAACTCCAATAAATCGGATATATCGGTCTATAACCGAAATATCGGTTGAAGGGGAACTTCATTGATCAAAGGAAGGATCAAAAGGGAAATCAGACGTACTCAAGGAAAGATCAGCTAAGCCTGAAGTTTCAACAAATCAGATGCAACTGGAGAAGATCAGTTAAAAGGATCAGTTGGGAAATTTCTTAAGGCTTAGGCAGAATGATTAAGATCAACAAGTGGAATCAACATTGACAAGTAATATTGACTGATAACAACATCAGTCAGCCAGATACGCATCTCTCTTCTCTTGTTCTTTACTTATTTATCGGATCGTATCTGATTTTATTTGCCTTACTGTACCCACTATCCTTGTGACGTGTACTCTGCAAATCATTTAATGCGGACGTGGGGTACATGTATTAACTGCTACTTGATCGTGCTTTTAAATCCAAAAGTTTTGTGTACGTGCGTTTTCCCAACCCTACGATCAAAACCGCTAAATCTGGAGCGTACAATCTTTTCAAAACGATTGATCTTCAAAATCTTGTCTTATTGTACCCTCCGCCTCTATATAAGATTCATCAAACCTTACCAGAGTTTTTCTGCTTCACAAACTTGCATTACTCTCATTGAAAAACTTCAAATTTTACTCTACGTTTCAAAATCTTCTCTGAAAATTTGAATCTGGTAATATTTTCTTTTAAGCTTAATGATGAATCTTTCTTTCCGTTAAAAACATTGTTTTCAAAAGTTGTTTTTCGGAATTTTTGCTTCATTGCCTTTTGTTTTCCGCGGAATGATATTGATATTGATTATGCACAAATTTAATGAGTCTATCTCACCTGTAGATGGCCACTCATGGACTTGGAAAGATCATGTGCAATTATGCGGGCCGGCAACGAAAGATCTTTGAGGATAAGTTCGTTCGGTTTGGAACTTATTTGAGGATTACGAATCCATGGAGGTGGAACAAATTTCGAAGAAATTTGGATCGAAACATATTATCTCGCTCTTTTGCAATCCGGTGATGCAAAGATGAAGCACTTCAATTCTTGAATTTGAGTGTGGATCTGAAAAAACCAGGATTTAACCGATGTCGATAAATAAGCGGAGAAGAAATCGGCCCGACAAATGCAGACATCACTTTCGTGCATCAAATTTGCAAAAAGGCGAATCTCACTGCGCTTTCTGAGAGGAGAATGAGGATGAAGAAATCGAGAGGAGCTCTTAAGAGAGGACAAACATCGTAGACAACGGCCCGGATTCATCGGCCAATGCTCAAAAGAAAGTCTGTTCGCTGTTTGACATTCTATCAAGAACGATCATGGGAATCTCATTTAGCCGGATGCTCTCACATCGGATCAAAAATGTCTGACATGGCAAACAATAATTGATGGGGCTCGGAACATCAATTAGCGCGGCTTCTGAAAGCCATCTTGCTCCAAGAACACGAAAAAATTTTGAGTCAATGAATCAAGGCGGTGTCTTTTCGAAAAGAGAGTCGACAATCTCAACAAGGTTGCGGTTATATTGAAAGACAAAGCGCCAAGCTACCGAATGGAATCGAGAATGGATGAAGTCCTACAATGCCTTCCTCTCATCAACCAGTTATATATGGGCCACAGAGACGATGACAAGAGCCCACTCCAACAAAACCGAAGAAAGGAAAGAGCAAAAAGCCGCCTAAATCCACACCGGTTGCTCCACGTAAAAAAAACGAAGCGGGTGAAGGCCGAGAGAAGAGGCCAAAAAAAGCAAAAGCAACCTACCCCGACTCTAGCACTAGAAGATGAGTCGAGAAGAAGAAAAAAGCGCCCGAAGCAGTCTGTTGCGCAACAAAGAACAATCGGACAGCAAGCTTCAACCCGAGGGCTCGCCCGAAGCGATCTCGAGGTAGAAGCACAAGGCGATAAATCTACTTCTCCTCAACCTCAAAAGGCGATTCACCGCTCGGACTAAAAGGTGCCGAGCATGTCTCTACGCTAGTTCACTGCTCATGAACTGAACCGGATACAAGCGCCACTCTGTGAGAACCATTTCTTGGTCGAACCAATCGGACAACTTCCGCCGACTCAAGCACAACGAAGCTTCCACATCTCATCCAATGTAACGGGACGGATCATTCGTATCCAGATCAACAAAGACCATCCTTTGGAAAAATGGTCGGACTAAGAATTGAGCGAGAGATTGATGAGATGTATCCACAACCGGGTCGCCCATCCGCTATAAGAGAAGAAGTCATGGAGATCCTCACCGAGAGATCTCAGATTAAAAAGCTTCTCGGATCTTATCTTACTTGTTGAGCGGATGGGTGGTGCGGATGAGTTCGCAGATTTTGACTTCGATATGAGGAAATGCGCCAAAGTGGGATCACCGGTGAGCTCATATCGTAAATCTGAAAGCTCGATCCACAGGAAGTTGGAATTGCCGGAAGAAGAGAATTTGGAGCCGCTCAAGAAGCTCCAAAAACAGATTTGAAATGGTGAATCTGAGGGCTGATGAAAGTGGAACCGTGTCTTTGCAGATTCACGACCAACCTTTGGAGGCACAAACAATCAAACTCGATCAAGTGATGGATCCAATTCCTACATCTCAAATCACAGCTGATCAACCCGGAGATCGGATCTTGTCTCAAAGATCTCCGAAAGAAGAGATTGAGGAGTCTTAAGCGATCGAGACACCGTCGATCTCAAACAAATCGAAGCAATCGAGATCGGTTCTCCCAATCTTTGACCACCATATCTGGCTGAGCTTACAAAATCGTTGATGACAAAATTTGAAACAATTGGATCAAAATCAATCTTCTTTTTCGACCTTCGCGAGAAAAGGCTCGAGTTATCGAAGTGAAATTTGACAAAATGATTTGGACACTCTCTGCTACAATGGAAATCGCCAAGAAAGAACTGACATAACCTGTTCGAATCGACAACTCAATCTTGAGTTTATCTCGCTAATGATCTAAATCAGGCATTGTCGGTCAACTTTGGGTCTCGACTTCCAGCCTCAACGCACTTTTTGATCAAACCAAAAGGGGAAGGATCGAGAAACCAATCGACACATCGAAGACAAGGCCCATGGACAAAGCTCAATTGCAAGAAAGGCACGCTGCGGGTCTTTGGGACATCAAAATCTGGACCCGATTACTCGGACGGGAAAGTCACCTTGAAGCCTGACTAGTCGACATCTGGTGATAAGGAGCTAGTGTAAAATTGTCCAAAGAGCGGAATGGAGAAGAAGAAAGAAGGATGTAAAAACGGGCACAAGCGAAGGGTTGAAACAAGTTCAAATCAAGGGCTAAGAAAGGATTAATGGAAAATCTGCACGGAACCTCGGTTGCCGGCAAGAGTCGGCGAGATCATACAAAAAAAATCCGCACACGCTAAGAGGTTTGAGGAATGGAATAAGATCGAAGTGAATGGCTTCTAGATGCCTTTGTCCTTGATCTTGTTCCAAAAAGAAGAATCACCGGATGATGAGTTCCTCAACTGGTTCTGAGAATAAATATCCGGACTTTTCAAGTATCCGGAAAATGAGGCCAAGCTTATAAATGTAAAGATATCTCGCCAAGAGTATGATCATTAATATACTCAAAGAAGGCGGATGGCTCATTTGATGATTTGGCATTTGAGAGATTCTACTTTGACATCTTGAGCAAATCGCAGATAACTGATCAAGTGCAGACAACTGATGTCAAATGGAAACTCTATCAGATTTTCAACATTCCACAAGACCAAAGAGAAATGCCAGAAGGATACAAGCCCAAGGAGTGAAGATTCGAGGAAGGCGTCTAGGGATCGTGACTTTTAAATTCAAAACTTTTCGATGTAACATGTAATCATCATATCTAATGGAAAGTTTATTTTTCTCGATCCCAAGACAAAATCTCTTTGTCTTCGATTACTTTGCTCTTTTAAGCATTCTATACTTATCAACTGTTTGGTTTCTCAAGTGTTTTGGTTTCATCAAAAAGGGGGAAATTGTTGGGAAATTTATAGTTTTGATGAAAGTTCCAAAAACACATGTAATAGACCCGATCGGACACATTAGGGGATGATGTTTACATTCTTGCTATAGGAGACGGTTGATAATGATTGTATAGAAAAAACCGATGTAATAGATAGGTCACATATTGAGGGAACTCAATATGTAAAGGTCGAATCTGAAGAATCGGAAGAAAGGCGATATCAAATGAGCGTAGCGCTAAACCGTAAGCGGAAGATCGGATCGAGGCGATCTAGTCGGATAACTTCGGCCCGGAAGTCATGGAGCTCAAACCTCTATCTTAGAAGATCGGATGACTTCGGAAGATAAGACCGGAAGACCTACATCATCGGAGTCGGCCCGGTTGAAGCTAAGTCAGCCAGGCGCCGAAGACTCCATCGGTGGATCGATCGATTGAATCGATCGGATCGGCTCATAAGATGAAAATCGATGTTTCATCTTATCATACGTCTGCGATCTGAACAAGATGAATACAAACCTTAGTTGGAGGAACAACAACGCAAAAGCAAGGCTTTCATCAATAAGGAAGAAAACACGTATATGAACAGAGCCGATATCGCGGGATTCGATGTTGCTCTCTCAAACGGCTATAAACTATCGGCCATGCGTTTCGAAGACGCGTCACATCAAGCCCGCAACTCTACCTAAAATAGCACGAGATTCAAATTGCTCTCCAACGGCTCTTTGATCTCAAGGTCTATAAATATGGGATCACACTTGAGTGAAACACGGAAATGCTTGGACAAACAACATAATCAAGAAGCTCAAACTATAGTCGATTTCATACGAAGAACACAACTACAAGCTTATTTTATATTGTGTTCATCCCATAAGTTCTTAGCAAGAAATCTTTTCATCTAGCTATCAGTTTCTTTATCTGTGAGAAAGATTTCATAGTTGGAACCTCAACAATCTTACCCAAAACCCCCAAGTTAGGATAAGTTGTTTAGCAAGATTCGATCTAGGGTTTCTAATCTTGATTTAAGGATCGGTTGAGTGAGAACTCTTAAAACATCTGTTGGTGTCTTGTGTTGGACTAACACACTAATCTAAGTCGATCGGTTAAGTCGGTTAAGTTGGTGCCCTTGTGAAAGGGAAGAGTGGACGTGGGACCGGGTTTGTCCGAACCACTATAAATCTTGTGTGCCTTTCTTTGCTTTGATTAAGCGCTCTCACATCGCACAATCTTAAAGCGCATACATTCTAAGTTAAGATCGAATGACACCAAGCTTACGATCCGATCGGACTGATATTTCGTCATCGATTAAAAAGATAAAACTTGGAATCTGGATTTATACAAAATTTGGTTTTTCACGGGTAAAACTTAAGCTTCCGCACTCATCGATTAATCGATAGTTACCGAAGCGACCGCATTTCGGCGTTGATTAAGTTGGTTATCGAGACCAAAGCCCGATTCACTTTCGACTGATCAAAGCTATCTGCTCTCACACACCGATCTGCCATTGAAAAAGTTTTTCGTAAGTCTATTCACCTCCCTCTAGACTTACGCCCTCACTTAACAGATTAAGGACCTACACTAACTTTGGATCCGGTGGTGGAGGGCCTAACTATGGAAGCGCTAGTGGGGATCATCCTTCGATGTCGGGGAATCTCCAAGGAGGTTAAGCGATGGTACTCAATTTCACAACCAAAGGTTTAAGATTGAATTCCCTATGTTTGATGGCTCTAAACCTAAAGGTTATGGGTCTTTGAGATCAATGGGTATTTTAAACTTATGCCCAATATGATTGATCAACAAAAAATCACTTTGGCTACTATCCATTTTGAGGGTAAAAGCGGCACTATGGGTTGAGAATTTCAATCAAAGAAATGTGGAATTAACTTGGGCACAATTTTTGGTTATTCTCTCAACTAGATTTGAGGAGATTAAGGGCTCTCTGGTGATTTACGAGTTTAACAAACTCAAACAATCAGTAGCTATGAAGATTATGTTGATAAGTATGAGGAAATTTGAAAGCTTGTATCTTTGGTAGTCTTTGGAGATGTATTCTCGAAACCTACTTTGTGGCAAGTTTCATTGGAGGACTTAATGAGGAGCTACAAAATTTCTGATAGCCGTGTTTGAACTACCACACTTCAACATGCTATTAAATTGGAAGGGAAGCAAGATCGGGACTCTTCTTTGCACTAACTAAAAACTTAATCCCTATTCGGGGTTTCTAATCTTAACCCTAACCCTAACTCTAACTCTAATTTTTATGCAATTGGAAGAAGGGTGATATTCTTTGAGGCCCCTTCCGGTAAAGGAAACCACCTTTTAAAATCTTATCTCCCCAGAGATGGCGGCTAAGAGGAGAAGGGACTATGTTATAACTGTGATGAACCTTTTGTGCATGGGCACAAATGCAAACAGAGAATTTCATACATGATTATGGCAGAAGAAGAGGAAGATACTCAAACCTTCTCTTCTCCTACCAATGAAGGGGAGGAACAGGCTGTTTATGAGGCTGACATCATGGAAGAGGTCCAGATGACACTAAATGCTCTAAGTGGTGAAGATGGAGTTACTACCATGAGGCTTTTTGGAGAGTTTGAACACCACAAACTCCACATTCTCATAGAATCGGGGAAGCACCACTGAGTTTTTATAAAAACCCCTTTTGCTAAAAGGCTCAAATGTCCTTTGGTGATGCTAAACCCATCTTGGTGAAGGTTTTTAATGGGCAAAGGTTGGTCGACTCACAACAAGTGAATCCTTTCACTTGGAACATCTGAGGACATCAGTTCACCTACCCACTGAGGCTGTTGGAGAATGAGGGTTGTGATCTGATCCTAGGAGGGGATTGGTTAAAATTTTGCACACCAATTGAGCTTGACTATGAAAAGATGACCTTCACAGTCAACTTACTTGGGAAGAGGGTGAAACTACAAGCACTTACTTCAACAACTGAGTGTAAGTTGATTTCTGATGTGGGATTATATCAAATGATCCACACAGAGGCCCTTAAGGAAGTTAATGAGATGTATTTAATTACATCAGCACCTCCTACCCACATTGAAGATGATCCTGAGTTACATAAGCTACTACTAGCTTATAAAGATATATTTGAGGAACCAGTAGAATTACCACCAGGGAGGGGGGTGGAACACCAGATTATACTCAAACCAGGGAGCATCCCTAAACAGCAGTATCCATATAGAACTTCTCACAGCCATAAGGAGGAGATTGAGAAGATTGTAAAGGATTTGCGACTACGAGGAAGTAATTCAACACAAGAAGAGCCCTTTTGCTTCACTGTGATTTTGGTGAAGAAAAATGATGGCACCTGGAGGCTATATGTGGATTCTGGTACCTTAATGAGCTCACAATCAAAGCACAACTACCCTATTCCTATCATTGATGAATTATTAGATGAGCTCAAGGGTCTTTAAGATCTTTTCAAAAGATAGATTTGAGGTCGTGGTACTTTCAAATCCTAATGAAGAAAGGAGCATAGGCAATTATTTGCTTTCGGGACCCATAATGGTCATTATGAATTCCTAGTGATGCCATTTGGGTTGTGCAATGCACCTTTACATTTTAATCATTGATGAATCGGTGTTAGGGGATCACTTGAGGAAATTTGTGTTGGTCTTTTTGATGATATCCTCATTTCTGACAATGAGGAAACACAATATTTAGATCACTTGGAAGCGTTTTACAACTTTTGAGGGCCGATAGGTTGTTTGCTAAGAGGAGCAAATGTAGTTTTGGCCAGACTAAGTGGAGTATTTGGGTCACATAATTTCTAAAGATGGAGTTGCCCTTTGATCCGGAAAAAGATTGAGTGTATGGTTCAATGGCCAAAACCACAAACCATTAAACAAGCGGGGTTTTTTGGGATTAATGAGGATATTACTGAGGAAATTTGTGAAGGGATATGGTTTCATCGACCAAACCACTCACTTCCTTACTCAAGAAGGACAATTTCAAATGGAACCACGAGGCGGAACTAGCTTTTCGGGGAGTTGAAGGAAGCCATGGTGAGTGTTCGGTGCTAGCATTGCTCGATTTCACAAAGAGGTTTGTGGTGAAAGCCCGATCTTTAGTGGGAAGGGATTTGGGGTTGTTCTTATGCAAGAAGGTAAGCCCATTGCTTACATGAGTAAGTCCCCTTTTGTCCCAGGAACCAAGCACTCTCTGTCTGAGAGGAGATTTTGGCGATACTAATGGCCATTGAGAAGTGGAAACACTACTTGCGGGGACATAAATTCACTATAAAAAGGCGCCAACAATCTTTGAAACACCTTTCTAGACGGAAAGGTGGTAACTCCACTACAACAAAGATGGATTACTAAGTTGTTGGGTCTTGACTATGAGATTACGCATAAAAGGGAGTGAGAACGGTCACGGTGATGCACTATCGGGGAAGGAGAAACGGTTGTTACGCTATTTCTACAATGGTCCCTACTTGGTTGGATCAGTCCTGCTTAAGTTACTGGCGATGATGGTTACATTCGGGAAATCATCAAAGCCAAAGTCTTGATCCTAATACTTATCCCTTAATTCAGGTCACTAATGGCATTACGAGATATAAGAAAAGGCTGGTTGTGGGTAGCAGTAGTGGATTAAGAGATTTAATCCTTTCTGAAATGCACTCCACCCCCTATGGAGGGCATTCTGGGGTTACAGGAACTTATCAGAGGCTTAAGAGGATGTTTTTTTGGCCTAATATGAAAAATGATGTGTTGATGTGGGTCAAGAAGTGTGAAGTATGTGCCAGAAATAAATCCAGCTCAGGTTTATACCCTGGCCTCCTACAACCCTTACCCATACCAGACCAAGCATGGTCACATATCTCTATGGATTTCATAGAGGGCTTCCCTAATTCTTGGGGAAAGAATGTGATATGGGTAATAGTGGATAGATTCACTAAATACTCACATTTCATAGCCCTATCACATCCATATACTGCCACATCTTTAGCTAAGGTGTTTTTGGATGTTATCTATAAGCTGCATGGGTTACCAGCTAGTATAGTGAGTGATAGGGACAAAATATTTACTAGCTGTTTTTGGAAGGAACTATTTAAGTTGGTGGGAACTCAATTGCACCTAAGCTCATCTTATCACCCCCAATCGATGGGGCCGATTTGAAAGGGTGAATCAATGTTTGGAACAGTACTTGAGGTGTTTAGTAAGTGACAACCCTAAGCAGTGGTTGAAGTGGCTACCCATGGCAGAATACTGGTACAACACAAATTACCATTCAAGCCTGAAGATGACACCTTTTGAGGATCTCTACGGATATACTCCTCTGAGGATTCACTTATGGGCCATATTTGGATTCAACAAATGAGGAGGTTCTGAGATCTACTTGCTCCTGATGACACATCATCTGACAAGTCAAGGCTAATCTAGTCAAAGCCACGAGAATCGCATGAAGGTACAAAGTCGACAAGCATAGACAAGAGAGGGCTTTGAGGTAGGTGACCAAGTTTTCCTCAAATTTCAACCCTTTCGTGAGAATTCCATTCAATCTAGAAAGAATTTGAAATTATCATCAAAATCTTGGCCCCTATACAATCCTGCGCGGAGGGTAGGGAGTGTGGCTTACAAATTAGATCTACCAATTGGGTAAAAGATTCACCCCTTTTTCCATGTTTCGTTACTCAAGAAACACATAGGGGTTAAGTATGTACCTTCACAGAGTCTTCCAGATGTTGATAACAACGGCCTTTTCGCGATCCAACCTTACTATGTCACAGAGCGACTTGACACGGAAAGCGGAAAGTAGAAAGATCGGGGTTCGTGTCTATTGGGTTGCGAAAGATTGGAAAATCGATTCATGGGAAGATACCGCCTTTATTCTGCAAAATTTTCCTACATTCCATCCTTGGGGACAAGGATCTTTCGTTGGAGGGAGTATTGTTGCGAGACCGGAGAGAAATTTGAAAAGTAAATAGATGGGTACGAAAATAAAGTTAAAATCAGGGTTTCTAATGTCAGAAGGAAACCTGAGTGAAGAAGAATCGAGGCGTGGGATCCACACGAGCCAAAAATTTGAGCGGGGCGAACCGCGAGGCTCAGGATCCACCTGAGCCAAATTATCTGAACGAGCAAACTGAGGCTCAGGATTCACCTGAGCCAATTTATATGAACGAGCAAACTGAGGCTCAGGATCCACGTGAGCCAATTTATCTGAGCGAGAATACTGAGGCTCAGGATCCACCTGAGCCAATTTATCTGAATGGCTTATCTGAATGAATGAAGGTTTGGGCTTCACGTAAATGGGCCCAAACATTTAGAATAATCTAGAATATCCTTTATATATTTTAGATTCTATTTTTAATTACCAAAAGAATATCCACTGTTGTGTGGACCCCAATGTTAGTTACAAATACGGCACTGGCCGATGAATGAGAATATCAGAAAATTGACATCATTCCTCTCTTCTTAACTACCTCTCCTATCTAATTCTCTCTCTCTCTCCTTAATTCTTCATATCTTCAAATCTTCATATCTTGTTCTTCAAGCAATTTTATATTTCCTGCAATATTATTCCATAAAATCCCAAAAACATATTACGATCATCCAGAAAATATCAAAAAGCGTAACACAAGATCTGAGATAGAGTTGTTACGCACAGGATAAAAAAAGATGTCTACGAGTATCCTAAAGTCTTTTCAATGATTCGAATGCATTTTGACAATGCTCGATCCTTTGGAATTTCCCTTTCTTTAATGCATCAAAGAAAAGGTTTGCATTTGTCCCGGTTAAGTGATATAAAACCGCTTATGGATGCCAAACGTCCGGTTAATTTTTGGACCTCTTCTTCTGGGGGCCTGCATGTCGAGCATGGCTTGAATCTTTGATGGGTTCACTTCAATTCTCCCTTTGGTGACCATATGTCGAGGATTTTTCGGAAGTGAACCCCAAAATTTGCATTTCTTGGATTTAGCTTCATATTATACTCGCGAGAATATCAAAGCGTTTGTGCGAGGTGGGTGATGTGGTCTTCCTTGTGTTTCGCTATTTACAAAATATCGTCAATATACACCTCAATTTGTTTCGCCCGATGTGTTAAATCGAACATTTTGTTCACCAAACGTTGATATGTTGCTCCGGCATTCTTTAATCCGAATGGCATGCTTTGCCAACAGTACATATTCTTTTCACTGCAGAATGCCGTATTCTTTTGGTCGTCCGGATGCATGGGTATTTTGTGATAGCCAGCGAAAGCATCCATGAAGGTCATGAGCTCATGGCCTGCTGTATTATCGACCAAATAATCGATATCTTGACATCGGAAATTATCTTTCGGGCATGCCTTGTTTAAATCAGTGAAATCAATACATAGTCTCCAAGTTCCATTAGACTTGCGGACGAGCACAGGGTTCGCAAGCCATCTTGGGCATTTTACTTCTCGAATCAGTTTATTGTCGAGCAACTTTTTGATTTCACTATTCATAACCGCATATTTCTCCGGACTGAACTTTCTGCACTTCTGGATAACTGGAGTCTGTGTTGGATCAAGGTTGAGGGAGTGACATGCATGTTTAGGATCAATGCCAACCATGTCCTCGTGCAACCAAGCGAACACATCCAGATTTGCTTGAAGATATGCAATCATTTCTGTTCGTAATGGTTCCGGTAATTCCGAACGCATGAACACTTCTAAATCTGGTCTGTTTGGGTCAATATTGATAGACTCTAGTTGCTCGACAGGAGTTGCTCGCTTTCTTTTTTGTTTCCACCGAGGATCTTCGATTGACCCCCGGTGTTCGTCATCAACCTCCATAGGTTCAAAACCTGCGCGAGGTTCTAGGTCCGG
Organism: Stenogyne calaminthoides; assembly: GCA_037126765.1. Taxonomy (NCBI): domain Eukaryota; kingdom Viridiplantae; phylum Streptophyta; class Magnoliopsida; order Lamiales; family Lamiaceae; genus Stenogyne; species Stenogyne calaminthoides. The sequence continues at coordinate 18,136,132 of JBBCBC010000027.1, read as the reverse complement.
CAGCTCGATTGGCAGATCAATATTCATTAGACTTGGGAGATCTGGGACATGAATTGCCATCCCGGATTCTGTGTTCGCGCTTTCTGTGTTCGCGCATGGAGGTGTGCTCGTCAAAGGTGTGTTCGAACATTTTGGCAACGTATTTGCCTCCTGGCTTGACTCTCCAATCTCCCATGTTTGCTCCATCATGTTAACAGTATTTTGCTTTTCTGGTGCACATGATAGCAAACAATCTCGAGCTTTTTTCTGATCACCTTTTACACTACCCGTTCCATCTTGTGTTGGAAATTTTACACAGTAATAATAAGTAGAACAGGCCGCTTTAAATTCCTAAATAAACGGGCGACCTAGGAACCCATTATAAGTAGACGGAGCATCGACGATTACAAAATCTAGCATTCTAGTTAAATCCGGATCTCGGGATTGAGGAGTTGATTCTAACTCGACTCTAACCTAATTATACCATAGGGTGGATTCTGATTCCCAAAACCCATAATGATATGATCACATGGTTCAATATAACTGCTCAAGTCCCCAATTGGCTTTTCCATTTGGTGCAGAGTGTTGACGAACAAAATGTTCGCATAAGCTCCGGTATCGACCAGGAGGCGGTGCACCTTCAATCAGGAGGCGAACGATGGTTAAGGAGTCATTGTGAGGGTGATTATTCCATCGAGGTCGTCTTACGAAAACATGATTTGGTGAGAGGGTGGCGTGCTGGGATGATGTGCTCGCCACCTTCACGATGGATGCTTTGCATGGCACGCATCTCCATCTTCTTACGTCACGTTCGATAATGTTGGTGCTGATAACATCCACCCACTTGACCATATCGGGGCGTATCATGTGGATCTCTTGACTTTTCGACCTCTACCGCGATGGGAGGCCCTCTTTTGGGTAATTCGGACCTCTTACGGGATTCTTCGGGATCCTTTGTCGGATGTTTGTTAAACTTACGCTTACCCCCCGATCTCTGTTTTTTTACGGGAGTCTCTGCTTTCGTAGGCTTTTTAGGAAGCTGGGTAAAGGCGATTATCTTCATATAGCTTCAAAGTTGGCCGAGTAAATCGCGACAATCTTACGTATTATGTCCGATGTACTCGTGATAATTACAATATTTGGAAGTATTAAGGCGATGCTTGTCCATTATGATTCTTCTTGGCTTTATCGAACATGTCGATCTTTGATTTGGTTAAAAATTGTTTCATTTTGAAATGCCCAAAAAGACTTAGTAGGCGTTTATTTACGCTCTTTCTTGAATGGTTTGAAAGAGCACGGGGTTTGTACCCCCTAATTCATCACTTTCTTCCAAAAAACTTTCTTAGTTGTTGTTTCACCCAATCGTGGTGGGCGGCCGAGATCTACATGGCTATGATCTTGTTTGCTTTCGCTCTCGGAACTCTGAATATATGTTCGCCAACCTTGATGCATGGCTTTCCACATGTCATTATTCAAGGTCGAGCCTCCGACCATGAGGATCTTGGCATCCTCTTCAATTGGGGCCCCATCATACAAACATTTATCAAATCTTTTCGATGTATGCTCTCATTCGACTCACCCCTCGGTTGGGAAAAGTGTACTGACCTTTGTTTTTGGTTTGTTTTGGTCTTTGCGAGCACACATGGATGAGAAATGGGACATGAATTGTTGTCCCAATTGAGCGAATGATGTGATGGATGGCCGGGCCAAAATGAGAGAACCATCTATGTGCTTTCGATCACCCAAAGTCATGGGGAATGATCGCCACTGCGTCGCGTCTGTGGCACCCATATGCGATCATAAAGTCCGAGTATTTCTTTGAGATGAACATATAGGTGGAGACTAAACGATCGAACATGGGGATTGGTGGCCGGATCTTTGCCACTTTCTCTTGTATTTGGGCTGCCATGATGGCGGTGATAGTGGCGAGCAAGGTATTGTGTTTCCTCGAGGGGTGTCCTTTAGTTCTGCGGCCGTGTCGGCTGTGAAGCCCGATGGCTTTCGCATTTCATGAAATTTTGTGGAATCGACAGACTTAGATCGGGGCTGTATCCCATCATGAGGACCCAGTGGGTCATGCTCATGATGGGGCAGTCCCCCTTTCCAAGCTCGTTCTTGACTACCCAATCGATGATGGATAGACAATTTTGTTCCAGGCTATTTTTGTTCGGCATGCGGATGATCATGAGGATCTGAATAAGCGGGCATGTTTATCGGCTGTTCCTTCCCTGGATCCTGTCGCCTATAATTGTCGATTCGGTCTTTGGCGGAGAGCCTCAAATGTCCAAACGCTGATGGTCTGGACCCTTGAGGTTGTTCGTCATCAGACATATCATCTGCTTTTTTGTTAGCCCGCTTCGCAGCTTTCATTTTAACTTGCTCGCTATCGGGTGTATGCAAGCGTTGATCTTCATCATCTTGAGTTTTTAACTTAGCCAACTCTTTTTCAGCCCTCTCTTTCTGTGCTCGTAGCAAGAAAGTGATGGCTTTTGTTGTGGCCGCCGGATCGTTGGCAATATCCTCAAGATTGATGGTCTCCACTGTCTGATCTTTGTGAGGTTGGCGCTGAACCTCTTTCCGGTCGTGAGGTCGACTTTTCCCCGACCTCTCTGTCTGTGTATTTCTAGATTGAGGCATTATATTTCTTTTTTCTGCCTCGGCTAACTTACGGGATTGCGTATGGGTTGGTTTTTTGGTATCCCTCCTTCTAGCGCCAATTTGTTGCGAGTCGTTTTATATGGAGAATATTATGTGGCTAATTCAGTGACAACTCACAAACAAAATATGCACGTGTAAAAGCGAATGTAAATAAGAAGAATTTGTTGACCCGGTTAAGAAAGAAAAATACTACTCGGGGCGTTCAAGCGGGGATGTAGTTTTTGCGAGTTTTACTGCGTACAATATATGATACATCTCATGAAGATGAATCGTATGGATAAAGATGATTTTGAGAGTTGGTATATGAGTGCTAGGGTTTTGTGTGCATGGATGATCTCTCGAATTTTTTGTGAACCTTACCTCTCTGGGAAATTTCTGAACCTATCTCTCTGGGAAATTTTTTGTAACATGTCTCTTGTTATTTTTTCTTCTATTTATAGTACTTTAACAAGCATGAGCTGGGTCGGCAAGCATGAAATTTGGAGACTTGAGCCATCTGATAACTCATGTAATCTTTGCCACGTTTCCAACCGTCTTCGATTGATCTTTGCACTTGCTTGTCTATAAGGCACTCTTTTGATCGTCCAAATCAATACATTTGCTTTCATTGAATGCTTTGTTAGCCCCATTAAACCATATCAATTTTATCTTTGGAATATTGTCCTCATCGAGCATGTCACGAGTCCCGGGTTGTGCGAGTCCTCAGGTTATCGACCATCGGGTATGTGTGTGTCCTCGGGATATGCGAGTCATCGAGCATCTTGACCCCTCGGGTTTCGAGCCTTGAGGATGTACGAGCCCTCGGGATATCTCGAGCATCGAGCATCTTGACCCCTCGAGGTTTGTCTCGAGCCTTGGGGATGTCTGAGCCCTCGGGATATCGAGCATCGAGTATCACGGCCCGAGGTCACTTGACTCGAGGGCTATCTCGATTTCTTCTTCTCCGATCGTCGGTTTGGTGATCGGATCAACATCTTCGGGATCATTTTGTTTTCGGTTAGTCTGGCGAACATACTGTTTGCTTTCGGTAAATTTGGTTGAACAACCTTGGTTGGTAAATAATTTGGCGAACAAAACTTACTTCATAGGTAGTATGTTCGCTTGGTTGACAAGTGGCCAATTTGGCGAAAGCAAACTTGTTTGGTCGGTGACGAGACACACTTGTCCATCGGGCATGATTATTTTAATAGTTAAATATTACACGTGTCTCTCTTACGTGTTAGATTAATCTTGAATAATTATATCGAACACAACAACTAATACTTAATTTGAACAAACTAATATTGTACTTTACATGTCCCTCGGCGAACAAATGCATGTAATTTGCTATGTTGTTCGGTAATTTCTGAACGTGTTCATAAAAAGGTGAAAGAAATAGACCAATTTTTTTTTAATTGTTATGAAGTTGTTATATAGTCATTGAGTTTTTGGGGCATCCTCAAATGCTGAACTCATTTTCTAGTAAACACAGAAAAAAATAATGGGTTTTCTCTTGTCTTCCTTATAATCTCAAACTTACACAATTGAAAAACATAACCTTCTCATATTTTTATTGACATATATCAAACAAAATCATATATAGCTTATAATTTTTGACCCAATCCATCATCAGACACACATAAAACACACCAAAAATCCAAAATCATACTAGAACAACAAACAAAATTATAATGTAATGCCCCAAATATATATATATAGATATGTATTTTTAATAAATAAATATATTTATAATATATAAATAGTTATTATACGTATAATGATTTTGATATGGAGCCTAATATTGGGCTCCTTATGGAGCCTAATAGATTTTTTTCCCGGTCCGAACCCAACTCAACCCGACTCAAAATCGGCCCAAGTGGTTCATGGTTCACCCGGCCCGAACAGTTGATAGTTTAGGGTTTATGGTTTATGGTTTAGGGCTTAGTTTGGGGATGTCACATAAAAGCTATTAGGCTTCATATCGGAGGCGATCTGAATAAAATAATATATATATATATATATATATATATATATATATTAATGCATGCATGCATGAGATTACTGAAACTTTTTATACGTATAAATGCATGTATATAGGTAATGCATGCAATTATATGGAATGATGCATGCATGAAATTATTATAATAAATGCATGAGAGATATATATAAATACATGCATATACGTCTAACTAAATAATAAATAGTACTCTACGTGGTTGCATGCTTTCATGCATGAGTAATAAGAAAATACAACTTGGCCACTTGACTTTTATCATAATGTAGTAGCTACCACTTTATAGGTAAGCGTAGGATGAAAGCTCACGTGAACATGTTCTACCTTTTTGCAGAAACATTTCACCTTATCGCCAAAGAAATCACTCCCGTAGTTAATAGGAATAGGGACATGATGATTAAAGGCTACAATACATATCTTAAGTTTTATTATAAATAACAAGGTTTTGAGATAGATCAACACACACCTAAATTTTAGATTACAAGGCACAAGAAAATCTTTAAATGTTTACACTTCAAAGGCGTTTACACTTTAAACGTGGGAAATCAATTCAACTCTTAATTGAGTTCTAACATTCAGACATTCAGGTGTTATAATTGCTCTTATTAAATTTCACTATATATTTAGTATACAAGTCTGGCCTAGCCAGTAATTATTAAGGAAATTAATTATTCGGATCTATTCGGGATGAATATTTAAATACAAATTTAATTCTAACAATTATTACTAGCATGAATTAACTCACATTAATTCAAATAATAATTCAACAACAAATCATTCATATAAACAGTTCACGTAAATCCTACGCATGCGGAATTACTACGAGTTTACGTGAACTTACCTCTTGGAATGACAATGGACTCGTCAATAAAAACACATCAAAAAGTCTTCTCAAGTATTCCCCAGTCCTTGTTCGACAATCCGATTGGAAGGAAGCTCGCGAACAATTAACAAAAGGAAAAATAAAATTTGTTGCACCACCTTTGTGGATTTACTAATTTTTCAGCACAGACATTGAATTGTACTTTGGGAATGAAACACTCATCCCCCTATTTATAGAGGGGGTTGGACGATTTTTTAGTAATAAAATAATATGGGAAATTTTTTTTCTTGATCTCCAAGAAATCTTGAATATATATCCTATATTATTTTCTCCATAATTAAAATATTCCACAAAAATCCCACCTCATCTTGTTATGTAAATTTTTGAAAATAATGGGATCAAGATTCCAAGATTTGGATCTTCTTGAATTTATGAGATATACTTGTATTCCAAAAAATACATATCTTCCATAATATCTTTTCAAGAAAATTAAGAAAATCTTTCTTGCCCTTTATATTTCAAAATTTTCGAAATTATCTATATGAATAACCAAGTGGGAGATTTCTTGAATTTAATGAGATAATCTTGTATTCAAGAATACATATCTTCATTCCATAACAAAATTCAAAGAAAATCTTTCTCCTTTTATCCATAATTTTCGAAAAAAAACAAGGAAAAATAGGCAACAAAATTTATTTTATTTTTAAACATCTTTTCATGTTATTGGACTTTTTTGGGCTACTTGGGGGCCTTTAGGAGAATTAAGATTGGACCTTCCAATGGACCTTGAATTATCAATATTGAGCCACAATATTATTCAAACCCATAAATATTAATTAATCCTTTGCATAATTAATATTGCACTATCCATCTTAACCCGTATTACGATTAATATGGCTCCAGGTTATTATTTCCGTGTTTAAGATTATCTAGCCCATCAATTAATTCAAGCCACCTGAAATAGCTTTCCATTAATTAATATCTTTTATCCTTGGTAAAGGGCGGTTCAACATTATTATACATAGGAAACTAGTTCCACTTGCAAGATTTGGTATGATAAAACTTATGAACCTCCCGAGGGGCAAATCGAACAAAGCGTACTTGCACACGATTCTCGTATTAAATCTTAGTAATCGCGTGTGACCAATAATATTGCCCAAGATATAAGTCTTGAATCTCATTGATTCTCTTCCCGTAATAAGTCAAAGCAATAGTTATTAACCACACGCAATCCTATTTAAGGGACAAAGATTAAAATAAATAACTAACCGAGGTCTAATTCTTCCTAGTTCGGTTAAGAAGATTTTTTTCCTCCTGTAGGTCCTCTTCAATGCATCGATCATGCACTAGTGTAATCTCTTGGTCAAGACAAACCAAGTCGAGCCTTACACTACAACCTTTCACGATGGATTGTTCATTTCCATCTAGGTCGTGAATGGTGTACTTTTTAGTTACAAGAGGCTGTTAATTTAATCTTACGTGATGCTGGTATCACTAATTTAACTACAATGTAACACATACTATTTATTGAGCAGTTATGCGGTAAATATATGTAACATTCGATGATATTTAAAGCATCGATTGATAAACAATTTATTTGATAAATAACTCCGAAATTGATCGGTCGATTATACAAAGTAAAAGCATACTTTCGGTATAATCCCAACAATCTCCCACTTATACTCAAAGTCCGCTTTTAAGTATACATCGGCATGTCTCGTGTAGTATGTGACATCTAATGCAACCCTACCGAACCTAATAATGTCTCCTTATACTCAAAGAAGATTGGCAGCGGTCTTGACACTCATTCCTTTCACATGTCTCTCGAATGTATACGAGGCAGGACCCTTTGTGAATGAATCGGCTAAGTTGTCTTCGATCACGATCTTTGCCACCTCTATATCTCTCTTAACGATTTCTGTATAAGATGGTATTTCCTTTCAATGTGTTTTTTGGCCTTGTGGGCTCTTGGATCCCTTGAATCAAGAATTGCTCGGCATTGTCACAATAAATGATGATTGTCTTTGGGCAAATGGAACTACATCCAAGTCCACTAGGAAGTTCTTGAGCAAACCGGCTTCTTTTTTTTGCATGACATTACATATTCGGCTTCCATGGTAGAATCTGCGATGCATTTACATCGCTTAACGCTTCTCACGTCATGGCTCCTCCCCCATGCAAAACACACTCTGGGAGGTAGATTTTTACGGAATCTAAGTCGATTGGAATTGAGTCCGTATGGCGATGGGGATTAGACTATCCGGTGATAAACCAACGTTCTATCTCGAGTTCTTTTCGGGATACTTGAATGTTTTTAATTGTAGTCCAATGTTCCTTCCGGGTTACTCGATATCTTGCCACCATGCCAGCGACAAGCAGATATCGGTCTCGTACCACAACATTGCATACATAAGGCATCCGACACGGCAAGCATAAGGAATGTCTTTATGTCTATCTATCTTTTTTGTGTCTTAGGGCACATTTCCTTGGATAGATGGATTCCATGTACTGAAAGGTGAAGCCTTTCTTGGAATCATGCATCTTTGAATCGTTTCAAGCAGTGTCTATGTATGAAGCTTGCGATAAACTATCATCCTTTTCTTGCGATCTCGAGTGATCTTGATCCCGAGGATGTGCCCCGGCTTCCCCCTAAGTCCTTCATATCAAAAGCATTTTTGAAAGCCATGCTCCTTTGTCCGACAACACCTTTACATCGATTTCGATGAGCGAATGTCGCTCTCACGTATAGTACTAAGAATACCAATGTAGTTTAAACCACGCTTTTTTGTACACACACTTTTTGAACTCGTTTTGATCAAACCCGTAAGACTTAATAACATGATCAAAACATTGGTTCCAAGCTCGGATACTGTTTGAGTCCGTAAATGGACTTCATGAGCTTACAAACTAGGTGTTCTTGGCCCTTTTCAATGAAGCCTTGGGGTTGTTGCATATAGATTTCCTCATCAAGACTTTTCGTTAAGGAAAACATCATCTTGACATCCATTTGCGATTTCAAAATCGAGATGCAGCTATCGACAATAGAATCTGGATGGACTTGAGCATTGCTACAATTGTGAAAAGGTTTCCTCATAGTGATCCTTCTTTTTTAGTATAACCTTTCGCCACAAGCCTTACCTTGAAGGTTTCCACCTTCCTGTCAGGTCCTCTTTCTCTTGTATACCCGGCTTTGCAAACCAATGGGTTTGACCCCATTAAGTGGTTCGACTAACTCCCACACTCTTGTTATGATCCATAGACCCCATTTATGCTTTCATTGCCTTTTGCCAAGAAACCGTGATCCTTATCTTGGATTGCCTCATCATATGTCCATGGGTGCGATTCGTCTTGTCCGGGAATCAAGTCGAGGAATCTCTATCCCCGTGAATCTCTCGGGCTGTCTAACAACCCTCCCACTATAGCGAGGTTCGCTTGGCGAAAGTGTAATAGCCGTTTGGTATATCATCTTGTACAGTTGGCAATGAGGTTAGCCCCCTTAGCTCACTTAAGGTAATCTCATACGGGTCTTCTTTTCGTTCATATAGTCTTATCGAGAATCTAAAAGTGGGTGCTTATTACCACCTTTTGATCTTTGGGACCATAGAACATACACCATGTTGTTCCTCGGGGTATCCTATAAATGACCTTAATTCGATTGAGGATCAATTTCCCGGATTCCTTGTCAACACGTGGGCGGACACCCCAAATTCTCATGTGTCTCAAACTAGGCTTGCTTGGGTCCACAATTCTTTGGGTTTTGGGAACCGATTTGGATGGCACCAAGTTCAGAATGTAAGCCATTGTTTCAAGGCATGACCCCGTAAGCGACTTGGGAAGATCCATATAACACATCATTGATCTAACCATTTCCAAAAGAGTTCTATTTCTTCGCTCAACCCCATTTTGTTGAGGGTTAGGGTGCGATCGGTTGGGATGCAATCCCTTCATCGACAAAGTAGTTCAAAAACTCATCGTTGAGGTACTTTCGCCTCCACGATCGGATCGTAGAGACTTGATACGTTTTTCCCTATGATTCTCTGCTTGAGCCTTAAATTCTTTGAATTTCTCAAAGGTCTCAGATTTATGCTTCATAGGGAAAATATAACCGTACCTCGAGTAATCATCAATAAAAGTGATGAAATACTCGTAACCTCCTCTTGCCATGGTTGACATTGGACCACATACGTCTGTGTGAATGATTTCTCACACTTCTTTGGCTCTATTCCCCTTGGCTCCGAATGCCCTCTTGGTCATTTTACCCTCCAAACATGATTCGCAGGTTGGAATCGGTTCAACTTGGAGAGACTCTAGTGAACCATCTTTCACCAACCTTTGGATCCTCTTTGGATTAATATGTCCCAATCTTAGATTCCATAGAAGTGTTTTCGTTCACGTCGATGAATGGTTTCTTTTATCGGAAGCTTGATTGATGTGTTATAGGATGCATTTCGTGAGTGAGTGGTGTGCCTGATTAATTGTATAGAGATTACTTGACAACGTTCCATGATGATAAATTTATCATAAAGAAATGGTAACAACTTTATCAAAAGTGACGAATATCCATCAAAGGTAAAGTTTAGAAACTGAAATCAAGTTATTTCTAAAATTCGAGACGTAAAGTACATCTCTTAAAATTAAAACTCTGTCTTCAAAAGACAGATGCACTTCTCCCCTTTGCTTGTTTGCCACTCTCGTGGCATCGCCCGGTCTGTGATGAGGATCTCACTTCCCCACTAAGTTGTGGAATTACGACTTGTACCCCTGTAAAAGTGAAACATACATGATCGATTGCATCCGTATCCACCACCCCGTAAATGGGAGGCATCTTGCATTAGCTAAGTTTCAACTTGACTAGTGTGAGAATTACCTTTCTTTCCATTTCTTTTGGGATTGGAGCAGGCTGACCTCCAATGTCCTCTCCAGCACTTGGCACCTCCTCCCTTGGCTTGCTCCTCCACCTCCTCCCTTTTTCTTTTTGCCTTTAGCAACTTGAGTTCACTTTGCTTGTGGCTCTTGCCCTTTTTTCTTGTTCTTACCACCCCTTGGCCTAGAAGAAAGAAGGTCCATTACCACCAAGGTTTGGCTCTTTGCCCCAATATCGCCTCTTGCGAGACCAAAGCTTGCAATAGATGGGGCATCGAGAACCTTTATTATTCATACGATAGTTCAACTGGTATTCAAAACTTTTCGGCCCGAGAGAATGGGCTTTCGAAATCAATTTGGGTCTCGATGTCGTATTCGCGCCAAGTACCTCAAGTTTGTTAAGGTGAGCCATCATCCGGAGAACGTGCTCCCTTATATGCGTTCTGTTGGGGAATGAGTTGCAGATATCTATTCAGGTGAATATTTAAATACAAATTTAATTAGATTAATTATTACTAGCATGAATTAATCCTATATTAATTCAAATAATAATTGCAACAACATATCATGCATATAAAAAGCCACGTAAAACCTACGCATTCGGAATCTATGGGTTTATGTGAGCATTACCTCTCGGGATGGCGTGAATTTGGTTGGGCCGGACTAACAAAAGGACTTCCCAAGTATTCCCTTAGCCCTTGCTCAACTATCCGGTGGAAGGACACTTGTTTAACAATTAACAAAAGGAAAAAATAAACTTTGTTGCACCACTTATGTGGATTTGCTATTTTTCCAACACATGGAATTTGTACTTGGGAATGAAACAATCATCCTATTTATAGGAGAGGAGTAGTCGAAATTTCTTGTAGAAAATCAATGTGGGAAAAGACTTTTCTTGGTCACCAAGAAATCTTGAATATATCTCGTATATTCTTTTTCCCATAATTAAACTACTCCACAAAAATCTCACCTCCTCAATTATGGATTATTTTTGAAAATTTGGAGTGCAAGATTTCAAATTTGGATCTTCTTGAATTTATGAGATATTCTTGTATTTCAAGAAATACATATCTTCCATAATATCTTTTCAAGAAAATCAAGAAAATCTTTTTGCCTCTCTATTTTCAAAAATTTCTAAATATCCCTTATGAATAACCAAGTGGGAGATTTCTTGAATTTAATGAGATAATCTTGTATTCCAAGAATACATATCTTCATTCCATAACAAAATTCAAAGAAAATCTTTCTCCCTCTTTTATCCATAAATTTCGAAAATTTAGAGGAAAAGTAAGCAACAATATTTATTTTATTTTAATCACATTTTAGGTTATTGGATTATTTGTTGGGCTACTCGGGGGCCTTTAGGAGAATTAAGATTGGACCTTCTAATGGACCTTGAATATCTAATATTGAGCCACAATATAATTCAAGCCCATAAATATTAATTAATCCCACTACATAATTAATATCAGACTATCCATCTTAACCCATATTACAATCAATATGGCTCTAGGTCATTATTTCCGTGTTTAAGATTATCTAGCCCATTAATTAATTCAAACCCTTTGAAATAGCTTTCCGTTAATTAATATCTTTTTGTCCTTGGTCGAGAACGGTTCAACATTATTATCCATACCGGAAACTAATTCCACTTGCAAGATTTGGTATGATAAAACATATGAACCTCCCAAAGCTGGCAAATCAAACAAGCGCATTTGCAACACCACGATTCTTCGTATTAAATCTTAGCAATCACATTTGACCAATAGTATTGCCCAAGATAAAAAAGTATTGAATCTCTCCCCGATTCGCTACCCATGATAAGTTAAAGCAATAGTTACCAATCCCACGTGATCCTATTTAAGGGGCGAAGGTTAGAAACAACGAACCCACCGAGGTCTAATTCTTCCTTGTTCGATTTGAAGAATTTATCCTCTGTAGGTCCTATTCAAATATGATCGGTCATGCACTAGTGTAATCTCTTGGTCAAGACAAACCAATCTGAGCCTTACACCTCAACCTTTCGTGATGGGTTGTTCATTTCCATCTAGTCGTGAATGAATAGCGTACTTTTAGTTACACAAGGGATTGATTAATTTAATCTTCTCGTGATCGGTATCACTAAATTAACTACAATGTAACAATTAATTATTGAGCAGTTATGCAAATAAATATATGTATCATTCAATCATATTTAAAGCATCATTGATAAACAATTTATTTCAGGTAAATAAGTCTAAAAAATTTGGTTTCGATTATACAAAGTAAAAAGCATACTTTTCAAGTATAATCCCAACAATCTCCCACTTATACTCAAAGTCCGCTTTTTAAGTATACTACAACATGTCTCGCGTAGTCCGTGACATCTAATGTCACCTACGAACCTAATAATTTCTCCCACTTATACTTCAAAAGCGGTTAGCGGTCTTGGCGCCCATTCCACTCATGTGTCTCGAATGTATTCAGAGGCGGACACTTTGTGAATGGATGCGCTAGGTTATCCTCGGATTTTTATCTTTGCCACATCTATATCTCCTCTTAACGATTTCTCGTATAAGATGTCTTTCCTTTAGTGTGCTTGTTTGACTCGTGGACTCTTGGTTCTCTTGAATTTTCTGTGCCCTAGCAAATATTGCTAGACAAATCGAGAACACCATCCAAGTCCACTAAGAAGGTCCTAAACCCAATCGGTTCTTTCCTTTGCTTCTGGACTACTTACCGACTTCCATGGTTGAGTCGTTGATGCATTTACTTCACACTCGTCCATTTGCTTCCTAACTTCCCAAATTAAACATGGAGGGTAAGCGGGTTAAGTGAGGTTCAGTCTAGAGGGAGGGTGAATAGACTTGAAAAACTTTTTAAGTGCGGTCGGCGGTGTGAGAGCGAATGCTTTGATCGAGTCTTGATGAATCGGTTTAGTGCGATAACCGCTTCTTGAGCGCAGAAAAGCGGTCGATTCGGTAGCTATCAGATTAACTGCGATGTGTCGGCGGAAGCTTAAAGTTTTACCAGGTGTGAAAAACCGGTTTATACTCATCGATTCCAAGTTTTATCTTTTAATCGGATAGCGAAATATCGATCCGTCGGATCGAAGCTTGGTGGCACATCGATCTTAACTTAGAATGTATGCGCTTTAATATTATGCGATGTGAGCGATTAATCAAAAGGATAAAGGCACCAAGATTTATAGTGGTTCGGACAAACCCGGTCCCTCGTCCACTCTTCCCTTTCACAAAGGGCACCAACTTAACCGACTTAACATTTGGACTTAGTTTAGTGTGTTAGTCAACCTGATACCAACAGATGTTTTAAGAGTTCTCACTCAACCGATCCCGAAATCGTTACTAGAAACCTAGATGAAATCTTGCTAAACAACTTATCCTAACTTGGGGTTTGGGTAAGATTGTTGAGGTTCAACTATGAAATCTTTCATGCATTACCATGACTGATAGCTAGATGAAAAGATTTCTTGCTAAAAACTTATGGGATGAACACAATATAAAATAAGCTTGTTGTTGTGTTCTTCGATGCGGAAATCGACTATAGTTTGAGCTTCTTGATTATGTTGTTTGTCCAAGCATTTTCGTGTATCACGGGAAGTGTGATCCCATATTTATAGACCTTGAGATCAAAGAGCCGTTGGGAAACAATTTGAATCTCCAGGGCTATTTCAAAAGGTAGAGTTGCAGCTTGATGTGGCGTGCTTCAGAACGGCATGGTGAAAAGCGTGAATGTGTATTTTATAGCCGTTTGAGAGAGCAACATCGAATCCGCGAGTATCGGCTCTGTTCATCGTGTTTCTTCCTTATTGGATGGAAGCCTTGCTGCGGTGTTGTTTCCTCCAACTAAGGTTGGTATTCTTCTTGTTTAGATCGCGGATGTATGATAAGATGAAACATCGTTTTCATCTTATGGTGATCGATCGGTCTTCGAATCGATCTACTCGATAGATCTTCTGGCGCTGATTGACTTAGCTTCTTATACGACCGACTCGGCTGATGTAGGTCTTACGGTCTTATCTTACGAAGTCATCATCGATCTTCTAGTATTCGAGGTTTGAGCTTCATGACTTCCATTTGAGTTATCGACTAGATCGATTCGATCGATCTTAAGATTACAGTTTAGCATTACGCCTGTCGGATATCAGCTTTCTTCTGATTCTTCAGATCTGACCTTTACATATTGAGTTCCCCCTCAATATGTGACCTATCTATTACATCGTTTTTCTATACAATCATTATCAAGCTGGTCTCTATCGCATTAATGTAAACATCGATCGACTAAAGTTGATTTGGTCCTATTACATGTGTTTTTGGAACTTTCATCAAAACTAAATTTCCCAACAATTTCCTTTTTTTGATGAAACCAAAAACACGAAAACAAAGCAGGTTGATAAGTATAGAATGATTAAAGCAAGTAATCGAGGAAAACAAAAGAGATTTTTGTCTTGGGATCGAAAAAATAAACTTTTCATTAGATATGTTGATTACATGTTACATCAGAAAAGTTTTGAATTTAAAAGCATTATCGATCCCTAGATGTCTTGATTCTTCCTCCTTGGGCTTGTATCCTTTGGCATTTCTCTTTGGTCTTGTGGAAGCGTTGAAAATCGATAGTAGTTTCCATTTGACATCGATTATCCGCACTTGATCGGTTATATGCGATTTGCTCAAGATGTCAAAGTAGAATCTCTCAAATGCCGATCTGTCAAATGAGCCATCTGCCTTCTTGATATATTAACGGATCATACTCTTAGCGAGATATCTTTTACATTTATAAGCTTGGCCTCATTTCCAGATACTTGAAAGTATGGATATTTATTCAGAACCGTTGAGGAACTCATCATCTGGTGATTCTTCTTTTGGAACAAAGATCAAGGACAAAGGCATCTAAAGCCATTCTTACGATCTTATTCATTCCTCAAACCTCTTAGCGTGTGCGGTGATTTTTTAGTATGATCTCGTCGACTCTTCTTTGTGGCCCCGAGGTTACAGTGCGAGATTTTCAGTCAATCCTTTCTTAGCCCTTGATTTGAACTTACATTTCAACCCTTACCTTGTGCGTTTTTACGTCCTTCTTTCTTCTTGATCATCTGCTCTTTGGACAATTTTCTGCCCCTAGCTCCTTATCACCAGATGTCGATTATTTGTCTTATACGGTGACTTTCTGATGCGAAAATGCTTGGTCAGATTTTGATGTCGGCACCCGCGTGACCTTTCTTGCAATTGAGCTTTGTCCATGGGCCTTATCTTCGATGTGTCGGTTGGTTTCTCAGATCCTTCCTTTTGGTTTTGATCAAAAAGCGCGTTGAGTGGGAAGTCGGAGACCCAAGGATTATTGACAATGCTGATTTAGATCATTAGCGAGATAAACTGAAGTTTGAGCCGTTAGATTACGAGCAGGTTATGTCGGCTCTTTCTTGGCGATTTCCATTGTGGCGAGAGAGTGTCCAAATCATTTTGTCAAATTTCTCTCCGAGCTTTCGAGTCTTTTTTTCGGTGGCGTGAAAAAAAGATTGATTTTGATCCTTTTGATTTGACTTGTCATCAACCGATTTTGTAAGCTCGGCCAGATATGGTGGTCATGGATTGGGAGGCTGATCTCGATTGCTTCGATTTGTTTGAGATCGATTTGTCTCGATCGATTCTTACTCCCTCAATCTCTTCTTTTCGGGAGATCTTTGAGACAAGATCGATCTCTGAAGTTGATCGGTAGTGATTTGAGATGTAGGAATTGGATCCATCACTTGATCGAGTTGATTTTTTTGTGCCTCCGGTGGTTGGTCGTGAACTATGACACAGATTCCACTTTCATCAGCGACTCGGCATTCTCTATTTCAAATATTTTTGGAGCTTCTTGGCGATCTCGGCTTCTCTTCTTAAGCAATTCAACTTCTTTTTTGTGGATCGAGCTTTCCGAGTTGCTCCGGATATGAGCTCAAATTTGGTGATCCTACTTTGGCGGACTTCGCCATATCGAAGTCAAAATCTGCGAACTCATCCGCACCACCCATCGTTCAACAAGTAAGATAAGATCAGAAGCTTTTAATACGAGATCTCTCGGTGAGATCTCCGCAACTTCTTCTCCCGATGGCGAGGATGGGCGACCGATTTGTGGATACATCTCATCAATCTCGTTCGATTCTTGGTCGACCATTTTTCGTTGATGGTCTTTGTTGATCTGGATCTGAGGAATTATCTGTCCAGTTCTGTTGGATGAGATGTGGAAGCTTACGGTTGTTGTGCTTGAGTCGGCGGAAGTTGTCTGATTGGGTTCGGCCTGCGATGGATTCTTTGTAGTGGCAGTTATGTCTGGTTCGGAGTTCATGGCGGCGGTGAACTAGCGGGGGAGACATACTCTTTGACCTTTAATCCTGGCCGGTGAATAAACTTGAGGTTGAGAAGGAGATTTATCGGTTTTGCTTCTACCTCAGATCGTTCTGGCGAGCCCTCGGGTTGAAAGCTTACTGGCATGTCGATTACATTCTTTGTTCTTAGCAGGCGGTATTACGGGCGCTCTTTCTTTCTTCGACTCATCTTCTAGTCTTTAAGTCATGGTAGCCTTTGCTTTCTTTGGCGTCTTCTCACAGGCCTTCACGATTTTTCGTTTCTTTTTACGTGGAGCAACCGGGTGTGGATGAAGGCGGCTTCTTTGCTCTTTCCTTTCTTGATTTTTGTTGGAGTGGGCTCCTTGTCATCGTCTGGTGGCCCATATATAGCTGAAGTTGATGAAGGAAGGCATTGTAGGACTTGATCCATTGATTCCATTCGGTAGCTTGGCGGTTTGTCCTTCAAATAGCTATGCAACCTTGTTGAGATTTGACTCTCTTTTTCGAGGAAAGACTGTCTGGATTCATTGACTCCAAATTTTTCGTGTTCTTGGAGCAAGATGGCTTTGAGGAAGCCGTGCCAATTGATGTTACGAGGCCCCATCAATTATTCTTGCCATCTTTTACATTTTTGGTGATGTGAGAACATCTGGGCTAAATGAGATTCCCATGATCGTTCTTTGGAAAGGTCAAACAACGGTCATCTTTTCTTTTGAGCATTGGCACGATAGATCCGGCTTTCGATGTTTATGCCTCTCTTAAGAGCTCCTCTCTGATTTCTTCGTCCTCATTCTCCTGAAATTATGCGTGAGATTCGCCCTTTTGTGTGAGCAGACCAGTGATATACGCATTTGTTAATCCGATTTCTTCTCCGTTGTTGACGACATCGGTTAATCTCACCGGTTTTTCTATCCCCTCCAAATTCTGCAAGAATTGAAGTGTTTCATCTTTGCATCTTTGGATTGCGATGAAAGCGAGCAATATGTTTCGATCCGGCCTTCTTGAAATTTGTTCCACCTCCATGGATTCAGGATCCTCGGTGGTTTCCAATAAACGAACTTATCCTCAAAGATCTTCGATTTGCAGTTCCGCATAGTTGCACATGATCTTTCCTAGTCCATGAGTGGCCATCTCTGGTGAGATAGACTCATTAAATTTGTGCATAATCAATATCAATATCATATCGCCCGGAAAAACAAAAGGCAATGAAGCATAAATTAGAAAAACAACTTTTTGAAAACAATGTTTTTAACGGAAAGAAAGATTCATCATTAAGTTTAAAAGAAAATATTACCAGATTCAAATTTTGAGAGAAGATTTTGAACTCTAAGAAATGGATTTTTGAAACGCGTAGAAAATTTGAAGTTTTTAGGTGAGAGTAATGCAAGTTTGTGAAGCGAAAAAACTCTGGTAAGGTTTGATGAATCTTATATAAGAGGAGAGGTACAATAAGACAAGATTTTGAAGATCAATCGTTTTGAAAAGATTTATGCGCTCGGTTAGCGGTTTTGATCGTGAGGGTCGAAAAGCGCCGCGTACACACAAAATTTTGGATTTAAAAGCGATCAAGTAGCGGTTAATACATGTACCCCCGTCCGCATTAAATGATTTGCGAGTACGTCACAAGGATAGTGGAGTGCGATAAAAAAATAATATCGAATCACGATCAGATAAATAAGAAAAAAAGAGCAAAGAAAGATCGTATCTGGTTGGTGATGTTTATGTCGGTCAATATTACTTGTCGATGTTGATTCCACTTGTTGATCTTAATCATTACGCCTAAGCCTTAAGAAATTTCCCAAGCTGATCCTTTCAGTGATCTTCTCCGGTTGCATTCCATTTCATTGAAACTTGAACTTCGTGATCTTTTCCTCGAGTCGTCTGATTTCCTTTTGATCCTCCTTGATCGTCGAATTTCCCTTGGTGATATTTTTTTATAAATGATATATCGATTTATTGGAGTTTCAAGTTCAAACCGATCTCTCTCGATCATGCTCGTAAATAATCGATTTTGGTTGACCTCATCGATTCTTTTGATTAAGCCAATTCTTGGGATAAGTGTTACCGCCAAAAAACTTAGTGCAGAGTAGTAGCTTCTATTCCTAAGTAGGCGTGATTGACATCGTAAATATAAATGCGAATCTCTCGATATGTCAATCAACCGTAAATTTATCCAATTATCGATCGCGTGATTTCTACACTCTGTCCTTTTGATGCAAATTTCTAGGATAGGCCCTTGAAATGGAAATTGCATTTGCATCGGCAGCCTATATAAATTGGACGATGTTTTTACGGCATCACTGATTCACACATTACTTATCTTAGCACCTTAAGAATCATGTATCTTGGTGAACCCTTGTTCAGTGAGACTTAAGGCAAACACTTTTACACCCTTTATGATTTTCACCTTCTCAAATCAACCCTTGCATCCCTTATTATTTGTTTTCTTCATCAT